>CM019148.1:279890469-280101470 GCA_009733165.1 Naja naja
AACTTTAACTGAAAGTAAACGTTACTGAATTTAATAGACTACTGAATATATATGTTTACATTCATTTTTCTGGGAGTGATATGTTAAAGGAAATAGAACTCTACTTTCATAGAAAATAAGTGGACAGATGGTAAAAAAAGGCTTACTTGGTTCACTGAATATAATCTACAATTGTGGATCAATTATGGACAGCTATTATGTAGTTCATGCACATTACATTTAAACCAATATAGCGATTTATTTTATATTCTGTAAAGAATAATGAGAGTATTTTCCTCCACAGTTATAATAGATTATACTTTACATTTCCATAACTCTTTAAAGAAACTGTCATAATATGCTACATTTTCACCTATTTAAAATGGATCATTGATTCATACAGTACTAGAGACATGATGAATGCTTTAATTGACTTTCCTTACTCCCCAGATCAAAAGCACAACAACTAGTCCAAAATAACCTTGGGAAAGAATTTGGCAGCCTACCTGAAAAGAATTACAGGAATTAAGAGTGGATGGGGTGGGTGGGTGGGTGAAAATACAGTTATTTTATTATACACATTCTGGCAAAAATTTAACAGTGAGCTCAGCAAAACTTTACTTATCAAAACAGATTTAATATAAACATATGAAGTTCCAAAGAGGGGTGGAACAACCTTTAATTTCAACTTAAAAATTAGAACTGTGTTGAATATGCAATTAAGTTTATACGCAAATGTACAAACACACAAACATAAACACACACAAAACTATAAATTTAGCATATTTATACACAAACACACACATTATTTAAAATCAGATGATTAGAGAACCAATTTAAATTTAAAAATCAAATGGAAAAATCTGGTGTAAGCCTGAAGTTTCATGCCATAAGGTTCCAACTGAACTAATCTGAGATTTGATAACAGAATCAATCACAGGTTGCAACTAGGAAGAATTAAACTTCCTGTGGTTGCTTCAGTTTCTGACAGAGAATGTTGAAAACAACCAGGCAAGATAGAACCTTTGCAAGGTATACTTCTTTCAAAATGCTGGATAATTTCAAGGGATTTCCCACAATAAATATTTGAAATATACTCCTTGCATGTTTTCTCAAGCAGAAACAGCATGGTTGGGGGAAAAGCAGCACAGCCATTTCCCAACTGTCTCTCAACAAGTGACGTTCTCTAGCACCAGGGGTGGGATTCTACCAGTTCGCACCTATTTGCTAGAACCAGTTGTTAACATTCTAAGCAGTTCGGAGAACCAGTTGTAAGAAGAAATTACTGGCCTAATCCTGTAAGGAAGGCAGGAAGGAAATATTCTGGTGTTGCTTACAGAAACTGCTTCTCCATTAACCCTTATTACATTCTTGGTAGGACTAGATTTCCTGTCTCAGGAACTTCTCTGGAGTTTTTTTCCCCTCCTTTGCTGGTACTTTGCTTGTGTGGAGTGACCATTCAAAGTTAAAGTGACTTATGACCGTTTTTCACACTTATGACAGCATCCCCACAGTCATGAGAGGCCAGGCGAGAGATGTGTGCCTCAATGTGAGTGATGTTGAGTTGGCCATGCCCAGCCAGTCACATGACCACCAAGCCACACCCACCAACTAAGCCACGCCCATAAAACCAGTTGAATCCCACCCCTGTCTAGCACTAATGCAGAAATGTCTCACTAGAAATTGGGGGGGGAATTACTTGCTTTTAAAAATAAGATCTTAAAGCAGATTGAAAAATCCACCAAATGATTAAATAAAAGAAGAAAAATAAGCTAGAGACATAATGGGTAAAAAATAAAATATTGCTGAAGAAACAGAATTTACAATATCATAAGTTTTAAATTAGTTAAATAATTGTATAGATTAATTATATCATCTTAAGAAGCTCTTAAAAAGCTCTATAAAATTCTAAACATGACATTACTATTGACATCACCAATATTTGTCCCCAAAATGCATGCATATATTCATGTAAGGGAGGAAAGGAAAGGGGAAAGAATGTGAAAAGATATAATAAAAGTATTTTTTTATTATTCATATTTATATGCCGCCCTTCTCTGAAGACTCAGGGCAGCTTACAATTTTTTGGAGCATAACCCAATGTGCTCAGCAATAGCCTTCATTGCATTGAACATGCCTGCTTATTACTAAGCGGCATTTTACAAAGTCAGCTTATTGCCCCCAACAATCTTGGGTCTTCAATTTACCTAACCCAAGAGGATGGAAGGCTGAGTCAACCTTGAGCCTGGTGGGATTCGAGCCTGCACTAATTGCAGGCAGCTGGAACTTAAGTGCTAGGCATTTAACAGCCTGCACCACCAAGGCTTAGTATGATTTTAAAAGAAAAAAAACAAGTAAAAATGATACTAAGAAATGTCATAGTTTTAAATTCCCTCCCATTGTACATGACTGGTGATTGGATCAATATGCTTATAAGCATTGACATTGTTTTAATTACTAAAACTATATAATGAAGCAAACTCTCTCTCATGAATAGCAGAGTGGATAAAATTTCCAAACAGCATAATATTGACTAAAAGGGAAGGGACTTAACAACTGAACTTCATAGCTATCTTTGATAAAAAAAAGCAACAAATAAAGAGAAGAATTGGTGGGGCATATTATGAAAAAAAAGTTTGAAAATAAGTCCAGTTATTTCACCACTAGCATCATGTCAAATATTTTTACTTCAGTGATAATTGTCAGAAGGATCTGATCAAATATTATAATATAAAAAGAACAATGTTTGAAAGTCTTCAAAGCCAGAAAGTCCATCAAATCTCCAAATTATCTTCAATTTATTTTGAAACAATTCAGATATGCTTGATTTAATGCCACAGATAAATTCATGATTCAATCAAGTTGCCTTAAAATAAATTTACCACTTCAAAACTTTGCACACTGCTATAAATAATCTAAAAAGGCTTAGTGGTTGAGAAGTTGAGCCTGGAAGCTGGAAAGCTGACAGCCCAAATTTGAGATTCAAGCACCATATTATGCTGTTTTTGTCCCAGCTCCTACCATCTACAGTTTAAAGGTATGAAAAATGTGAGTAGGTAAATAGGCACCACTTTGGTAGGAAGTTAACAGTATTCCATGTTTCACTACATGCTCTGCATGATGTTATGCTGGCCTAATGACCATAGAAATGTCGTTGGTCAATGCTGGTTCCCTCAACTAAGAAATAGTTGAGGGAACTTCCTAGTGTTGAACATCACTGCATATGGACTTTGTAAATAACCAATGATTCATTGATATAACTCCATTCTTTAATATTAACAACAGAAAAAATACATAAGAAAAATACAAATCTTTTGGTTGATGATTATGAATCTAATGCTTATGAATCTATTTTTAACTATTTACCCCAGTGAAATGATGTGAAAAATAATTCTTATCAATCTTCTTTTCTCTGAAGTTTTTATGCCTTCAGAACATATGTAGCAGAGTTGGAATTTTACATTTACCATTCTGCTCTGTTTTTGACCAATTTAGACTTCAGTGCTACATAGTTACCTAGTAATACATAGTTACCTAGTAATTCAAGTATAGTGTTTGTCCTATTGAAATTTTTTCTTACTTGATCACAAAACAGGCAAATTTCTGTATTGGCCAATTTAAGTTGTCATGTTTACTATGCTGGAGATTCGATTCAATTCATTATGTCTGGTCCATACTGCCAATATTTGTATTAGTTTTTTTTCCCCTCCAATCTATTTTACCAAATAAAATATTGCATATCCGGTTCTACTTTAATGAAAGACTATGGTAAATAAGACAAGGCCACCTAATTATTGCAAAGCCATTTTTCATACAAAGACTGAACTGTCAGGTGGCTCTAGTTAAAATTAGATTCTCAATTATATTGTTTGGCAGTGAATAATATGAAGGAGCTAAAACAGGAGTGGGTAAAATCCTTATAAAATTGGCTCTCAATGGATATAGGAGAGATTACAAGAAGACATGATGAAAGATGTATAAATCTTCCATGCAATGATCTTTATTCATCAGGAGCCTTAGATGAAAATCTATTGGTCACAATTCAGGGAACTATTTTAATGACTTCAGATAATTTGTACAAATCAAATAGGCTTCATTTTCTTGTTTCAGCTCTTCTATATTACAACCCATTTTGGACATTTCTGAGTTGAAAAACTGGATTAGAGACCTGCCGTTTGTGAAACAAACCTCAGGAAATGCCTGAAGTGATACAGCTTTGCCAGGATTATAATAAACTTTTCTCCTCTAAGTGACATAATCTTCCTTTAGAGAAAATCAGCCCCACCAATTATTGTTTTTTTTATTCTGTTTGGTAACAATATACTTCTTTCTGAGTCTACACTTTTGAAAATACTTTCTTTAGTCTGGTGGGACATAGAATAGAACAGCAGTCACTATTTTAATGGTATTGTATTGTAGACTACTGCTTAGAGTTATAGTGATTCCCTGAACAACTTTAATAACTATTGATAACTTCTGTGGAGTTATCAGTTTTAATAATTATTGATAATTTCTATAGCGTTTTAAGGATTAATACTATCACATGGCCTGCTTTTTGTATAATTCCTTCTTTCCTTTTGCTAAATTAAAATTAATCTTTGAATCTTTGAATGCTTATGGAATTAAAGGCTTTAGATTCCAATGCCCAATCATTTGAAGTTGTATTTAATGATTTCACTTTGTTATGTTCCTCTGATTAAGAGCAGTACATCATAGGTCTTTCTAGCATTAGCTGGCTCATCAGCAAGACTGAGTAGAAAACTCATGGGTGAGGTTTGATTAGGGTATCTCTACCCAGAAGAATGAGGCTGTAGAAATAGTTAACTGCCTGCTGCTAGTGAGTTGATACAGCTAGCATTTATATCATCTACAGTTTAAACTATTTTCTTTCTCTCAGTCTTCCCGTGAATCAATGCTGCCTTGACATAGTGCTTATCTCTATCTCCATCTCCATCTCCATTTCTATCTCCATTTCTAACTTCACCATTAGTCTGTTATACAAGGATATCATCATCCTTTGGGATGTATTTAATTTAATTTAAAGTAAAATATGAAAATCAGGGTACCAGGATATCATCAGACAGAGACTCACACTGTGAAACAAAGCATATCAGCACACATTCCTTGACTAATCCCAAGACCCCTCATAATTTCATTCCTCATAATTTCACCAACAACTTCATTTCCTTTGGGGCAAATGGCAAGCAATTTGTTAAACCACCTGACATTTGCCCAGATTCTCTTAAGATTGCTGGTATAGGAGCAGGATTTGTTTCCTATTTTCACACAACTCTCAGCAATAGTGGCACATCCAGGGATCCCTTGTGTAGCTGATTCAACTCATAAATAAGGAGGATAACCTTCCAAATATGCACACCAAATGTTCAATGCCATACATTAGATTAGCATTATTATTAACAGGCAGGAAACCAAACACAGTAAATTCAGCATAAATTATTCAGTGTAAATACAGCTGAATCAGTGGGGACATAGTAAGATGAAATGGCAACCAACAGTCCCAAGGGTAGAAAGAACCATCAGGTAAACAGATCTGTTCTAAGGCCACTACATGAATTACTGAATATCTATAACTTTAAAAGATAAAAGGATATAACCCAGAGCAATGGTGTATGGGTGTGTGCACGCATGCATGCATGCATGCATAAAAAAATCAAGATAGTGGTCATGACAATTTGATCTAAGTCCTGCCACTTTGTATTTGTATGTGACAGTGATTAATGTACAAAAGGAGAAGGGCTTCTACTGTGATGCCACAATGACATTTTTATTGATTAAATTGTTATTTATTTATTGAATGTATATGCTGACCATCTCACTGTCAATTGCTTTCCTTTATGGTAGTTTTTATACTTTGAAATATAAACTACTATAAAGGCTTTGATGTCTTTGATCTCAGAGGGCAAATAATTTCTCTGTACATGGTTTCACCGTTGCCTGCAAATTAGAGTCTAATTCACTCAAGTGACGCCTGCCAGTCTTCTGCTGAATAGCCTATTCCTGAATACAGGGTTAAGTGTTTGAAGGACTGAGATTTACTACCAAATACTGATATGAAGTTGACAGCATTGTGTGGGTGTGTGAAACTGCAGTTATAGTTCTTGTTTGCTTGAAAGTAGATTCTTTAAAGTTCACTGCCAACAACACATATTACACTTGACTGTTTATTTCTACTTATTGCTTTCTAAAATTGTGCCAAATCACACTTCCTATGTTGTTATATCTGTTGGGGAGGGTGTTATATCATTTTTATTCATTTTTATTAGTTCTATTTCACTATTAGTTTTCTTTTACTATTCCTATCCTAAGCAGACTATAGCTTCTATCTAATGTCAAAATTAATTTTTCTTCACAAATGTGATTGGGCTCATAATAACGGAAATTTTATTCCAGATCATATTGTTTTGTGCTGTCTCCCTCTGAGAGTATTTCACCTCCTTGTAATATTTATACCACATATTAATCACCCTAATTCTATTGTACAGTTTAGGTATACACTAGCAACTAGAATGACCTACCTCAATACCTGTAAGTTACATTTTAATAAATGTCTAATAAATCTAGACAGTGAAGTATGTAAATCAAGGTGTACACTTTGACATAATGGAATTATTAAGCAAAGAATGGTTTAATAAAAAAAATCGGCAATTAGGCAGCCTGCATTCTCCACTTTCCTCCTCTTTTAAAAACTCTTCAAATTTAGTGGGAGAATTAGTTGCAAATTTCCAACAGTTTTAAGCTGGAACATAGACAAGAAAGATGGGTTTCCCACAGTTTGGAAAATATCATTCATCCAAACTTGTATCCCAGATTTGGAAAATGGAAAATCCAAGGAAATCATACCCATGCAAAATAGAATTGATCTATTTGAATGTTTTCCCCATCCACTGCAACCTAGTCTTCTAAAATGTGACTCCTACCAAGCAAATGGTGGTCTACCAATAGTTAAATGTATCATGTACATTTAGTTAAAAGATTAGACCTTGATTGTCTGCTGGAGTAGATAATAATGAAATAGGCAGATGGCCTGATTCCGAGGAAGAAAAATTTGGTTCTTCAGAACACTCACGATCAAAATGAAGGATGAAGCAAATGGTGAAGGTCAGGCAGCTTGATGAGTAACACCAAAAGAGAAGTGTTAAAGATGGTAGTTTAAGACTGCCTTGGGAAAAATTCCAAAACAGCAGAAGCTGAGGTTAACACATTTCCCAGAGCTCTGTGCTTGGGAACAATATTGTTCTAATGGTTAGATGCTGTCATGCATCACGTTTTATTGTTTGCCATTCAGAATTATTTCAGAGTTGGGGTGGCCTTCTAAATAGGAAGGAATACATGACCAGGACAAAGCCCAGACTTATCCAGCATACTGAGGCATATTTTATTTTTGCATGTTAAACAACTTCAGTGAGTTTATGATCCAGGGAGACATGTTTAGCATGGATTAATTGAGTAAGTAATGCTTGAAGTAATGATAGGTCAAACAGAGATAAGGGGGTGGCCTTATTGGTCACAGACAGTTTATTTTCCCTATTTGGATTTGGGTTCAAAGAACATTAACACAAAAGAATATACAGGGGGCAAGTGGTAAGCAAACACAGTTTAAGATATTGCACACTATACTTATTGATCTTGTAAACTTCCAATTGGTTTTCTAGAATAAAGATGAGCACCATTTTAGATAAATCCATTTCCTTATTGACTCCCCCCCCTCCAGCTTTGATGCCTCAAATAATGTTGGCAAGGCTCAGGCAAATGGAGAAGAGATAGCAGCATAAACCTGCCAAGAGAGTTACATGGAAGTGTAACTACATTTTTCTTTTTGATACTAATGAGAATTTCACAGACCAGATCTTTTAGAGATGTTAAAAGAAATCCCACCAGCCACATCAACAGTCCTATTGCTTGTGTTAGAGTGTATAATATCAATTTCATGCAGATCTGGAGTGCTCATTTATTATCGCTCATCTCTACTACAAAACTATGCTATCATATCCAGATGCTGGAAGTTGATGCAACTAAAGAAACCAACCAGAAAGTAAAACCAGGAGACGCATGGAGCTAAATTCAACAACTATATGTCTTCCTTATTTTAAAAAAAGTGGATAAAACCTAAGGTTACAGCATTACATTTTGGTAACATGGTTTCTATTATGTATGTAGGTTTGAATGTCATTGGTTTAGTTTGAATTGTTCTTGTAAAATGTCAAATAGGATTGGTTTAGAAAGTGCGGGAAAACCCTGCACTCTGATTGGCTGGCAACTACAGCTGCTGGCTATAAGTAGCAGCCGTAGCCCAGCCAAGTTGGGTCCATTCGAGCTGTAGTCACTAAATAAACTCTTCACTGAAGCTCTTCGTGTCTGACTCTTCATGCAAACATAACACTGGCAATGAGGATGGGATTCCCCTGAAGAGAAGACGACGCGGAAGACAAGCAGAAGAGCGAGATGGCTGCGCTGAACACCCCTCCAGCCCCGTTCGATCCAGTGGCAGAAGACTGAGAATCGTATGGGATCGCCCAAATGTATTTGGAAGGAAACGACCTTGCCGACATCTCTGAGAAGCGGAAGAGGGTGGTCTTCCTTACGCACTGCGGTCCGGCAGTCTTCAAGATGGTGAAGGCATTGGTGGGAGCTGCAGACGTGAAGGTAATGGAATGGCCTGATTTAGAAAAGCTTTTAAGAGCCCATTACGCCCCACAAGTATCGTGCCTCATTAAGAGACATGAGTTTTACCGTCGGGATCAAGGGGAAAGCGAAAATGTTAATGACTTCATGGCAAGCTTAAGAGACATTGGGGGTGCATGCGAGTTTAACAGTTTGGAGGAGACCATGTGCAATCAGTTTGTTCTAGGCCTCAAAGACAAGGTGCTTCAGAGCAAATTATTATTAAAACCTAAGATCACATTAAAGGAGGCCATAGAAGAGGCCTCCTCAGCAGAAGCCACTAAGTCCTCAGCAGCAGCCATGAAGAAAATTAACAAGGCCTCAAGCCATCCTGATGTGGAAAAGTCCACAACAATTCATTGCGAGCAAATAGATTCTGAATCAGACTGTAGTGAGGTGGAGGAAGGAATTTATAGACTCAGAATGGAAAAGAAAAGAAAGACCTGGGAAGAAAAAGGCAAGACTTTTATTGCAGAGGTTGGGGGGCACCCCACTGAATGCAAGTTTCTTGATACAATCTGCCTTCGTTGTGAAAAAAGAGGTCACTTAGCAAGAGTCTGCAAATCATCCAGAACTCCACCACACAGAAGAAAGTTTCCTGACAAAGATTTCAAGCCCAACAACTTCAGTGAGAAAATGGGGCACAACTCAGAAGCAAATGGGAAGAATGAAACTCATCAAACAGTGACCATTGGTCATTCTTCACCCTTGAGAAGCAGAAAAGTACATGTGAAGGTACTCATTGAAGGAAGGCCTTGCCAAATGGAAGTGGACTCAGGCTCCTATCTATCTATGGTGTCATGGGACACTATTCACAGGCTACTTCCCAACATTCAGAAGAAACATTTCCAGAAGCAAGCACTGACTCTTAAAGACTACCAAGGGAGCAAGATTCCAGTAGTTGGAACAAGAGAATTCAACATGAAGTTTAAAGGCCACACCAAACGTTTGCCCCTGACCATCGTGGACAAGGATCACCCAAGCTTGCTGGGACTTGAGTGGTTCAATCCACTAGGCATCGAGGTGACTGGCATCAATCACGTGAGCAACACTGAGTGAGAGGAGGCCTTGAAGTCTGAGTTTCCAGAAGTCTTCAGTGAAGGATTGGGCAAGTATATGGGGACCCCTATCACTTTCAACCTAGATCCCAGGGTGCCCCAATTCGTTAAAGCCCAGAAGGGTCCCATTTGCTTTAAAGGAAAAAATTGATGCACAATTAGACAAATTAATAGCTCAAGGGGTTTTAGAGCCCACTGACCACTCCACGTGGGAGAAACCCATAGTCACACCAGTCAAGACTGATGGGTCAGTAAGAATCTGTGGAGACTATAAGGGGACACTGAACCATGCGCTGCAGCAGAGCGCATACCCAGTTCCAGTGGTGCATCATCTATTACATTCACTTGGCAGGGCTACAGTCTTTGCCAAATTGGATCTGGCCCAGGCATATCAACAACTAACAGTTGATGATGCCACTGCAGAGGCCCAAACCATTGTGACTCATAGAGGTGCCTTCAAATGTAAAAGGTTACAATTTGGAGTAAGCGTGGCACCAGGCATTTTTCAAAGCCTTATGTAAAAAATGCTCCAAGGACTGCCAGGGGTAGTGCCTTACTTTGATGATGTGTTAATCTCTGCTGAAAATGACACTCAGTTACAAGAAAGATTCAGAGAAGTCCTTACCAGATTCAGGAAAGCGGGGTTAAAAGTCAAGGAAGAAAAATGCACTCTTAAAACTGACAAGGTTGAGTTCCTGGGCTACATGATTGACAAGCATGGCATCCACCCTACAGATGCCAAGGTTCAAGCAATCAAAGAAGCCCCTAAACCTAAAGGCAAAACAGATTTGCAAGCCTTCCTGGGACTCATTAACTTTTATCACATGTTCCTACCTCAGAAGGCAACCATTGCTGAACCATTGCTCAGATTACTTGACAGAAAGTCTGTTTGGGTCTGGGGGAGGAAGGAATCAGCATTTAACAGTATTAAAAGACTAATCATGTCTGATGCTATACTGATACAGTTCTCTGAGAATTTTCCTGTTGTACTGACTTGTGATGCATCCCCTTTTGGAGTGGGGGTTGAGCCACAGGCTTCCCAGTGGGAGAGAAGCCCCTATTGCATTTTACTCTCGCACCTTGACCAAAGCAGAGAGGAATTACAGCCAATTGGACAAGGAATCATTGGCAATTGTTGCAGCTGTCAAGAAATTTCATGAATATCTGTATGGGAGAACATTTACCATTGTTACAGATCACAAACCTTTGTTAGGCATTGTGGCAGGAGACAAACCTACACCTACTATCCTGTCACCAAGAATGCTGAGGTGGACCTAATTTCTTGCTGCTTATTCATACAAACTTATCCACAAGCCTGGCAAGGACATTGGACATGCTGATGCACTGAGTCGTTGCCCACTTCCCTGCCACAAGGAGGACTTTGAACCTGAAACACACACCTTTTTCCTAGAAACTGTTCCCAAGCTTCCAAGTTCATGTTGCTGAAATTGCCAGAGAGACTGCCAAAGACACTTTATTGGCTCCTGTTATAGGCTGGATTAAGAAAGGTTGGCCTCTTCAAGATCTACCTCACCTGGCCCAACCTTTTAAGTCCAGGCAAACTGAATTATCTGTATTAAGAGGATGTATTTTGTGGAGTAACAGGGTGGTTATTCCTGCAAAACTGCAAAAAGAGGTTTTGGAAATGTTACATGAGGGTCATCCTGGTATTGTAAGGATGAAGGGATTGGCCAGGAGTTATGTATGGTGGCCAGGTATTGACAAAATGGTTGAAAACTGGGTTGCATCTTGTCCCAACTGTCAGGTAGTCAGGCCTGCTCCACCTCTCTCCCCCAAACAGGAATGGGAATGTCCTAGGGGCCCGTGGTCTAGGATTCACATTGATTTTGCTGGCCCTACCAGAGGGCACACCTTTCTTATTATAGTAGATGCATATTCCAAATGGCTAGAGGTAATCCCCATGGCATCCACCACAACTGATGCTGTCATCAAACAGCTCAAAAACTTTTGTAACCCACGGGTTACCTGATGTTCTTGTCTCTGACAATGGCCCTCAATTTACATCCAACCTTTTTGAATCCTATTTAGCACAACAGGGTATCAGACATGCCCTTACTGCCCCTGGGCACCCTTCGGCTAACGGCCGGGCTAAACGCATGGTACGTTTTACCAAGGAGAAGCTTCAGCAACTGGGTCCTGGGGACATCACTGAGAAAGTTGAAAAACTTCTTAGTGTTCAGCACATCACTCCTAACCCATTAACTAACTTATCCCCAGCAGAGTTGTTGATGGGTAGGAAACTTAGGTCTTCCCTTGACCGCCTTCATCCCACTTACGCACCCAACGCACCACTAGATTCCACTTCCAAAGTTCGCACATTCAGTGTGGGTGATTCTGTTTATGCTAAGAACCTTATGGGTGAACCTTTGTGGATTCCTGCTGAGATAACTCAGATCACAGGCCCTCGTTCTTACAGAGTGCAAACAGAGGATGGACTCCTCTGGAGCAGGCACATTGATCAACTTAGATCCAGGGTCTCTCAGGAACATTGCACTTGTTCCTCTCTAGTTCCCTCACCTGATGTCAATTCTAGGGGAAGGGAGGAACAGGAGGAAAATCAGCAAGCAAGAATCAACCCCATGTGTAACGAGCCATTACGACAGGAACCATTCCAAAACCTGTCACAATGCCAAAATCCATCCTTAGAAGTGGAAGATTGTACATCACTACCTGACTTGGGTGCTGACATTGGGCTGGAGATGGGTTGGGAGGAGAGACCAGATTCTAACAATCAAACAGGGTCTTCTTTCACAGGAAGTCCCAGTGGGGAAATGTCAGCAGACACATTTCCTCTCTCACTGGGTGAGAATGTTAAAACTTCTGAACCACGAAGGTCTCAACCTACACGCAAGAGCCCCACCTATTTAAAAGAATACATTAGATAGGTTGGGGTTTGGTATGGACTGAACCTAGTGGGGAGGGGTGTTATGTATGTAGGTTTGAATGTCATTGGTTTAGTTTGAATTGTTCTTGTAAAATGTCAAATAGGATTGGTTTAGAAAGTGCGGGAAAACCCTGCACTCTGATTGGCTGGCAACTACGGCTGCTGGCTATAAGTAGCAGCCGTAGCCCAGCCAAGTTGGGTCCATTCGAGCTGTAGTCACTAAATAAACTCTTCACTGAAGCTCTTCGTGGCTGACTCTTCATGCAAACGTAACAGTTTCTTCGATATTTCCATCACTGATAGATTATATACTTCAGATTCTATATTTCAGGAAACAGTTTTTATGTCAACAGAAGCTTTCTTTTTCCTTCAGTTAGAAATGGAGAATGTGATGAAATGTTGGTTTATTCTAGGAAAGGGGAAGGAGAATGCTGAGTTGTTACAAAAGGGATATTCGAGTCCAAGGAAAACACCCATTTTTATTTTCCAGTATGTGTTCCCTTTAACTTTTAGACAACATAAATTTCCTTATTGATTCTACCGTTTTTTCCTAAGCTGTCCCCATTTCTTTTTCTATTGGAATAATATGTGGGTGTGTGTACACAATTTATTTAAGATTAGGATTTCAGGCCATGAAATACTGAGCACTTTTAAAAGCTTCTTGAAGTTATTTTTCTTGAAATCTAATGTGCATTTATCCTCAATTCTCTTTCTTTCTGTGATATCTTGAATCCCCAAATGACACAGATGCTACTTTCCATGGTTCTTGCTGCTTTTACCTTATCAGTGGAAGAATATCTCTAATAATCTGTTTCTGACTCCAGTCGTTATTTTCAACTACTCATAGGCATTTAGTTGGTTGCTTTAGGCAGAGAATGCTGGATTTCATTCAGTTATTTCACAAATTTTATCTTGTATTTCCTTCCTGTTTCAGCCAAGACTTTCCAAACATTATTTTTAAAACAACAAAAGCATTTGTATTTGACAAGCAATATGGTATTTCGTGGGTTTTTTTATTTTTGCTGCTGTCTTGCAGAATTATAGTGCATTTGCAGTTACAAGATCAAGGGATATCTTTCTGAAACGTAGCTTATGATTTTTTTGACAGAGTAGCTGTCAAGTTTGTTTGTTTTCTTTCCTTCATAGGTACATGATCTACAGTAACAATTCTACATGTCTTTCCTCCAAGAAAAGACTTGAGAGCTGCTTTAGAATTTCAGAAGAATTTTATAGCATACTTAATTAAAGGATATTAATATCAGTAGTTGAGGTTGTGACACATTTGCCTGTCCTGAATCTCTTGAGCCAAATTTGGGTGAGATTTTGACCCAATAGTGTCTGACTAACAATAAGTCCACCATAAAACATCCAGATAAATATTTTATGTACTTCAAAACAAAACCATGAATCTTCACTTGTATACTTAATTTTGTCAGATTTATACCTACTTGTGTATCGTATCATTTTAAATGTGCTAAAGCAGTTAGTTATTAACTTGCTATGGCTTCAGCTTAATGATCTAGATGAACCTAGAAAAACCATAAACAAAAATGAAGTTTTTTTCTCCACTGGAGAAACTGAGAAATTTCAAAACAAGATGCAAGCTGTTAAGGAAATAAATCTTGTAATTATAATCTGTATTTACCCAGACATTCAGCTCAGACAAAGAATAACAAATCAGCTATTTTACTATAAATGTGCAAGTAGTCTGCTTTTTTACCTTGAAAAGTTAATATTATACCAGCAAGAGGTGAACTATACAACAGATTGCTGCTAAACTTATATCATGCTTATAGCCTTCACACAGATCACAATAAATTGGCTATGATAGGAACTGGTTATATTACATTATGACCCTCATGAAAATGTTTGTTTTATCTATCAATGTGTACAGTTATCCCATACCATTTGTGTTGTAGGCATCGTTTAAGGCACTTCTGGATTAAAAGGACTCACTGGCAACATCACCATTGCACAGGGAACACCCATTGGATCTCCTTTCATATTCCTGTAAAGGAGATGGAGTGAATGATGGGAGCTCACCCTGCTATGAAGCAGCATTTGGGTCTTGATTGTAGGCTCGCTAACCTCCAACCCAGCGTTCTAACCATGTGAGCCACCACACTCCACAGCTATGAACCAACTTAAAGGATCTTTGAACAGACTGCACAGTGGAGTTTGTGCAGTTGTTTTTTTTGGCAGCTGGTGAAATAGCTGTTCTAAATCACAAAGTTATTAAAAATCACATCACCTTAAAGAAAGAAATAAAACCTGAAATTCATGAAGTCTCATGGACAGAGCAATCCGAACTTGTTTCTTCCTGACTTGCATTTCAGATTCTTCTAGTTTCCTTGTTTTTTTAAAGGATAAAATTAAACTGAAATGGAAGTTCTGAACTAAAATCTCAAGGTGATTTTAGTAAAAGTCATTGTGCCTCTACTGCCATATCTCAAAATGCAAAGTTTCATCTTTTTTTTTAATTCATATTTATATGCCGCCCTTCTCCGGAGACTCAGGGTGGCTTACAATTTTTTGGAGCACAACCCAATGCGCTCAGCAATAGCCTTCATTCCATTGCATATGCCTGCTTATTACTAAGAGGAATTTTTACAACATCAGCTTATTGCCCCCAACAATCTTGGGTCCTCAATTTACCTACCCTGAAAGGATGGAAGGCTGAGTCAACCTTGAGCCTGGTGGGATTCGAGCCTGCACTAATTGCAGGCAGCTGGAACTAAGTGCTAGGCATTTAACAGCCCGCACCACCAAGGCTCTTTTCTTAAGTTTATGCAGATTTTGCAGAGGTGAGGCAATCCCTTCAATAAGATACTATATCTCACAAAGTAAGGTGACCACTTATGCAATATAGCCACTTGAGATTGATATCTGAAAAATATCTGATCTCAACTGGCTTGCAAAATTGCAGAACATTTAATAATCAACTTTGCAAGCTGGTGTGAAATTAGTCTAGTCCTTGCAGGAAAATTAAAATTATCTTGACAGATAGTTGTCCATCTTCTTGGACTATGAAAGGAATCCCACCACATCTCTTGGTAATTGACTTCACCATTGAACTCTTTTTTCTCTAACATGCAAGTAGAATTTTCTTGTAATTTAAATATGTACTATGCCTATAGGAAGTCTTGGACATTACATGTGCTTTTTTTTAATGAATTCAAAGAGTCCTTCATGCTTCCTCCTCCAATCTTCCCAAGGCTAACTATTCCAAGATCCTTCTATTTCTTTTCTCAGCATCTCTCTAGTCTCTTGATTATCTTCATTGTTGTTCTTTGAAATTATTACAATGCAATTAAATTCTGTTAAGTTTGCATGAAGAGTCAGACGCGGAGTGCTTCAGTGAAGAGTTTATTAGTGACTACAGTTCATAACAGACCCGATTTGGCTGGGCTGCGGCTGCTACTTATAGCCAGCAGCGCGTTGCCAACCAATCAGAGTGCAGGATTTTCCTGCACTTTTTAAACCAATCATTTCTGACATTTTACAAGAACAGTTCAAACTAAACCAATGACATTCAAACCTGCATACATAACAAATTCTAACTGAATATTTTTAAAGTGGAGTTTAGAAGTGGGACCTTGCCTAGTTCTTACTATTTGCCCTCGTATACATAGGCAAATAGCTGGGTAGAATGACGGTAAATGTGCTGTTCGTGTGAATTTTTTAAACTCGTGAATTATTCATTTTGTTAAATGTTTTGACTTTTTAACTGCTGTTTGCCATTATTCTGATAAATAGGTAGGTAGGTAGGTAGGTAGGTAGGCAGGCAGGCAGGCAGGCAGGCAGGCAGGCAGGCAGACAGACAGACAGACAGACAGCATGATGGCCTAGCAGAAAGATGCTCACTTCCCACTTGGAAGGTTAAGTGCTCAATCCTATATAGGAGCAAATATTTCTTTCCTAGGATGCAAAGAAAAACTATCTGTTGCAAACTCTGTGTGGTGCCAGAAAGGACATCCGGCCAGTAAATGCTTAACTCCCTCTAGTCACCCTGATTCTACCCCCAAATTAAGGGATTACAGGATTGTAAAAAGAGAGGTTTGTTATGGAAAGAAAGAAAGAAAGAAAGAAAGAAAGAAAGAAAGAAAGGAAGGAAGGAAGGAAGGAAGGAAGGAAGGAAGGAAGGAAGGAAGGAAGGAAGGAAGGAAGGAAGAGAAAGAGAGAGAAAGAGAGAGAGAGAAAGAGCTAGACAAATAAAATACAAGTGCAGAAACAAACATCTGATCAAATCTTATCATTCTGAATTCATTATTTAACCTGTTGTAGATACTATATGTTGCTAATAGCAATATTTTGGTTGTGATGGAATTTATGAAATGTATAAAAATAGAAAACTATTTTTATTTATACATAACTACAATGAGTCAGAGTGCTTCAATCAGGATGATTCAACTGCAAATTCTTGTTATGACTTGGAGCTATTGTCATTTTTGGCTTTTAGGTTTTTAATGATGAGCCTAATGAAAATGAAGAAAGGTTTTAGAACATTTCCTTTTGGAAAACAGAACACATGGTTTCAGTTTCAGACATTGTATATTTCTAAATATAAATATCTTGCATAACTTGAATTTTGAATAGGTCATAATTTGTAAGAAGTCCTATTCCTAAACTAGATTCTTCTTTTAATATTAGTACATTGGTCACTCTTTTAATTAAAAAATATTGGAAGTCCACACTTCCTAAACAATACTTTCAAATGCCAAATAATTTGACTTATTTTATATCTTTGCATACAGGGTAAATGAGATACACATCCAAGATTATTGTCTCAAATCTAGCATCTTTGTCTTAAATAAATGTACCTACAGTGTACATGTTTAATATAGTTCTATTGTACTACAAAGAATATGCCTTGAGGAAACAGTAATGAAGGCATCAATAGTTTAATTATGAAAAATCACTCTTTCAGTTATTTTACTGCTCAACCTGAATATCACTTTCCATGTTTTGAGTTTTCAAAAAGTTAAAAATAATTATATGGATGAAACTGAATGCTTTCTATGCAATGTGATGGAAAACTGCCAGATACTTTCAGTATTTGCAAAATACATTTACATCACAATTACACAAATAACCATAAAGCGTTATACAACACAGCTGCCAGCTACCTCGCAAAATATACAGTTACATGGTACATTAGGTAAACAGGATATAATACAAAAAGCAGTCAGAAAATGACTATTAGCTCATTAAGATGACAAAATCATACAAGAGAAGCCATGGGTGGGAATCTTATAATCAGCATGTGTTACTGCAAGCGCACATATGCACTAAGGTACCACAAAACAGCATTCTGAGACAGAAATTTAGAACATTGAACGTTAGAATATGTCGGAGGGTATCCAAATGCAATTCTATTGTCTTGACATATTTTGAAGCAGTGCATATTTTTATTTAAATAATGAGTCCATATAAAATAATGTCATCTGAATATGTAGTTAGGATAAATGAGAGATAGGAAGAAATAAGATTATATGGTTACACATTATATGATTACACTTTAAGGTCAAACTAATTTCAGCTAAATAATTTCAGGATTAACTATGATCCTGAACCCGCCCAAAGTCACCTTGTAAGGGAGATGGATGGCATAGAAATTTTATTAATAAATAAATAATAATAATAATTAGACAAGCTTTTCAAACTTTTTAGGTCAAAAACAAAGCCTCATTATTTGGCTGTGCATTGTTAGGTCTATGTATGAAGTCTTAAGGCTGCAGAACTCTTACTGCTGTCTCATTAAGATGAATGTCTTGTATAGCTATACTAGCATTACTCTTACCGCATCATGCATTATTGTTAGGTGCAAAAATTTGGGCCTACGAGCATTGGTCAGAATTTTTATTTTACTATGGTTTACTACTATTTATTACTGTTACATGTTGAAATGGTAGTTTAACAAGACAGTTGCTAAATGAGGACTACCTGTATAAAGCTGAGTATCATTTGCATATATTTCACTCCATGTTGATGAATAACTTCATCCAGCAGTTTTATGTAGATCTTAAACAGGAGTGTGGGCACCATGGAACCCCTTGCAAAGCTAGATCTCTCCCTAACAATACTGTCTGCAACCTTGGTGGCCTTGGTGGTGCAGGCTGTTAATAGCCTAGCACTTAGTTCCAGCTGCCTGTAATTATTGCAGGCTCAAATCCCACCAGGCTCAAGGTTGACTCAGCCTTCCATCCTCTCGGGGTAGGTAAAGTGAGGACCCAAGATTGTTGGGGGCAATAAGCTGACTTTGTAAAAATGCCACTTAGTAATAAGCAGGCATATACAATGGAAGGAAGGCTATTGCTGAGCACATTGGGTTGTATCCCAAAAATTGTAAGCTGTCCTGAGTCTCAGGAGAAGGGTGGTATATAAATATGAATTAAAAAAAAACCCACCCCAGAGAACCTAACAGTGCTGCCCACTGAATTCTAACTGAAAGAGGCCCAGATAAGCAGATTCGTCCAGTATTGTTTAGAGCTGCTAGGCAATCACTTCATTAACAATATTCATTAGAAAGAGAAGTTTAGAGACAAGACAAAAATGTTCAGCACAGTTGGGTCTAGTGATAGCTTCTTGAGAATGACACATTACCACCCCTTTAAAGGATCACAGATCTACTCCCTCTCTCAAGGAGAAATTAACCAGAATCCAACCATGTGTCACCTCCTAGGAAGCCTTGGTCAATCAAGTGGTACATGGAAATAAAATGATATTGGCCAAGTTAGTTATACCAAGAATTTGTCAATTTCATCAGGAATTCAGAGCTGAAGAAGCTTCTTGGATGAGAAGTGAAATGTCTTCAAAGAAAAACAAGAAAGTCCAGTTGCCTCTTGAAAAACACACCTTTGGGACAACCATGACCTGAATGATTGGGAATCTCCATAGACATTTATCAGGAATAACTTAGCAATCTCAGTTAAATCCACAGGATCTCCTTCAAGGCTAGAATCCAATGGATAAAATCCAAGATCTGACACCTGCCTAGCATATTCCTCACACTGACTCTGCAGATAATTCTCTGAACCCTTTCTCCCCTGGAAAGACCAGGTTAACTGAATCAAAATCCTTTTCAGTGGTGGCTCCACAACTCCACAAATTCTCTTTAGATATAAGTATTTAAAAGTAAGTAGAGAAAAGGCATAAATATTCAGTCCATCTCTGCTTTCTAAGATCTCAATATTGTTAGTGGGAAAACTCAGCATTGTCAAACTAATTTTACTTTACTGCAACTACAGTGCTCTGCAATATCTTTATCAGCAATATACATTATTATTATTATTATTATTATTATTATTATTATTATTATTATTATTATTTATTAAATTTATATCCCGCTCACTTCCCCCATCGGGGAACTCAAGGCGGTGTACAACAAGATAAAAACATTTTCCTATACAATATAGGATCCAAAAACTCATTCATACCATTCAGACATACACGAGGGAAGAACAGACTCTCAGTTCCATGCCTTCTGACAAAGCCAGGTCTTAACGGCTGTGCGGAAGGCAAGTAGATTGTGGAAGGTTCTAATCTCCGCAGGGAGCATATTCCAAAGGGACGGTGCTGCTACAGAGAAGGCCCTAGCCCATGGACCCACCAGCCGACATTGCCTGGCCAACGGTATCCAGAGCAAGTCTTCCCTGTGAGATCTAACCGGGCACTGGGAGGCATAAGGTAGCAGTAGGCGGTCTCAAAGGTATCCCGCTCCTAAGCCATGAAGGGCTTTAAAAGTTGTCACTAGCACCTTGAATTGCACCCGGAAGACCACCGGTAAACAATGCAGCTCGCGGAGGATAGATGTTATATGGGCACGCTTAGGTGCACCCATAATCACTCGCGTGGCTGCATTTTTCACCAGCTGAAGTCTCCGAGTGCTCTTCAAGGGCAGCCTCATGTAGAGCGCATTGCAGTAATCCAATCGAGAGGTGATAAGGGCATGAGCAACCATGTGTAGAGCCCCTCGGTCCAGGAAGGGTCATAACTGGTACAACAGGCAAACCTGTGCAAAGGCCCCTCTGGTCACAGCCGTAAGATGGTGGTCAAATTGTAGCTGTGGATCCAGAAGGACCCCCAAGTTGCGAAATCGTTCTGAGGGGAGCAATTTCTCTCCCCCCAGTACCAAAGTTGGATAATCAACTGAAACCCGAGGGGGCAAAGCCCATAGCCACTCAGTCTTGTCAGGGTTGAGTCTGAGCCGATTAGTCCCCATCCAGACCCTCACATCCTCCAGGCACCGGGACATCACCTCCACGGCCTCACTAGGTTGACCACGGACAGAGATGTACAACTGGGTATCATCAGTGTACTGATGATACCCGACCCCATGTTGACGGATGATCTCACCCAGTGGTTTCATGTAGCTATTAAACAGGAGGGTGGAGAAGATAGAACCCTGAGGGATCCCACATGACAGGGCCCTAGAGCTCGATCTCTGCCCCTCCACCAAACTGACTGAGTCCGGTCAGACAGATAGGAGAACCACTGTAAAACAGTGCCTCCCACTCCCAACCCCCTGAGCCGACTCAGAAGGATACCATGATCGATGGTATTGAAAGCCACTGAGAGGTCAAGAAGCACCAGAATGGAGGGAAACCCCCCTCATCCCGGGCCCACCACAGATCATCCACTAGTGCGATCAAAGCCGTCTCAGTGCTATATCTGGGCCTGAAACCGGACTGCAAGGAATCCAGATAATCAGCTTCATTCAAGGCCCGAAGGAGCTAGA
Organism: Naja naja; assembly: GCA_009733165.1. Classification (NCBI taxonomy): domain Eukaryota; kingdom Metazoa; phylum Chordata; class Lepidosauria; order Squamata; family Elapidae; genus Naja; species Naja naja. Next base: position 279,911,831 of record CM019148.1, read on the forward strand.
GTGCCACCACCTTCTCAACAACCTTCCCCAAAAAGGGAAGGTTGGAGACAGGACGAAAGTTATTTAACACAGCCAGGTCCAGGGAAGGCTTCTTGAGGAGGGGCCTAACCACAGCCTCCTTCAAGGCATGTGAAACACACCCCTCACCCAAAGAAGCGTTTATAATCTCCTGGAGCCAGCTGCATGTCATCTCCCGGCCTGCCGAAACAAGCCAGGAGGGACATGGGTCCAGTAAACAGGTGGTGGCATTCACTGCTCCCAGGGCCTTGTCCACATCATCAGGGCCAACAGGAACAAACTCATCCCAGATAACTGGACTAAGACCTGCCTCTACCACCTCAGTGGACTCTGCCTAAGCAAATGTAAGCATGAATCCTTTTTAGGAGTCTCAGACAATTACACAGATTGAATATATTTAAATATTTTGTTCTTTTAAGAAAACTTACATATCAGTTTGGGAAAGCTATCAAAGTTGCTTTGTAGGTCTCTTCATTGGTTCTTAAAATGAATGCATCATATCATTTTTGTGGGGGAAAAAGATGAAGTAGAATCATTATTGCAGTTGGTTGGACTGAGGGAAAAAAATCTTCAAAGTAGGTTTCAGTGTTTCAACTCAGTTTTGCATACATCAAAAAGTATGTGATTTGCATATTTCAGAGGAGATGACCATTTTATAGTCCTCCTGCTAGCAGGATACTAGAGTGGAAAGTGAGTTCTTTTTGATCATTTAGGCTTTGATTCAGAGGCCATTATTAGCTAAGAAGCATATAAAGTTTATGAAATGAAAAAATAGAAAATTCATCTTGCAAATAAAAACAGTATCTTGATTTTACACTGTTAGTTTGGATTTTTTTTTAAAAAAAATGCACCAAATCAGATGGGGAATCAGAACATTTCAATGGATGAATAATTATTTGAGTTTGGAGGCATCTGCAAAGTTGTCAGAAAAGTCACAATGGCAGTCATGATCACATAATCACATTTCTACCTCTTTTCTGTGAGCCACATTTGCAGTTGCCATTACAGCTTTTTCACTTACCTGTACAAGTATTACTGTCTGAGTCTAATGATTGTAGGTTGACTAAAAACATTCCTTTTTGTGATAGTAATAGCAATAGCATATATTGCTCCATAGTGTTTTACAGCACTCTCTGAGTGGTTTGCAGAGTCAACAATCTAGGTCCTCATTTTACTGATCTCAGAAGGATGAAAGGGTGAGTGAACCTTGAGCAAAGCAGGATCGAACTTTGGCTGTAGGCAGAAGTTTGCCAGCAATATTGCATTCTAACAACTGTGCCATCAGGGCTCTTGTGATGCCTTTTATGCAACAGTCTTCCTCTTCCCTGCATTTTTATCAGCTAGAATTAAACAAAAGTGTGGAATACAGTGAAAAAGCAAAATAGCAGACGGAATTGCCATCAGTTCTTATTTGGAAGAGAATCTGGGTTTGATGGCATACATTTTTCTTCTTGGTGGCCCTATTAATTTTAGATTAGTGAAACATTTATTAGCTGGCATTAGCAACTGGTCTAGCTCTGAATTTTATTTTCTCATCAATCAGATGGATTTAAGCATAATGAATTAGGTATTAATTAATGGAGAAATATTGCTCCATTTTAGTACATCACCACAATTCTTTCCTTTGATATTGAGTGCTATGATTCAGGCCACAGAATCTGTTCTTGGGCAACATCTGTGTATGTATGTGTGTATGTGTATACACACAAATGTGTGTCTGCTTTCCTTTCTCTAGATTTTATTAAGAAGGCTGACCTTTTAATATTTTATCCTTGAATTCTATTTTTGCATAATATACAGAAGGTATTTGCATCCTTGCATGTGTGGGTAAGCAAGGGTGCCACGAAGGACCATCAGATAATGAATATTCATGATGGGCTTGTTTAGGAGAAAATAATAATCTTATCCAGTCCACAGCATTTTCCTTAGTCCAAAGTGATGTGACAGCTAAACCAATGCAGCTAATATCAAGCAATGAAGTAAGATAATAAGTAGGCAGGAGCAAGAGGTGCAAGCTACCTTAATGGGACCTTAATGGGTGCAAAATGCAGAGTACATCTAGGATAAGGGGATGGATGAAAATTTCTGAATGAAACTCATTGCGGGAAATGAGGGCCATGCTATTTGAAAGGTGTGGCTTTGGCTAATCGGGTTTCTGTGCAGTTACACAATTTATAGTTATGTGCTTGATGGAATGAATATTTATAAATGCATTCATAAGAAGAAATAATTCTGGGAACAATTCAGAAGAAGCTAAAACGATAACGAAGAGAAGAAGGCATGTTTTAGCCATGTGTACGCATAGCACTGCAAGGTGAATGCAAAGCAAATTATTGGAAGAAAGAAAAAATTCTGAATAAAAGAAATCTAACTAGAGGAGTCATTTGATGTAAATGGTGTAGAAAGAGTCTAAAACCACAAACCCACAGCAAAGCAAAAATGGTGCTTCATTCACATACGTAAGTACTTTACCACCAATATGATAGCTTAAAATGCTAGTCATAAGAATTTGAATCAGCTGATATTTTGCAACCTCTAAGACAAAAAATGAAACCAACATTCCCCACATGATTTGAAGTATGTATGTATGTATTATTTATTTATTCATTAATATTAAATCTATACTTATTTTTATAAATAACTCAACATGTGACTAATTGTGAAATGAACAATAATAATAATATAACCCTAGACTTAATAATTGTTAATAACAAAAACACAAATGTCTGTACAGTAGATCTTACAATATCTGGAGACATCAGAATAAAAGAGAAAGAACTGGAGAAAATAAAAAAACACCTGCAAATAGAAGTAGAATGACTGTGGCAAAAGAAAACAAAAAATAATAACAACAGTACTACTTCAGCAATCTCAAAACATCTGGAACACCACTGGAATACCACTGACATTGACAAATGCACCATCCATCAATTGCAAAAGGCAACTTTACTTGGAACAACTTACATTCTGTGAAGATATTTTTAATATCCTCAAACAATACCTGCCTATCCAAAGTCCTTGAGAAGAGATGGATAAACATGCCAAATCCAGTATAAACTAGTTTTGCCAACCGTAATAACCTTAATAAGTGTCTCCCAAACAATAAGAATAGGCTAGATATCCTATAAAATTTTGTCTGCTCAGAAATACTATACAAATAGCTAAACTGCAAAGGGATAAAGTGGCAGTCAAGGAACAGGGCATCGTAAAAACTTTATTGTCTTGGCAATAATCTATGATAGCCTTCCCAATAGCAAATAAGATTGTTTATATATATTGTTCAATTCTGTTAAGTTAAAAGAAAAGAAAACTAGTCAGCTCCTGATGACTTATTTTCATCTATAGAGTTTTCTTAGCAAATACACAGTATGAAATTGGTTTCTATTGCCTTCTTGCAGGGTTTTGATTTTATTTTTTCAACTTGTTGATCTTACAGCCTTCAACTTCTGATATAGTCTTTCATTCAAGGCTTACCCTGTTAGGCTTCTGGAATCAAGCAAAGTTCTCTAATTTATAGCTTCTTTTTCTATTCCTTTATTCTTTCACCTAATCCTTTATTAGTTTTAAATGGGATGGTTATGACAATATGATCACTACTGTTCAGTTATAGAACTTGCAAGCTTAGAGGTATATAAATGTAATCTATATGGAGGCTATCCACAAAGAAAACAAGAGAGGAATATTTGCTTGTTTTCTCTAATCCCTGTTTAGAAAAGTGGGGGAAAACAACAGAGGTATTTAATTTACTTCAAAAATAGTTGTGGGTGTGTGGGTAATGACTTGTGCAGCTATATCTTACACATTGCTTTTTCTGTTCAGAAGGTGCTCCATATAACTCGTGGCTCTATGGATTGTAGCTGTAGCGCAAAATCTCTGAACCATAAAAAAACCTGGAAAGATGCTATACAAGCTTATTACAAACTAAACCCTAAGATCAATGGGATTTATTTTAAAATCATGCAGAATAATGCATCACATTACAGCGCCAGGGAACTTACTGTTTATGGATTTTCCGTTATTTTGGGTACATGGTAGAATGAAGGCATACGCAAGATCAAAGAAATAAGTGTACCATACTGAATGTGCAGGGCAGAAACTATTTTGCCCTCAGTATACAGGTAATCTAAGACCACAATTGAGCCCAACATTTCTGTTGCTAAGTGAGACATTTGTTAAAGAGTTTTGCTCCATTTTATGACCTTTCTTGCCACAATTTTTTAAGTGAATCACTGCAGTTGTTAGTAACACGATTGTTAAGTGAATCTGGCTTTCCCATTGACTTTGCTTGTCATAAGGTCATAAATGGTGATTACATGACCTTGGGACACAGCAATGGTCATAAATATGAACCAGTTACCAAGCACCTGAAGTTTGATCGTATGACCAATGGGATATTGCAGAGGTTTTAAGTATGAAAAATGGTCATAAGTCACTTTTTTCAGTGCTGTTTTAACTTTGAATAGTCACTAAACAAACAGTTGTAAGTCAAGGACTACCTATGCAGATACAGTAAATGATTTTTATGCTGTATATTAGAGGTTTTATTTGACAGCACTCTGTGGTGCACATTTCAGCATATTAATATTTCTTATTCCAAGACAAATCACTTCTTTAATAAATCAATTACTTCTCTCTCTTGCTTCTATCTTATTTTTTTATTTACTTACTTACTTACTTACTTTATTTATTTATTTATTTATTTATTTATTTATTTATTTATTTTTATATGCTGCCCTTCTCTGGAGACTCAGGGCGGCTTACAATTTTTTATTTTTTTTGGAGCACAACCCAATGCGCTCAGCAATAGCCTTCATTCCATTGTATATGCCTGCTTATTACTAAGTGGCATTTTTACAAAGTCAGTTTATTGCCCCCAACAATCTTGGGTCCTCAATTTACCTACCCCGAGAGGATGGAAGGCTGAGTAAACCTTGAGCCTGGTGGGATTCGAGCCTGCACTAATTGCAGGCAGCTGGAACTAAGTGCTAGGCATTTAACAGCCTGCACCACCAAGGCTTTAAACATGCTCATATGGTGAGCACATATAATCACACATGGGGATTCTAGGTGGCTTACAATATTAAAATTCTACAGTGTAAAAAGCCATAACTGTATGCCCTACCAATAGGCACATGCATACCAACCACTTAATCAGATCCATGTCAATAATATCTCAGGGCCTTTTGGAAAAATATCAATGTTGGGGCCAATGTTTTCTCTGGAGGAATGATATTCCAAAAGGGAAGAGAAAACCACTACAAAGAAGACTCTTTTTCTGGATCCCACCAGATGTACTTCTGTAAGAGATGGGACCTATAACATACCTTGCTATGCCACCTTACTATACCACTCTGGTAATGTAGATGTAACTGGAGAAAGGTGGTCCTTCAAGTAACCTGACTCCAACCATTTGGGCTTTGAAGATAATAACCAACATCCTGAATTGCATCTTGAAGGAAATCAGTTGCCTCAAAAGAGGTAAATCTCAATTTGTGTGAAAAAGCATGCCAAGAAAACTGCAGGGACTTGTCCTGGGAATCTTTGAGAATTGGTCAAAGGGATGAATGAAAGAAGATATCTCTCTCTCTCCCTCACTTCCTCTCTCCCCTCTCCCCCTCCCTCCCTCTCTCTATCACACACACACACACAAACATCTTTGATCTTTATAAAACATTTTAAAATCATTTTTAAAATATTCTACCTTGAGAAAATATAAAACCAGGAGGGCGGAGCTGGCGTCACAGTGGTATGACATGCAATCTTGATCCTCCAAGATCGCCATCGATATCTCAGCTGCTGGACAGTCCTGTTGGACCTAAACCGTCCCGTAGAGACGGTGATCGATAAGGGCATGTCCTGCTGATCACAGGGACATTGCAAAGTCCCTGGAAAAGCCCTTTTTGCCAGTGGTGGAGAGGCAGCCATTCAAGCTGCTGAAGCTGGGACAACTCCGGAACAGAAGAGATTGAAAGAAAGTGTGTCAGTTTGTTGAGATGAACTTTTATTTATTATTTCTTGAAGAGAACAGCTTGAAAGACTCAAAGTGGAATTAAAAGTGAAGAGAAAAGTGTTTAAGCGGTGAGATTAAGCTAGTTAAAGTGAAAGGTTTTTTTTCTTCCCCTTTTTATTGGAATTTTGAACTTGGTAAAGCTTCTTAATTTTAAACTGGACTGGTCCTTTTAAAATTTTCTATTCCTGTTTTTTTTTCTTTTTTTAACAATCCTCTTGAAAGTTTGTTTTTGATTAAGACTCTTATTTCTGATTTGAGATTTATTTCTTTTTAAAAGAAAAGATTTTACTTTTTTTTTTTAATGTTCCTGGCTTTGGATGTATGAGGGGGAAGTGAAAGTGAAAGAAAATAAGTAGCACTGCTGCCTAGAGGCTTGGATACATTGTTTTCTTTTTCTTTTACTTGTTATTGTATTTGTGTTATACTCAAGGACTCTGAGCTTTGCACTGGAAAGGATAGTGGGATGAGCATGGCAGTTTGTTTACACAGTTGCTCATCTGTGAAACTATAGTTAGCTGGAGTCTGGAGCTGAAGTTGAAAGAAAGAAGATTGAAGTGACCTTGAAAACACTGAACTGGAAACTTTGAGCTGATTTATCAAAAAGCCATGGATATTTAGTGGCAGAGGCTTGCTTTACATTAGAACTGTTTGTTACTTGTTGCCTTCTTTTCTACTTCCCCTCTAGTTGGGTTTTTTTAAATTTGGATTTCAATTTTTCAAACCAGGAACTAGAATGTAAATTTTTTATCTTTGCTTTTTTTTTAATTAAGAGAAATGAGTAGACTATTTTCTTTTCTCTCTCTCTCTTTTTATTTTTCCTTTCCTTATTCTATTTTTTTTAAAAAGAGAATCCTTTTTATCCCTTTTTCCATATCTTCTCTTGCATAATCTTCTCTTGAAGATTTTTTTTCCTTTTTCTTTTTGGAGTGGCAACTGTTTGCCCTCATTTTTTTTTTCCTTTTTTCTTTTCTCTCTCTCTTTCTTCACAGATAAGCATTACAAGATGAGTAGAAAGATAACAGCACCAGTTTCTTTGATACCAACCTCCTCACCATCTGGAGGACAACGATCTATACAGACAATGTTACAACAGGAGAAAGAGAAAGAGAAGGATGGTGGAAATAATGGATAATAACGTTAAAACACTTTTAATTGCAATTTATGCTCCAAATGATAATCAAGAAGAACTTTACAGGAAACTACATATGAAAATAATTGAATTGGGCTATGTTAATATTTGTATGATGGAAGACCTTAATGGAATAATTAATGATCGGTTGGACTATAAAACGCAGAAATCAACAAAGAAAGCTAGAAAGATATACCAAAATCTTTCTTTCAAATGATAGAAGAATTAAACTTAAAAGATGCATGGAGAGAGAGAAATGCGGAAAGTAAGCAATATACTTTTTACTCAAACAGACATGCATCACGGTCTAGAATAGATATGATATGGATGTCAGCAGAATTACTTACTACCATACAAGAAATTGAAATAGAAACAAGCACTTGGGCAGACCACAATCCAATGACAGTTATTTGGAAAGGACATAAGGGGAGATCTAGATGGACTTTAAATAATATGATACTAAAGGACAAAGACTTTAAACAGAAAATAGAGAAAGAACTGTTTTTCTTTTTTAAAGAAAAGAGGATACTTCTTTACAGAATCTCTGGGACACAATGAAGGCCTACACAGAGGTATGATAATTGACTATACAAGGAAAAGAAATATAAAACAGAAAAAGACTTTTAAAACTTTGGAGGATGACTATAAAAGACTGGAAAAAGAGTTACAGAAGTCCTCGCAAAAAAAGACATTAAAAATAAAATGGATATAATTAAACATAAAATGGGACTAATGGAAAAAGAGGAACTAGCACAAAAAATTAAAAATGCTAAATAGAATTATTTTGAAGATGCAGACAAACCAGGCAGATGGCTAGCCTATAAACTGAAAAAGGAAAGAAAATCAAGAAGGATTAATCAATTAATAACTGAAGAAGGACATGTTTGCTATGGAAATGAGGAGAAGAAAAAAAATATACAAGACTACTATGGAAAACTGTATTTTCAAGAGAATATTCAAGAAGAAAAAGTTAAGCAATACTTACAGAAAGCGAATTTACCTCAGATACCTAAAGACATTCAAACAATGCTAGAAGGGAACATAATGATGATGGAATTAACAGAAGCCTTAAAAAAACAGAATGTTGGAAAAGCACCAGGTCCAGATGGACTGCCAGTGGAATTTTACAAGACTTTCCAGGAAATACTGAATCTCCATCTGTTAGAAGTCACGAATGAAGTTATGTTAAAGAAAAGAATACCTAAAACATGGTCAGAAGCATATATTACACTTATACTGAAGGAGGATACAGACCTGCAACAAGTTAAAAATTATAGACCTATATCCCTATTAAATTCAGATTATAAAATCTTTGTTTCAATTTTGGCAGAAAGACTAAAAATATACTTAAATAACTTTATACATGTTAACCAAAATGGATTTCTGCCAGAGACAAATTAAAAATAATGTGAGAATAATTCTGGACACTTTGGAATATTATGAGGCACATCCGGAAAAGCAAATGGCTTTGATGTTTTTAGATGCACAAAAAGCCTTTGACAACGTGATTTGGCAATTTATGTTATTGCAATTGGAACAAATGGGCTTTGGTAAAAATTTTATTCAAGTCATTGAAATGATATATTATGAACAAACTGCAAAGATTATGGTAAATGGAGAATTAACAAAATCCATAGATATAAGAAAAGGGACAAGACAAGGTTGTCCACTGTCACCTCTGCTGTTTGCTTTGGAAGTGTTGAATAGGAATATTAGAGAAGATAAAGAAATAAAAGGAATGAAAATTAAAAAGGAAGAGTATAAATTGCAAGCTTTTGCAGATGATCTGGCATTTATATTAGAGAATCCTTTGGAAACAGGACCTAAATTAATAGAAAAGATAGAATATGGAAAAGTAGCAGGTTTAAAAATAAATAAAGATAAAACAAAGATATTAACAAAAAATATGTTAGCCAGATGAAAGAAAGAGTTGGAAGAAGTTTTAGAAATACAGGTCACAAATAAGGTTAAGTATTTAGGGATACACATTACACCAAGATGTAGCACACTCAAACAGCAGATTGCAACAGATTTGGCAAAATGGGAAAATCATTGATTGGGAGAATATCTACAATTAAGATGAATGTATTGCCTAGAATTCTGTATTTATTCCAGACAATTCCAGTCCAACTAGGGAAAGTGTTTTTGAAGACTTAAACAGAATTGTGTTGAAATATATTTGGCAGGGAAAGAAAGCAAGAATAAAACTTAAACTATTCCAAGATGCAAGAATAAGAGGAGGGGTTTGCCTTGCCCAATTGGGAGCTATATTATCAGGCGTCAAGTTTGATGTGGGTAAAGGAATGGATAACATTAAGAAATACTAGATTATTGACTGTAGAAGGGCATGTCTTGCTGTTAGGATGGCATGCTTTCCTTTGGTATAAGGGAACTAAAACACAGGGGTATTTTAGAAGATATTATATTTGAGAGGCACTGTTTTTGAACTGGGAGAAGATAAAAAGACAATATTATTTAAAAATTCCATTATGGATATCTACTATTGAAGCTTTTTCTTATCCAGTAATATATAAAAAGGAACAGTTAGATATGGTGAGATATTGAATGAAAAGGGTGAACTTAAATCTATTCAAGCATTGGAAGAACAAGGAGTAAAAATGAATTGCTTTTCATATTTGCAAGTACAATCTAGATTTGATAAAGATTTTGAAATAGAAGGTATTTATGATAATTTGACTGATTTAGATGAAATTTTGATGGGTACTGATGAAAAGGTAATTAAAAACTTTATGGACATTTATTAGAATTTAAATTGGAAGAAGAACAAGTTAAAGAAACGATGATTGCTTGGGGGAAAAATTTTGGATATTGGATTGACTTAGAGAAGTGACAAAAATTGTGGTCTCAAAATTATAAAATGACAATGTCAACTGCATATAAAGAAAATTTGTATAAGATGTTTTATAGGTGGCATCTACCCCCAAAAAGAATTGCGAGAATGTTTAAGAGCAAATCAGATAAATGTTGGAAATGTCATCAGATACCTGGTTCACATTACCATATGTGGTGGACATGTTTGGATGCAAAAAAATATTGGACTAAAATCCACACATGGTTGGAAAAAAATGATAAAACAACGTATAGACTTTAAACCAGAGATCTTTTTATTGGGAATTATACTGGAAATATACAATAAAAGTTGAAATATTTGATTGTAAATATTTTAACAGCAGCTAGAATTGTATTTGCTAAGAATTGGAAAAATGATAAAATACCTATGCAGGAGGAAGTTATTAAGAAAATTATGGACTGTGCTGAAATGAATAAATTGACAATAAACAATTTTATATGATATGGGATTTGTTTTATCAATGGTTGGACAAAAAGACTAATGTAATAGATTAGATAATTTTGTAATAGAAGTTTAATAGATTGATGTAAAATATAATATATATATATATTTATTTATTTATTTATTATTAGGACTTGTATGCCGCCCCATCTCCGAAGACTCGGGGCAGCTCACAGCTAAAACAGGACAACAATAAATAATTAAAAAAGATTAAACCCAATTACAAGCCCAAACAAATTTAAAATACATTAAAATTATAAAACCACCCCACCCCCAGGAAAAAAAAGGTCAAAAAAAGGTCACAGCCCGGATTGGTCAAACAACCAGGTCTTCAAATCATGGCGGAAGGTGCGGAGGTCAGGGGCCAGGCGGAGCCCCAGGGGGAGTTGGTTCCAGAGGTCAGGGGCCGCGACAGAGTAGGCTCGTCGTCGGGGGACCGCCAGCCAGCATTGGCCTGCTGACGGGACCCCAAGGAGTCCTTGCCTATGTGCTCTCACAGGGCAGTTGGCATTCGATGTCGGCAGGAGTCGCTCCCTTAAATAGTGAGGACCCATGTCATGAAGGACTTTGTATGTTAAAACTAGAACCTTGAATCTCACCCGGGGCGCAACCGGCAACCAATGCAGGCAGTGCAGGAGGGGGGTAACATGGGAGAATCGGGAAACTCCCATCACCACCCGCGCCACCGCATTCTGCACCAGCTGCAATCTCCGGATGGTATGCAAGGGCAGTCCTAAATAGAGAGCGTTGCAGTAGTCGAGTCTAGAGGTAACAAGGGAATGAGTGACTGTGCACAGGGCATCCCGGTCCAGAAACGAGCGGAGTTGTCGAACTAGACGGAGTTGGGCAAAGGCACCCCTGGGGACGGCTCCCACCTATATAACCATTGGATGAAAGTATAATATAAATTTTAACATAAAATTTGGAATATCTCATATAAAATGATGGAATAGTCATGGATGATTAATAACTGATAAATATATAAGCATATGTTAGCTTGACAATGTGAAAGTTTATATAAATTGTGAGTGATGACTACAAAAAGATAGCACAAAAGATTTGTAACCAACTGACACACTGTATGTATATAAAACGAAAGATGGTTTTATGTTTTTATGTTTTGTTTGTATGTTTGTCTTAAAAATAAAAACTTTTCTTAAAAAAATAAAATAAAACCAGAAACATTTTTATGTTTAGGATTTCTGGATAGAGAATAATTTAAACATTCATTAAATCCAATATTGTACAGATTGCTTTCCTGCACCATTTGCTGTCAGCTCAAATAAGTGACTGTTAGTTTATCAGTGACAAATGTACTGTATTTAATGCAATGGGACAGTCCTTTAATTTGAGCACCTAGCATAGTGTCAACCTAAATGTCTTTCAGCTGATTTATTTAGCAGAGCTTCATGTTAATCAATTTGCAATTAAACTTTCTGGACCTTTATGCTATGTGTGTGTGTGTGTTTGTGTGCATGTGTGCATGTGCATTCCTCTAAACAAAAGTAGAATTAGCCTAGTAATAAAAGTAATTTATCGGTAGGTGTTTTTTTTCCAAAAATAAGTGCATTGTGCAGTTGATGAATTATTCACTTGCTAGGTACTCATAGCACATCTATTGATTCTAATGAGCTCTCCTAATTTTACTTCCCATTCTGAATCACATTATTTTATTGCATATTTATTAATTGAAAAGGATTCATTAGCAAAAACAGTCATTAATAAACTATACTTCTAAGTAATTAATCCATAACTTTTCTATTGCACAATTTGCCACATTGGCATAAAACTTACATTATCGACTAATCCTGATTTTTGTTTCATTGTGAAAGAAGATGAGAGCCCTTTGGGTTAACAATTGTTTATAGGTGGCATTCAGAGACATGTAATGCTTTGCAAAACAATTATAACTGTCCTTTGCATGGTTGTTCCTCTTCCAGTATGCAGAATATTGACATTATGGACTTTTTACAGAGCATTACAGAGCAATTTTTGGCACAAAAAGATTAGCCACCACTGAATTAGCTGATAGTGTTAATATTAATGATAATAATATGACAATGTTAGTTATTACTATTCACATAAGGAACATGGCGGCACAGAGGCTTAATGATGATGGTTATGCTGAGCAATTACCAGCATTCTGGTGGTTTGAAGCTAGCTCCACAGGATCTCTTGTTCCTACCTCCTGCCCACCTAGCAGTTCAAAAGCATTGTTTGTGTAAGTAGATAGATACTGCCATTTCGGTGCTGGGAAAATACTGGCTGCATTGTGCAATGGACCTGGGAATCTGCCCAGGTGTGATCAGCAGAGGGCTGGTAAAGGAAAGCCCCAAATGAGCAAATTTCCCCTGAGAATGCTGTAGGCCAGCACGTGTGAAGCTAGTTCACCACTGTACCAGAGGTGGTATTCAGCAGGTTTTGACCAGTTCTGGAGAACCGTTAGCAGAAATTTTGAGTAGTTCAGAGAACCAGCAGATACCACTCTGACTGGTCCCGCTCCCATCTATTCTCTGCCTACTGAATTGGCTGGGTCTTCTTTTGTTGCCCTGCACAGGAGAATGGAGCTGGAAAGCAGATTAGTGGGGTAGGGTGGGAATGGAGATTTTGCAGTATCCTTCTTCTGCCACACCCTCCACACCATGCCCACCAAGCCATGCCCACAGAACAAGTAGTAAAAAAAATTGAATCCCACCACTGCACTGTACTATGAAGTTTGAAACCTGGATTGGACTGAGAGAAAGGAGAGTTAGACCTTTGTAATGGACTGAAAGAGTTAGATAATATTCCTCTCTGGAAAATGTCTCAATCCCAGTAAATAATATGTAAGTTATACTGTCAAATATATTTATCCATTGTTTCAGGGATCTAGTTGCAGAGGCCCTTTTTAAAGTGGCTTTCTAGTCATATGAAGAGTTTCCCCAGTTGACCAGATTGATTAAACTGTGGTTTAGATCTTGGGCTGAAGTCTTTTAAAACAAACATTTAAACAGGTGGTAAAAGAAATGCTAACTTGTTCTTCTGTAAGGGAAAAATAGTTATAATTGTTCATTTTGGGTTAAATATTTGAGTCACCCATCTTATGATAATCCTTGTTGATTGGTTTATTTATAAGCAAGTTCAAGGCTTGGTTATTGTAACTTCAAACAAATGGTGTAAAGAAGGACTATCTGTATCATGACTACTTTGCATAAACATTGTCTCCTACATTAAGCCTCATTTGGAAAATCAAAGTGTTGGTGAGTTTGCATTATTAATTAGCTTAAAAGCAAACTTTTTTTAAAAAAAAATGCTATGGGGTGTACAATATGAATCATGCAATAATTGTATTTTTTTGATGCCATATGTAATATTCGAGCATATTCCGATTTCATCAGTAGTCAGCTAGTTAGCCTGAAACACCATATGAGAGAACAGATAAGAATATGATTATAATTCCAAGAGGAAGTTTCAGATAAGCAAAATAACAAATAGGAGTGGCAATTTATCACATGGCAAATATGGTGAATCTGTTGTGGTTAGCCGGCAGCAGGTGCAGATGACTGAGGAGACCGAGGATTCTGATGAGGGGTCAGGACCATTAGGGAGTGGACTGCTGCCTTCAGAGCTAGGGGGGCTGGCAGCAGTGACGAGGAGGTTCCCGAGGAGCCTGTGCCAAGTGCATGTGCACAAAGGATTACTCGGAGGAAAGAACAATTACAGCAGCACAGGCAACTCGGGAGTAAGACTGCAAGGTAATGGCCCCTCCCTCAAGAGGATAAAAGCCAAGTTTGAAAAAGCATTCTTTGCAGAAAGCAAAAGCTCTGAAGCTCAACTTGTGGACATCTTAGTTCGTGTTTGGAGAATCTTGTAAATTAGTTCTTATCTATGGGTTTTTGGCAACATTGATGAACAACTTGGCAAGACTCTTCCTTGTCAGAGCTAATTAGTGGAAAGCAGCCTTTTATCTGTAAAGGAACAGAATTTGTTATTAAACCTTAAAAGGTGGGGCTGCTGCCTTTGTCTGTGTTTGCTCTTTGGGAACCTGGTTGGGTCAGAACAAAATCATATGAAAAAAAATGGATGAATGCATTCAGTTTTGATCACTGAATATATATATGTTCCTGTCTTATTCAGTAAATTACTATATTTGAATACCAGACAATGCATATTTTCACTTCTAAAAAAACTAACTTATGATAGGACAAGTTTATGAGACTCGTATAAAGAAAAGTAACCTCATGCCAGTGTATAACCCAGAATTCTTACTCCTTTTTAAAATATTTAAATGTAATCAAACTTTGACAAAGATACCAGAAAAGGTATAATAAAAGGGATGGAAAATAACAATAAAAATATATGCAATGGAACATAATAAACATGGATCCTTTTCATTGTAATATATTATGATTTTTATTCTAAATCCACATGAGGAAGCTAAATGTTATTTATTTATTAATTTTATAAAGCCACCCAACTTACATGGATGTAACTTTGGGCAGCTTACAGCATTTAAAAATCCACCACATAAAAAACACCATAAAATGATAAGATTAGAGCATAAAATTTATGATAAATTTAGGTTGAGTCTTTTGTGGGCATTGATTGTTCTTACACAAGCTTTCTGTGTTGTATTTCAAGCTAACATTCCTTAGGGCCAATTAGTTAATTTTTAATTTAAAACAATGGTGCACAACTTCTATGAGCTTTAAATTTATTTATTTATTTATTTATTTATTTATTTATTTATTTATTTATTTATTCGACTTATATGCCGCCCCCTCTCCCAAGGGACTCGGGGCGGCTCACACTAAAATACAATACAACAATAAATTACTTAAAACTATATTAAACAGGTTATAAGCCGAATAAGCAATTTAAAACCCCCATATTAAAGAAGGTAAGATAATACTAATATTCTGTTTTTTTCAGCATTACACTGTCCTTTACTAATAAAGGAAAATATTTTGATCTTTTTTGTATTTTTAATGATATTAGCAAGTGGAAGATGTCACATCAAAGATGCTTCTTTTTAAAAACATTTTTGGCAAGATTTAAGAGACAAAATATACTATATTTTTACAGAGATACTGTATGCTTGCAGGGTCCCCCCCATATTTTAGGGGTTGTGTTAACTCTAATTATACATTGCTGAAAAGACTTTGCTGGATGGCAAGACCTACATACATAGAAACTATTTTACCATTTTCAATATTAAATATTTGCAAAGATTGCCCTAATTATTGGAAAGGCTGAGCATTAATGAAGGATGCAATTAGTGCCTTACATCTATGCAAATCCAGAGGCTTTTATATTGTATTTTATACTTCCCAAACCTCTAGAACACAATAACTAAACTAGTAACTAAAAACATTGATTTCATTCACTCTGGGAAACTCTGAGAGGCATACAATACTCATCACACACAATTCTTGTTTGATGAATTTCTCTTTTGAACATTTATTTCTTGCCTTTTCTTTTAAAAAATCCAAGTTTAGTAATAAAAATGTAAAATTTCAAATCCAATGAAAACTAAAATTAAATTAAGTAGCACTTTTTATTTATGAAGTAAGAGTAAATAAGGGAGAACATCAAAGATTGAAAAGAAGGAATTGATATAGATATTGCAGCAAAAGTATTTTTCTGAATCAAAGCTACAAAAGGCAATTAGGATGCATGACATTTCACTTTTTTCATATGCTCCTCTAACTCTGCAACTCTATAATCCCTGAAAAGTTGTAAGTAGGATCAAATTCAGAAAGAGCTCTAAGCTTAGACAAAAAAATCTTCCATGAGATCTCTATTGCTTCTTAGGACCAAGTTTTCCAGTGTCAGAAAAGCCAAAGAGTGATAGGATCTGGTTATGCAATATATATTTTATTGTAGGAATGACTAGTGATGACTAGAAAACAAGAATGCGAGATAAACTAGAGCTTTGAGATTCAGAATAATCTTGCTCTGCAAATAGACTGTCTCCACAGTTTGTATTAAAACTTTTTGTAATTGTAATGAATTTAATTACCAAAGAGAAAAATAAGGAAAATTAAACATTCTTTACAATGGAAATCAAGTCAACCGTTACTTTGTAGTCTTAATGACTTTTATTAAGACTACAAAGTAACTGTTGACTTGATTTCCATTGTAAAGAATGTTTAATTTTCCTTATGTCTTTTATTACTTTTTGTGCTTTACTTCTTAAGATGGTTCCATTAAAGATAATTTCTGCCTTAAATGGTATTTTTTGACTGCAACATGTTTAATTCTGCTTCAAAAATAGAGAATTTCCTCTATATTTATTAAAAATGGAGTAACAGATTCTGAAAAAACAAACAAGCAAACAGAAAGCAGTACAGCAACCTGAATGTTTTCTGTGCTTTTTAAAAGTTATTATTACTATTTGTGTTTAGTGGTTAATGGTTGCCTGGTTACCAATGCCATACCAATAGCTTGATCTTTCAATAATTTCTGTGTTAATTAATTATTCAGTTATGATACTTTTAATCTGTCCAATAACAAGACTGTTAATTTATTTATCAAAAGATGAATTGGAGAATTCAGCATTAATATCTATTTGAAAAGACAGTTCATGCAAATTTCAGAAGAGAAGAACAGTGTGAACTTCTGTGATGAATGTTTACAAAATAGAGGGTGTATTTGCTAACAAGATGCTAAAAACTGTAATTTGCTTACTAACCAATTGACCTATAGTGCTAATCTATATATTTTTTTAGTTTCATTGATTTTTTTCTTCTGTATTTCCAAAAAACAAATGAAGCATGAAGCATGAAAAAGCATAAAGAGATTCTAATACTTTGGAAACTCTCATAGACAAGAAACAAAATGAAACACAAATATGATGACATCATTAAAAATATCCAAAGTCTACACTAAAAATAGAACCTTATTTATGATTTCCTGGAATGCTAGATGGTACTTTGAAACTTTCACTTTTAAATGTCCATGGAAATATCTTATGACATCCAGCCTGCCCTAGACCCAACCGTGTTAGACAACTTCTGTCCAGTGTCCAACCTTCGTTTTTTGGCGAAGGTTGTTGGGAGTGTGGTGGCTCAGCAGTTTCCACTTTTCCTGGATGAAGCAGACTACCTGGATCCATACCAATCGGGCTTCTGGCCCGGCTTCAGCATGGAGACGGCATTGGTCGCACTGATGGATGATCTCTGGAGGGCATGGGACAGGGGTTTTTCCTCTGTCCTCGTCCTATTAGACCTCTCAGTGGCTTTCAATACCATCAACCATGGTATCCTTTTGCGCCTCGGGGTTGGGAGTGGGAGGCACTGTTCTTCAGTGGTTCTCCTCCTACCTCATGGGGCGTTTGCAATCGGTGTTGGCAGGGGGACAGAGGTCGGCCCCGAGGGTGCTCACTTGTGAGGTCCCCCAGGGGGCGGTCCTCTCCCCCCTCTTGTTTAATATCTACATGAAACTGCTGGGCAAGATCATTTGTGGTTTTGGGGTGAGGTATCACCAGTATGTGGATGATACCCAGTTATACATCTCCACCCCAAACCAGATCAGTGATGCCCTCTCCGTGATGACCCTTTGTCTGGATACAGTGCAGATCTGGATGGAAGGAAACATGCTTCAGCTCAACCCGGCCAAGACTGAGTGGCTGTACATACCGGCATCTCGGTCCAATCAGGAATGTCCATCGTTGACCACAGGGGGAGAGGTGTTGCCCCCTGTGGATAGGGCGTGGAACCTGGGGATCCTCCTGGATGCACGGCTCCGGTTGGAGGAACAGGTGGGGGCCGTCGCCAGGGGGGCTTTTGCCCAGGTCCGCCTGGTTCACCAGCTTTGCCTGTTTCTGGACCGAGATGCCCTGCATACAGTCACTCATGCTCTTGTCACCTCTCGACTCGACTACTGCAACGCTCTCTATCTAGGACTGCCCCTGCATACCATCCGAATATTGCAGCTGGTGCAGAATGCGGCCGCGCGAGTGGTGATGGGAGTTTCCCAATTCTCCCATATTACCCCCCTCCTGCACGGCATGCATTGGTTGCCAGTTGCACTCCGGGTGAGATTCAAGGTGTTAGTTTTAACATTCAAAGTCCTACACAACATGGGTCCAGAATATTTAAGGGAGCGACTCCTGCCGATATCGAGTGCCAACTGCCCTGTGCGAGCGCACAGGCAGGGACTTCTCAGGGTCCCGTCGGCAAGCCAGTGTCGGCTGGAGGTCCCCTGGGGATGAGCCTACTCTGTGGCGGTCCCCGTCCTGTGGAACCAGCTGCGCCTGGAACTCCGTCTGGCCCCTGACCTCCGCACCTTCCGCCACGACCTGAAGACCTGGTTATTTAACCAAGCCGGGCTGTGATTGCCTTCTCGGGGGTGGGGGGTGGGATGGTTTTAATTTTATTTTAATTTGGATAAATATTGGGCTTGTCTTAGTTTAATTCCTTTTAACTATTTATTGTTGTTATATGTTTTTAGTTGTGAGCCGCCCCGCGTCGTCGGAGATGGGGCGGCATACAAGTCCAATAAATAAATAAATAAATATTTGAAAACAGAGAAGGCAGTCATATTAGTGGCCATATATACATGTAGGCAGTAGATAGAATTCTTACCACTGATAAACTCACTCAGATTCACTAAGGTTTTGATTTCTCATGTACCAAAGTATGGTATTATGATGACTTGGAATCTTGCCATGTTACTTAAGATTATTTCTGATATGTGAACTCTGATGAAATATATAGCATCTTCTCTGGCATGTCTGCAGCTATCTATAGGCTGGAGCAGGGGTGTCAAACTTCTGATGTCACATTGTCATCATGTGACATATCATGACTTTTTTCCTATACCCTTTGAGGTGGACATGGCCAGCACATGATGCATCTGGCCTGCAGGCTACAAGTTTGACACCCTTGGGCTAGAGCTATGATCTTCCTTTCTGGACCCACAGTAATAAGACTATCTGGATCTGAGAAACTCAAAAATTCACTTTGGAGGGTTTTGTGCCTGTAGCTTTGAATAAATTGTAGCATGCCTATTTTTAAAAAGACCTTCCTCAATATGATTATTTTTGACAATGATCACTTAGTCTCTAACCCTAATATTTTAGGGAAAGGCATTGAAATGATAGCAGAAGGGGTGCCCTAGAAGTAGCAGAGTATCTGAATTCCTTTTGTGTTGGGGTCCATTTGGGAGGTGGGTCAGCAATGGCATTGATCAGTCTTGCATACAATCTTCGTCAGAACTTGGAAGTAGGTAGTGTGCTTGTCTTAGTCCTTTTAGACTTCTGTGTGGTATTTAATACTACTGATCCTGATATCCTTTCAGATTCCATGTGAAAGTTAAGGGTTGAAGACTTAAACTTGCTGCATTTCTTTCTAATTGGATAGTTCCAGTTTATGGTATAGGAGATGGTGGTTCAGTTGTGGTTCCCAGAATGGATCTAATAATGTTTAGAGCATCTCAACCATCAAGTGAATCAAAGCATCATATATGTTATTCCTTTATGGGATTATCCAAATCTTCATTTAATTAGTTAAGACTTGAGAGTCACCAGTTGACCTTTTGTGAATTAAATAGTATCAATGTCCTATTGCATTCATTTCAGTTTGGTCATTTCTTGGTCTGTTTATTAAAATCAAAATTCAAATATCTGGAACCAAGTCTTGATTAAAAGCAATTTCAGATTCAACATGATGTCTTCATGAATCCAAATTTGGATTTTTTTTCCCTCCTAAAAAGTTAAAGTCAGAACCAACTTTAGTGGCAAGTGGAGAGCAAGTCAGGGATTAGGGCTTCTGTCAGAACCCTGAGACTTACCATTTACTAAACTGATGTCAAACAAAAACTAAACGTCCATATTCAAATTAATATTATTGAACTTTTTGTGTGATAACTTCTGATAGGTTAATAAAAGCTACACTGTTAATTATATAGATTTCTCTTCACATTAAATAATGGGGTATTTTTCTTGTTGATTTGACTATTCAGAAAATCTTTGAAAGCACCTATTCAAATATATATATTTAATTACCTATTCCCCCACAAATAGTAACTGTCCATAACCGCATCACAGAATTTGAAAATTCATGGAAAGCTGGGTTCATCTGTTAGATCAAGATTGGTAATTACATACATAATTTTGCAAAGTCACAATACCTTAAATGCCAATGTTTTATCTAATATTACTAGAAAGAAACAAAAATGTTTGCTCTCTACTCACAATACCTGGCACAATCTATTTTCTATCCAGCCCACATGGCTTTATAGCTTCTTATGAGTATCTGTTCCCATTTCCTTCTTACTGAACAGACATTTCATTTATTTGATATATCTTCCATTTTGATCTCACCCTAGAGCAATGAGTCCAGCCTGATAATGAACCTGATATAAATTGACTACCTATTGCTATATCATTTTAATATGGAAAAAGGACTATCTCCATTCAATCTATATCAATATGATTTTTGCACATGAAAAGCAACTATTGATATAGCTTTTACAAAGAGAAGAATGGATTGATTTTATTTAGCCATTTTATGGATTTTTCTTAAGGAAAATTCCTAAATTTAATACAGAGACACAGGCACATCTTTTGAGTCTGCAGAATTAATTTCACTGAGTTCTGTATTAATTTGCCATACACATTACCAATAAAACACATGCATTGATAAAATGTGAGAAAGTATAATATGCATTACAATTATTGCTTTAGAATTACTTTCTGTAGATCTTCGTCAATGGATACTTGTGAATATTTTTAAGAGACAGACACAACAGATTTGTAAACAAATTCTACATACTGTATATCATTTTGATCTATTAAAAAGATGACTATGAAGTTATGGTGAATATTTTCTAATAATAACAGCAATGAAGTGGTAATTCGTTTGCTTTTATTTTATTGCACCTTATCTACTTTGTATTTCCTGGACTGATGTGAAACTGCTCATATTAACATAATATATGCATGTCCTGGAGGAATGCAAACAAAATTCATACTTTAGGAAGAATTGCCAGTACAAAAATGATGAAACATGCACTGATTTTTGCATGGACGTCTAAAACCAAATCATAAATTGATGTGGAAATTGGATGGGAACAAATTTAAGATTGAAAATGTGAGAGTGAGCAAAATCCACTTGGACAAATTCTCCCACCAGTTCCATTTGAGCAACAGGAACCCTGCCATGATTTAGAAAGCTTAATTTATATCCTTAAATAGATTTATATCTCCAGAGTGTGACATAACAGACATCAAATGCATTGACTGCCATCCTTCAAAATTTCTTGAAGAAGAAAAGGGGTGATAGAACTTATCCAAATATCCAAAAAGCAAGAAGGAAGATTCTGCAAACTTATTCTAAAAATCAGATAGTTTAAAGTATATTAAGGGAGGGCAGAACAGATTATCAAGCAGCACATATGTGAATATTTATAGATGAATAAGATTACCAGGATCCAGAATGGCTTTGCCAAGAATAAATCATGACAAATTAACTTGATCTATTTTTATGACAAAGGGCTGTTTTGATAAACTAGGAGAATGCTATGATGATTAAGTATTCCCTGATTTCAGGGTTGACAGAGGCTGACACAATATCCTGGTGAATAAGATGAATAAAATGGTCAGTCTGTTAAATTTTCTACTGGTTGAACAACAAGAGGGTGCTTGTGAATGATTCACAAGGACTGACCTGAAGGGAAGTATCAAGGCGTGGAACAATGCTATTCAATACCTTTAATGATTACTGTTAGGATATGTGCAGAGTAACGCTTGTATAACAAAGATATGCACATGGAAATGTTTATGAGAACAGTTATGAATAAATATACAGCCACACAGAGTTAAATCAAGTTGTGTTAATGTTTACTTGAAGAAATAGCACAGTCCAATAAACAGTCCATGTCATACATGTTTTTAACAGTCCAGAAATATCCAGTTATAAAGTCTTCTTACCAGTTTCACGTCTTTTACAGCAGACAAATATCAAAACATAATACAACAGATAACCTTTGATATCAACAGAATATAAAAGTAAACAGGGTTAGTCAGTATCAATCTGTAGTCAGTCAGTATCAATATCAAGAGAGATCATCAGTGAGAAAGAGAATTAAACCATGATCTATAGCTCCCTCTTATGGCAACTTGCAGCATAATCAACCAACCAGAACATAGTATAATACATTACAGTATTTTTCCTTAAAGCTACAGAAATATATATTTGTGGTTTATATATTGTCAACCCAACTACGTTGTGTACATATACATAACAATTACCAAACTGTTGAAATAGAAGAAAAGATTATTAAATGCACAAATTCATTAAGGGTTTGGTTAATGCCTTAAGACAAAATCATGATTCAAAATGACCTTGATAAACTTGCAATCAAATTTAACAGGGTGACATTGGATATTGTTATTTGTCATGCCCCTGGTGGAGACTGACTTTGAGAGAGAGGAGGAACAGCCAACAGGGAGTGGAAGTGTGGCTCCGGAGGTTGTGGAGGAGGCTGGGGAGGGCCAGAGGCTGGCTGAGCAGTCAGAGGAGGACCCAGGCCCATCCCCTATCCATCCTTAGGAGAGGATTAGGGAGAGACGTGGTCTACTCGGGAGAAGAGGGCCTTGATCCTCTTCATGGGCTGCAGGTGTGAGAACTGCATAACAGTTTGGACCTGCGTTCTGGGAAATGCTGGAGACAAAGCGTGTTTTATTTTGGTTTGAGGTTATCTTGGTTGGCGTCCTTCCAACAGACTGTGCCTTGTTATCTCCTTGAATTTGGTAAATACTTCTCCTGTTCCATTGTGGAAATTTCATCATTGTAGTTTGTTTGGTTTTTATTTTCACCTCTATCTGCTCATTAAATTTGGACTGTATTGCTTTCTTTTGAAGACTATTTTTGAGTACGTTTTATCTCCAACTGAGTCTTATTGAACAGTGGGGCCAAGTTGGAGGCATTAAAGGACATTTATTTATGTTTTGGATTTTTTTACATTTGTGTTACACTCTGGGTCATCACATTATTATACATCAAGTATAATATCCTGTACCTAGATAGAGGGAAAAATGCATAGCTACAAGATTGAGGATCCTAACCATGCAGTATCCATTTCTGAACTTTGCAATTTAAAAGTGAAAAACTGGAACAAATTCAGACAACACTGGATTTTAAGTGGCATAAAAACCAAAACTTAAGAGGAACAGTTCATGAAGCTGGTCATGTCTAGATTGCAAAAGACAAGATTGAAGGAAGGTGTATTGACACCAAATATCTAGAATGTTTCATGCATAACACTGGTCAGTTCTGCTTTGTTCAGCAAGTGAGGGCAGGACAAAGATCAATGCATTGACATTAAATATTAGATGTAATATTAGCAGTAATGTCTTTTGTTAAGCATTGTTGCCTAGTACAATGATGGACTCTCTCATGCTGAATATTTTTTAAAAGGTTGTTTTCTTTTAACTAGATTCATACACTGAAAAGAAGGTTGGATTAAATGACACAAGTTCTCTTCTAAACTCATACATATTATATAAGAAGAATTGCAACCTAACAGTAAATTAGTGAAAAAGTGGGTGGAGGAGAATCACACAAATCTTGTTCTCTCAAGATTTTTAAAATGTACTTCTACTATTTTAGACTTTTTTCATTTTAAAACCTTGTCAACATTTCCTTTCCAATGAGCTTGATGCCTAATATGGTGAGTGAATCTTTATCCTCAGTCACAGTGATTAGCAGTTTGTTGGCAGTGAAAAGGCTCTGACAATATTGAACAGAATACAGGTGAAACTCGAAAAATTAGAATATCGTGCAAAAGTTCATTTATTTCAGTAATGCAACTTAAAAGGTGAAACTAATATATGAGATAGACTCATTACATGCAAAGCAAGATAGGTCAAGCCATGATTTGTCATAATTGTGATGATTATGGCTTACAGCTC
Organism: Naja naja; assembly: GCA_009733165.1. Lineage (NCBI taxonomy): Eukaryota > Metazoa > Chordata > Lepidosauria > Squamata > Elapidae > Naja > Naja naja. The sequence continues at coordinate 279,936,198 of CM019148.1, forward strand.
ATGAAAACCCCAAATCCACAATCTCAGAAAATTAGAATATTGTGAAAAGGTGCAATATTCTAGGCTCAAAATGTCCCATTTTAATCAGCTAATTAAGCCATAACACCTGCAAAGGGTTCCTGAGCCTTTAAATGGTGTCTCAGTCTGGTTCAGTAGGAATCACAATCATGGGAAAGACTGCTGACTTGACAGTTGTGCAGAAAACTATCATTGACACCCTCCATACGGAGGGAAAGCCTCAAAAGGTAATTGCAAAAGAAGTTGGATGTTCCCAAAGTGCTGCATCAAAGCACATTAATAGAAAGTTATGTGGAAGGGAAAGGTGTGGAAGAAAAAGGTGCACAAGCAGCAGGGATGACCGTAGACTGGAGAGGATTGTCAGGAAAAGGCCATTCAAAAGTGTTGGGGACTTTCACAAGGAGTGGACTGAGGCTGGAGTCAGTGCATCAAGAGCCATCACACACAGACGGATCCTTGGACATGGGCTTCAAATGTTGTATTCCTCTTGTCAAGCCCCTCCAGAACAACAAACAATGTCAGAAGTGTTTTACCTGGGCTAAAGAAAAATAGACCCAGTCTGTTGCTCAGTGGTCCAAAGTCCTCTTTTCTGATGAGAGCAACTTTTGCATCTCATGTGGAAACCAAGGACCCAGAGTCTTGAGGAAGAATGGAGAGGCACACACTGCAAGATGCTTGAAGTCCAGTGTGAAGTTTCCACAGTCTGTGTTGATTTGGGGAGCCATGTCATCTGCTGGTGTTGGTCCACTGTGCTTCATTACGTCAGGGTCAATGCAGCTGTCTACCAGGAGATTTTGGAGCACTTCATGCTTCCTTCCGCAGAACAAGCTTTATAGGGATGCTGACTTCATTTTCCAGCAGGACTTGGCACCTGCCACACTGCCAAAAGCACCAAAACCTGGTTCAATGACCGTGGGATTACTGTGCTTGATTAGCCAGCAAACTCGCCTGACCTGAACCCCATAGAAAATCTATGGGGCATTGCCAAGAGAAAGATGAGAGACATGAGACCGAACAATGCAGAAGAGCTGAAGGCCGCTATTGAAGCATCCTGGTCTTCCATAACACCTCAGCAATGCCACAGGCTGATAGCTTCCATGCCACACCATATTGAGGCAGTAATTTCTGCAAAAGGGACCCAAACCAAGTACTGAGTACATATGCATGCTTATTCTTTTCAGAGGTCCGATATTGTTCTATGTACAATCCTTGTTTTATTGATTGCATGTAATATTCTAATTTTCTGAGATTGTGGATTTGGGTTTTCATGAGCTGTAAGCCATGTTCATCACAATTATGGCAAATCACAGCTTGAACTATCTTGCTTTGCATGTAATGGATCTATCTCATATATTAGTTTCACCTTTTAAGTTGCATTACTGAAATAAATGAACTTTTGCATGATATTCTAATTTTTAGAGTTTCACCTGTAGTTATGAAAATAGATGGTTCACCTGAAAAAGGATGGCCAAAACTCAGCCATCTGACAAGATTGTCTGTTATAATTGCAATCTAGTGTGCTATTTTCTCCTCCATCTTCCTTTGTACTGCCAGTTAATGCACACATAACTCTTTGCCATGTATTGATTTGGTTTTGTTCACTTTCTACTTCCCTTAATGGATGCTTCCATAGACTGATATCTCTTTGTAGCTCCCAAAATGTTATGCAAGTACAATTTATTTTCTCCTTAAAACAAACAAACAAAAGGCAGATATTAAATTATTATACCCACTGCTACTTCCACTATTCCACTATTTTTTTGTAATAATCTGTTGACATCTCTAAACTCTAAATGTCTAAAATGAATAAGATTATGTGGCCTAGGCAATTGTTTTGAAAGGCAATTCCTAGGGGATCTCTGAAAATATTTACTATTCTTTTTACCCACATGGTCTGTTGGGTAGTATCTGAGATTTAATTAAGCCAAATGACACAAACTCCATCCATTACTCCACCTGCATATTTGTCAAGGGTTTCATTGGAAAGTTCCTTGGAATAAAGGTTATTACATTTACAAAAGGCCTTCACAACAATCTGCATTCCCTGAACAAGTCCAAATGTTTATATTGACAGTGATGTGTTAAAATGGTAAGACTCTAAAGAAATTTAGAATTTCTAATTTAGTATAAAAATGCAGGCATTAATATTAATTTACAACACCAATGACTAAAAATGGGATTACTGCAATATATTGTGCATAAAGCTGCCTCTGAAAACGATTTGGATGCTTCATCTGATGCAGAATGTGGCAGTGAAAGTTTTGAGTAGCACATTCATTCTGAACGTATTTCATCAGTCTTACAAAAATGTTTAAGCTACCTCTTTGCTTCTGGGCTAGCATCTGGAAGAACAAATGAGCCACGGAAAGAAAATGTTTCCCTGGAGCCAGAAGACTTTGACCCAAGTATTTCTGTTCTCAAAATGTTGATTCCTTAGGTAGAACAAAATAAATAACATGTCTCTTGGTCTCTTTTGTGACTGCATGTCTCTTGGTCTCTTTTGTGACTGTGTGAATGTTTATCCTGACCTAAACAAGTTTGTAAAAGCAAGTCAAGAAGAGAAAGACTGCCTTAATAAACATTCCCTGTATTTATGTCAAGGAAAGTACAGCTAAACATTTTATTAACCATGCTGGTTTTCTCTGTTGAAGAGAGTAAACTAGTAAAAAGACGATGCTATTGAGTTTATTGAGCTCAGATGCAGCTCACTGGATGTGAGTGACCTGTCTCATTTTTTCTCATGCCCTTCTCCTTGACAGGGTTCTTGTGAGGCTACAATGAATGGAATATTCCATACTTGTATGTATAGATGTGCATGTACATACATAGATGATGCTTTTACCCTTAAAATTAATCAAGGCATATTCTAGAATTTGTCTGGTATGATGCAAGATTCAGCTGTAATTCTGTTTTATTTTGTTTAACAAGGGAAAAAAATTTTTTTAAACAAAAACAAAAACAGAGTCATTAGAAGCTGCTAAGTAGGAAACACCAGCTAGGAAATATGCACTGCCAAGTAAGCTAAGAAACTCTGATTTGAAGTCATTACTATAGAATTGATATCAAGCCTGTTTTTGGTTCCATGGTTCCATATTATTTTCTTTTCTCTTTCTTCATTTCATTAGTGCAGTGGACTCTGGATCAGCCAATGGCCTCAGATTCCATATCTGTTGTTTTTTTCAGGAATAAGAGAAAAATCACCATGTACAGACCAACCTACATATTGAACTATGAGTTCACTTAAAAGTATTTTGTAGATCCTTTATTATATAAAGTCTGCAAAAATAGTCTGGGCTTAAGTTCTCAACAAGAATTTGCCCATCAAATCTAATGAAAGAGGAATGAAACATGAGTATCTATGTAGATACACACTCAGTTTCTTAAATACACTCAGTTTTGCATGCTAAATTTTCTATATTTAATGCAAAATTTATGTAAGCATGTTTGATTGGACATGCTTACTAAGTCCTTGAGACTGGGAAACAAGGCATCTGGGCACACAGGATTCTGTATTCTGGGTCCAATTTATTTAAGATAACTAGAAACTTTCTCCCTGCCATGTTAAATTTTCATATGACAGAAGCTTCAAAAGTATGATCTCACTGTTTCAGTGGGTAAAGGCTATCTTAGACTATGATTTGTACTTTTGAAGAGTATATAATCCAAAGAAGGGAGAGGGGAAAAGACTAATCTGCATTATGCATAAGGCAACAATTTGGCATCATTAAAAAATAATAATGTACCTTAAAGCTTAGGCTTTAGTCTTTGCATCATAATTCAGACTGCATTCTTTGTAAAGTTCATCACAACTACTGTTGCATATTGCTTACAAGTTTATGTCTGTATATTTATTCATAATCTAACACAATTTGTATCTAAGACTTTGAAGCTAGCTAAATAAATATGTCATTTAGCTGAAGATTTATGAAGTTGTCTTGTGTGCAGGGCCTCATCCAGAAAGTTGCTATAATGTAATGAAACATTTTGTTAAAGTGTTCCTTGGGAAATAATGACACCCCCACCATCCCAAAAGCTCAACTCACTGCTTGATGGGTTTGATTGATAGGTAAACTATCAATCAGAGTTACTGGAAGATAAGGTTAAATTTTTTGGTACATGCATATTGTACCACAGTTCAGGATTAAAAGTTTGTTCCAGAGTGTCTTCCCATACATAAGAACATATTTTGAGTAGAATTCTTCTCTGGACAGTGTCACACATACATTCCACATAGGTGTGGGAATTGGTGAAGGGTCCACAAGTACACAAATTCGTTCTGGGACGTAGGTCCTTAAAACAAACAAATCTGTTGCAGTCTGTGGCAGAGCTGATGTGCACCATGGACAAACCAAGGCATATGCCTAGAACAATATGGTGGACGTGGAAAGTTTCAGGGCATACTAACTAGAGCAGAGGTCGTCAACCGGTGGGCCATGGCTGACTGGTGGGCCATGAGAAAATTTTGGTGGGCCGCAGAGAAATCTCACCCCCAGAGCACCGACCCAAAGCAATTAATCCAGGCTACGCAGAAACACAAGGCTGCACTGCCCACATGGTCTGCGGGAATCCTCCCAGCCCACTCACTCCTTACCTGGCAAACTTGCCTGCTAAATTTCTATTTTTCCTTTTTCTGGCCATCATCTGTTCTGCTGTGCCGGGAGATTTAGATTAGCTAGAAAGCATAAAAAGGTTGGATTTCTTGCTTTCTAGCTAGTCTTTAGATCTTCGGCTCTGCTTTTAAGTACAGCCGAACCTCCCTTAGGACTGAAGGTTTGCTAGCAAGCAAATTCAGTGCAGATCACGGCAAGCAAATTTGAGAGACTGAGCTAGCCGATGGCGGATAGATAGATCACTGAATGATTCTGTGAGCAATTCAATCTGCCTGCTTTGCCTGATTTTAGGTAAAAGTTGCTCTTTTTTAAATAAAAAATTCAATATTTACATACATGGTGTGTTGTGAGTTAATTTTGTGAGTTTGCTCGCTAGCAATTTTTATGAGTTTGCTTGCAAGCAAATTTTATGTGACAGACTGAGCTAGCCAATGGCAGATAGATAGATCTCTGAATGAATCTGTGATTCTGTGGGCAACTCAATCTGCCTGCCTGCTTTGCCTGATTTTGGGTAAAAGTTGCTCTTTTTTAATAAAAAAATCAATATTTATATAAATATTTATAATATTTACATATAAGCCATCCCCAGCCAGTCACATGATCACCAAACCACACCCACAAATTAGGCCACACCCACAGAACCAGTTAGTGGTCCCTGGGATCTAAAATTATGAGTTTGGTGGTCCCTGAGGGCCAAAAGGTTGGCGACCCCTGAACTAGAGTATTCTGTATGTGCCTTTGATGGATAATTATCTGTAGTTCAAATTATTATTGAGATTTTGAAGCCTGTTTACAACTACAACTATTTACAACTACAAATAATGCAATACATTTAAGAGTCACCCATAAAAGACGGGTTACAGATGAAAGAACTGGCAATGCACTGGAAAAGGAAATGGAAAGCAGTCAAATAGACAAATGGTCTCCATTGAAGATATGAAGAACATCCAGAGACCGGGGGGAGGCAGGGGAAGCACTGTTGGGAAACAGGGTTTTTCTAACTCTGTTCCATAGAATTCTAGAGTTCCATAAGAACTTGAGAGGGCTCTGTGAGAAAGATCAAGAGCAAAAAATCATTGAATATAGCCTTTTTTTCTATCATTAGAGCTTTGTCTCTTGCTCTTGGATTCATTATCAATCATCATCACAAACTATCAAATTCCATGGACTGAAAAAGTTTGAAAAATTGCTAAGGAATGCTTGAACTGAAGAATCACACCTTTCTCGCACATTACTAAGACCCTAGTACATAGTTTACTGGTTCTGGCATACTAGACTTCAACAATTCCTAAAATAAGAACTGACAGAGGTACAGTTGGATATGGAAAAGATGCAAGTACCTGAGATTATATTACTAATATCTGATGAATAATGCAAAAGGCAAGAAACTTTCAAAGAGTTTGCTATGTTGTTTTACAAAGTGTTTTGATTGTGTAAACTACAACATATTCCAAACTAGCCTTAAAAGCAAAGCATATAATGACCAGGAAGGAATATGATGGAATATGAAACAATTGGTTCAAAAGTGGAAAGAGACTACATCAAAATTGTATATTATTCCATCTATGGAAATTCTCAATCAGCCAAAGCTACTTTTCAAAAGGCAACTAGACTTCTTTAGCAGAAAGTTGCCTTTCAAAATGAATATTATTCCCTTATTTACATATAAGAAATCCCATACTAGAAGAAGAAACCTCAGGTAGCAAATATCTAGATATAACTTACTGCGTGGTATGGGCCAGTGACTTTCCCATAGTCTCACTTACCATATAGGGCTGTGATGGTGAACCTATGGCACACGTGCCACAGGTGGTACACAGAGGCACTGTGTGGTGCATGCCTCCCAGCTGATTTGGCAGCCCCCTCCCAGAGGCTCGAGGAAGCCTTTGCAGCCTCAGGAGGCCAAAAAACAGGCCTTCTGGAAATACCAGAAGTGCCAAAATGGGCCCACTTTCAGCCTCCTGAGGCTCCAGAGGCTTTCCTCGAGCCTCTGGGAGGGCAAAAATGGCCTCAAATGGGCCAAAAATCAGTTGGGAGGCATGCACATGCGCAATGAAGGCAAGGGGGTGGAGCAGGGGTGTTGCATGCACATGCACAGGGGGGCAGGGCACATTGCATTGTGGATGCCAGCACGCATGCGTGCTTTCGGAACACCACAACAAAAAGGTTCGCCATCACTGATATAGGGTTATTTGTTCTAGGGAAAACTGGAAGGAATGAAAGCTATATGTAATGGTTTAAGCTCTACTTTAACACTGCTGCTGCAATTTTCCTCAATCATGGCTTTTATGAGGGAGTCTTATGCATCAAACAGATCTACTATCTTGAATCCTAGTTCTTTAACAAATGAGCTGTGGTGGCCCAGTGGTTAGAATGCAGTATTGCAGACTACTTCTGCTGACTGCCAACTGGCTGCAGTTCAGCAGTTTGATTCTTTTTTTCAAAGTTTTTTTTATTTTTTACACATCTCTTCAGGTGATTCCAGATTACAATGTTTATACATAGTCATAGTTACACGTTCAACTTTTTAAATTAATATCACTTCAATTATTATCCATTAGACTAATCTTTAGATAAATTTCCCTTACATATTTCAATTCATTAATTCAATATCAAAATCATTTCATCCTCACATATATTTTCAATTCTTTATCCCCTATTATTTCCATTTTCATTTTACCACCTATTTTATGTTGCCTTATGCATTATTAACATCTATAAATTTCTCAAGACCAATATATAATTAAAGTCAATGAAAGAAAAAAACGAGTAAAAGTAAAGTAAGATTAATACATTTAGGATCCACATGGTATATCCCCTCATCTACAATATATCTTATATCTATTCCAGAGATATTCATATAATCATTTCATATTTTTTCTTTGTTTCTAAAATTTACCTATATAATTTTACTAAATTTTCATTCCCCTGCTTTTGATTATAATATAATTCATTCATTATAAATATTTTACATTCCCACATAATCCCTTCTAGTTCATCATATTTTCTATTTTCTCATATCCTTTGTATAATCAATTGTATTTTCTATTTCATGTATACCACAAAGAAAAAAAAAATAAAATAAAAACAGTTAATTTCCCCTTTTACTTCCCTTTGACCAATTTCAACCTATACAATTTATATAACCCTAATTCACACTTTTTAAACATCATTAATACCAGATTTTCACCCAAGTCATCATATTCTCTGTTTTCCTAATATCATTTAAATAATCATTAGCATATTTTAGAATATATATATATATATATATATATATATATATATATATAGAGAGAGAGAGAGAGAGAGAGAGAGAGAGAGAGAGACAGAGAGAGGATTAATAACAATAGAACCCTCTTAACTCACTCCATCTTCATTTTTCTCATCTATCATTATCTAATAATCTTAAGGTAATTCCCAGTAAGTTATAAACTTCAAATCTCCTCAGTCTACATTCTTAATAAAAAATACAAAGATACATTCCCATGTGATGTTCCCCTTTTATGCTATATTTAACCCTTATCTCTAAATCTCTTGGCCTTGTCATTTCTCTTAGTTTTAGCCAGCTTTCCCTTTACTAAGTTTTCCTGGCCTTTCCTCTTTATCCCTCTTTTGTTCCTCTAATATTACATGTATTTCTATCTGCCAGTCCTCCATCTTTCCTTCCCCTGATTTCCTTTTCTCTTTTTAAAAATTTCTTCTTGTACAGCTTCTTCTTCTTTTGCTTACCCTTGGGAGCTTTTTCTGTTTTATTTATTATCTCTGTTGTCAATGTCTTAGTTTTAGTTCCTTTTGTGTCTTTTGGCAATGTCTCTGAATCTTCATGTCCATCTTGGCTATTTTCCTCTTTCTTTAGCTGCTCCTCTCTAGAATTCCTTTGTTCTGCTATAAATTGCATTACTTTTTCTGCCACTGTGTCCAATAGTCCCCTTCTTTCTTTTTTTCATTTCTTTCACAGTTTGCAGTTCCAACTTCAATTCTTTGCTTGCTTTTCTATTTTTTAATCAATTTTGTTACTCTTTATTTTATTAAAGTTAATTGTAATCCTTGCCAAGAGACTCCATTTATATCTCTTTTTCTTATTGGTCCTTCTGTTTCCTTTGCACAGTCAACCCCCAACAGTCCCAAGGAAAACAAAGCCTTCCTTTGTCCTCTTACTGCAGTCTCCCCCTTTTTCTTTTAAGCTTCTGGGGGTTTTGTTATGTTAAAGTCTTTTATTTCATGTCTTTTCTCATTCACACATTTAACTGACCAGTAATTTTTCATAAAGTTATCCATTAGGTGGTGCTCTATATTGCTTCCACTTTTCAAAGTTCTTTTTTCCCCCTTTTTTCAATATATTAGTGTTAATTTTCAAACATTTCATCCATTGGCTTTTTTTAAGTATAATCAATTCCAAGCAAGTTCAGCATTTTATCCAATGCCTAATTAATGCCAAGTTCTGTATATTATTCCCAATTCCGTCCTTAATTTCGTTATAGCTCTTTTGTAGTCCAGATTTTTATTTACCTTATATTGTCCTCTTGTTTTCTATTTGCTGCTGTTGTACTCTCAAGAGAGGAATCTTTCTTTCTGCTTTTCAGGGTTATTAAAACAAAAGGTTCAGCTTCTCTTGTCTGGATAAATGCCGCTCACCACTTCACCTCTCCAGCACACACTTAGGTCCCGGTAGCTTCCCGTCCTCAGGGCAGCCATTAAAACTGCTGCTTCTCCCTGTCTTCCAGGGGAGTATACCAAGTCAGGGAGGAGAGATGTAGCTCCCCTCAACCCAGCTGGTGGTCTCCCCTTCTTCCCTCACCCCTCACAATCACGGTCTCAGTCCATCTTTGATGGAAGTGCCACTGGAAGTCCCAGCAGTTTGATACTTACTGGCTCATGGTTGATTCAGCCTTCCAACCTTCCAAAGTTGGTAAAACGAGCAGATTGTTGGGGGCAATATGCTGAATCTGTAAACAACTTAGAAAAGGCTGTGAAGCACTGTGAAGTGGTATATAAGTCTAAGTGCTATTGCTAAATAACTACTGTTGGAATGAAGGACCCCATTTGAGAAACTTGGCTAGGGGTTTATTTATGTACACCCCAGTCTCAGGGAGTTCTAGTTGACAAAAAAATTGAGGAAATTATTGATTTTTCCACTATATTAGTCTCTAGGTTAGGTTTTGTTTTGTTTTTTGGGGTACCTTTCGGTTGGGTTTTGATTCCTGACAACCATCTGCAATTGTCTTGGCAAGGTTTTTCAGAAACAGTTTGCCATTGTCAGTTTCCCAGTGCTGAGAGAAAATGACTGGCCTTATACCACCCAGCTGTCTTCATGTCTAAACTGGGACTAGAACTCATATTCATCTAATTTTTAGTTGATACATCAAACTGGCTCTAGAGACGGTATTAGTTTTTAGCATGTATCTTAAATTCCCAACCAAAAACACTGTCAATTAATATTCTGATTCCAAAATCTGATGCCATCTGTTCACAGTGTCAGAATTGGCTTCCAATTAAACTAATAATGTGCAAATTTATCTTGTGAGTCATGTCCTCACCACCAGAAAAGCTTAATAAAGAAAATACTTCTTTAATTGCCACAGTAACATGAAAACATAGATAAGTACAATAAAGCATAATTATAAACAAAAAATGCATATGACCTTTTTCAGGATATCCTCTAGACATACCTCTCTCTTTTTTTTTCTTTTAATCTGTCTCAGTCAACCCTGATACACGAAGAAATTGCTTACAATTATTCTTGCAGAGTAAAACAAAAAACTAAATGTAAAAATATGTTCCTGAAAACATCCTTTACTAAATTATTGAATCAAATGTAATCGATGTCATGAAAATAAGAGGCTGACCACAGCAGTTCACAAACTTAACTGATTAAATGAAAGACGTCCCATCTTTCAATGTGCAATGGCATGAATTTGTCCAGCTGAAATCAATGAGACTTAAATGCACACAATTATACTGCATTAAAACCATACCCATTTTGATCAATTTAGCTTGCCTGAACCCCAAACAAATGGGAGTTATTTGGTTCTTTCATGGTTGTTTTAACTTCAATTTTAATTTCTTTAAGTTTAATCTTTGGTTCTCTTATTTGTCATAGATCCTAATGTATGTAACATACACATGAATATATCTTTTGAAGCTAATCAATGGATTTTCACTTTGGAGAAGCATTAGTAAGAATAGGCCTGCATAGATGAGACAATGAAGGTACTTTCTCTTTTGTATTTAAATCATAAAACCGATTTTTTTTCTTGCTGAAAAATACCTTTCTAGAAGACTGTAAAATCAAATGCAGATTTGAAACCTAAACAGTTTTCAATCCCATTGTAAAATGTTAGTACCCACCCCTCTCCTAGAAGAATGAAATACTTTGAGAAATATAAAAAAGGCAGAATATTATATTACCCTGGATGACAAATGGAGAAACTTGTTCTTAGAAAACAGCCCCCACCTTCCTTCATAGCCCACAGCAGATGTCAGCACTTAAGAAATAAAGAGATAGATAGCTCTATTCATAAGCAAGATCCAAAAAAAGGTAGGTTAAGCCCAGTGATGGGATAAAAAAATTTTACTACCAGTTCTGTGGGCATGGCTTGGTGGCCATGGTATAGCTTGGTGGCCATAGCATGCTTGGTGGCTGTGGCAGGGGAAGAATACTGTAGAATCTCCATTCCCCACTCCAGGCCACCCCACTCCTGGGGAAGGATACTATAAAATCTCCATTCCCACCCCATTCCTGGGGGATGAGTAGTTCAGAACTGGCAAATACCACTTCTGACTGGCCCTGCCCCCATCTATTCTCTGCCTCCCGAGTCCCAGATGATCAGCTGGGTCTTTTTGTTGTTGTTGTTGTTGTTGTTGTTGTTGCTCTGCACAGGACAACAGAGCTGGAAAGCAGGTTAGTGGGGTGGAGAGGGAATGGGATTTTGCACTAACCTTCCCCTGGAGTGAGGTGGGAATTGAGATTTTGCAGTATTCTTCCCCTGCCATGCCCACCAAGCCACGTCCACCAAGCCATGCCCACAGAACTGGTAGTAAAAATTTTTGAATCCCATCATTGTGTTTACTCATAAAGGTAAATGTTTCCCCTGTTCAGTCATGACTGACTCTAGGGGGCTGGTTCTCATCTCCATTTCTTAGCCAAGGGAGACAGCATTGTCCAAAGATATTTCCATCATTATGTGACCAACATAATGCTGGTGTCAACCTATAAAGCCCTTCATGGCATTGGACCAGGGTATCTGCAGGAGACCCTGCTGCCAATAATGGTTTTCCGATGCCCCGTGTGCCCCCACCGGCAGGGCCTCCTCGGGCTGCCATCAGCCAGACAATATCGGCTGGCAGCTCCCAGGGGTAGGGCCTTCTCTGTGGAAGCACCCACCCTATGGAACCAGCTGCCCCTGAGCTTCGGGTGGCCCCTGACCTCTGATCTTTCCACCGTGGCCTAAAAACATGGCTGTTCCAACTTGCCTACCCGGACTGATGGGGGAGGGTATTTTTAGTTGTTTTTAGCTGTAGTTTTAATTTTAATGGTTTGTGAGATTTCGGTTTAATAGTTTTTTTAATATTTGCATTGCTCTGTTTTTATTATTGTAAGCCGCCCTGAGTCCTCAGGGAGATAGGGCGGCATATAAATCTCATAAATAAAATAAATAAATAAAAATAAATTATATATTGAGGCACGTAGAATGCTGTCACCTTCCCATGCCTATTTATTTACTTACATTTTCATGCTTTTAAACTGCTGGGTGGGCAAGAGCTGGGGCAAGTAATGGGAGTTCACTGCATCATCTGGTACTCAGGTCTTGAACCTGGGCTTTCCAACTGACAAACTTAGCATCTTTAACTGCTGAACCATCATGACCTCTTGGGTTTACTCATATTATTGTGCTATAATTTATTTTATGTTAAGCTTTTTCTCTGTTAATATCACACTACTAACTAGAGCATACAAAACATTTACTAGACCTATACTTGAATACAGCTCATCAGTATGGAACCCACATCACATATCTGATATTAACACAGTTGAGAAAGTCCAGAAATATTTCACAAGAAGAGTTCTCTGCTCCTCTACTCATTGCACAATACCTTATGCCACCAGACTTGAAACTCTAGACCTAAAAAACCTAGAACTACACCGCCTTCGGTGTAGTTATACATAATAGATACATAGTTGTATCTAATAGTTGTACATAATAGATACAAACTCAAGGTTAACTGCACCAAACTTGATTGCAGGAAATACGACTTCAGCAACAGAGTGGTCAATGTTTGGAATACTCTACCTGACTCTGTGGTTTCTTCCCCAAACCCCAAAAACTTTAACCTTAGACTGTCTACTATTGACCTCACCCCTTTCCCAAGAGGCCTGTAGGGGGCGTGCATATAAGCGCACCAATCCTATTGTCCTATTGTTTCTTTTTTTATTTTTCTTATAAGTATCCATTTTATGTATTAATAACTATGTTTATACTTATACCTGTTATCTTGCAAGCGATTGACAAATCAAATAAATAAATAAAATAAAGTGTGCTGATCGAGCAAAAAGAAAATGGAAAAGAGTGATGTCTTAATTAAAACAAACAAACTACACTGTAGTTTGGTGTTATGTGCAAATCAGAATTTGCAATGTGAAAATAGGGAGACAAATGGGAAAAGCATTTAAATCAACTAAATGTTTCTGATCTACGAAACCAAGATGAAAGAGTATGCATGAATTTTCAAAGTTTTCTATTTCTATCTTTTCCACTCCTCCCTTGAATTATTGGTTACCTCTATCATCTATGAAACTAAGGGTCACGGTAGGTAGTAGTAGGCAGACTACTGATTAAGATAGTACATTTGTATGAGAAAGAATCTGTTAGAGCAACGGTCTAGAAAAAGAAACCCATGTACCTGTAAATCAGTCAATCTCAGTACCAAGGGACCTATCATTTAAATCAGAATAGGAATTTAAGACGTGGAAGACAGTTGAAGAAAAATCATAGCATTAATTGAGATGAGCAGAGGACTGTTAAACAACAGAAAGTATTTTTACATTAGGAATGAACCTCTTCTCCTCCAAATCAACCTAATTCTTATCCATGCCAGGCTATTTTTTAGTCTATCTTAATTTTACCCAAGTCTATTCATAATTGCACAATGTGCTGTTTTCGCATTAATTTGTATTTAGTTAAAAATAATAGTATGCATTTCAATGGTTCTTACAAAATCATGTTTTTTTCTAAATTTATCCTCTATGTACTTCATCCTTTAATGTATCCCCTACATGCATTGAAAAACATTTTGACCTGAAAATTGAATTACAACATTGATAAAACTTCAAAATCAAATCTCAATTCCTGTTGGAGTTAAGAAACACTCACCATGACACAGTTCCTGACATTCTCATCACACCTACATATATGCAGCATGCCAGCTAATGTCTAAATTAAATGCATTTACAATAATCAACTGCTTTAATTAATCTATTACTTAGCAAACCTAAAATTTAATTTGTAAATATCACCAAGTATACTGAATATTTCCCCCAAAATTAATTATAAATTAAATGAGAAAACATGAAAAAAAATAAAATTTTACATTCTGCCTTCAACAATAGTATTGATGTGCAAGAAACTACTCTTGATTTTTTTTACTACTTTCTTGCACTGCATTTTCAAATTAAGAAAATTTTCTTAGAAGAAAGAAGAAATTTTCAAAGAAGAAAATTTGGTGAATGATGGGAGTAATTGTATCATTCTACAATAACTACCCCATTCTACAATAATTACCCCAGACATCTGCAGCCTTTCTGGTTTCTCATACTTGAATTTAAAGGTAAGAAATCCAAGTATAAATTTCTCATGTGGAGATTTTTAAAGTTAAGGAATTAGAAAAGGAACACTTTTTGCTATATTACAAGAAGCTCAAAAATACCTTTAAAAAAACATTACAGTGAGACAGAAGAAAATCATGTTTAAGGAAATTGGACAAAATATTTCAGAACAGAATTAGCAAATACTTCAATGTGGACTAAGTTCAAATATGATCAGAATTTTGAGGTTTAAAAATATGCCTACCAAAATTAGAATAGATTTAATCCATGAATTTCTTTATTTTATTCTGACCACTTTTTCTTATGAGCCAGGAGAGAAATAGAATAAAATCACAGAGTTACATAAGAATGAGACTTCCCCCTTTTTTAATTAAAAAGGATCTCTCCCATTTCCTACCTCCCCAAATGAAATTTAATTGCACTGATCACTTCCAGATTGTATTCTAAATAAGCATCTGAAATGGGCTGTAATTAAAATAAATTTTAATTATGGGCAGGAAAGGTCCTTTTTTCTAATGGCTGAACTGATCTGTTGTCTTTTTAGTTTTTTTGTAAGTGTCTTATCTATTGGCTAGCATCTTATCAAAAAATAAATGCTGCAACAATGACAAAACATAATCAGGGTTAAAATTATGAAAGAAAAATATTCTTGGAGGAACATAACCTTCCTGCTTTCATTTTTAGAATTATGTTATTCATGTTACTGCTAATTCTTGTTTAGATTTCAATTGGAATCTGCAGGACAAAAAAGCTTTTAAATAATAACCTTGCTTGTTTCCACAATAAGTCTAGAAATCTCAACAAGCAAAGGAGTAGGTATTTTCAGCTTTTAAAGGAAGAATGACTAAAACCTGAAGAACCTCACACCTATTTTCACATTAAAGGGTAAGCGGACTTCAGCTCTACGTTGCTAGCATACAAAACATGGTTTTATTTTAATCAATACAAAGCTTGCATTTATTTTAACGAAATGTCTTTGGGAATAAAAATTGTGCATTCAATTAGCGTGAGTTCTTCATATATACAGAATAAAGGCAAAGCTTCTCAGTTTCTGGAGATCAATTGCTACAGTAACAGAACTGTTCCCAATTAGCAATCCAGGAAGCTATGACGATCCTGCGAAACACATTCAGGCTTAGGGGGAATCATAAAGTTGCAAGATTTGCACCTGGAAACCTTTTCTGTAAAAATTTTTTAGATCTGTAGATGGATTTTTGACATCACCCTAAGTATCAAGGTAGGGAGAAGATCCATTTTTATTTACCTTTAAATTGGACATTTCTTACCTTTAGTTGTGAAAGCTGAAAAAATGGTTTGGAGATGGACAGGTGTAACCATCCAGTTGATCCTTTACAAACCCAGCTTATATATGGATCTTTAGTACACTGTTAAAGTTTGGATACTTTGGCCACCTAATGAGAAGGAAGGACTCACTGGAGAAGAGCTTAATGCTGGGAAAGATTGAGGGCAATAGAAGAATGGGACAACAGAGAATGTGGTGGCTGGATGGAGTCACTGAAGCAGTAGGTGTGAGCTTAAATGGACTCCAGAACAGTGGTCACCAACTGGTGGGCCGTGACCCACTGGTGGTCCGTGAGAAAATTTTGGTGGTCTGCAAAGAAATGTCACCCCCAGAGCACTCCCCCAAAGCAATTAATCCAGGCTGCAGGGGAACACTAGGCTGTGCTGCCCACATGGCCCATGGGAACCCTCCCTGCCCACTCACTCTTTACCTGGCAAACTTGCCTGCTAAGTTGCTAATTTTCCTTTTTCCGACCATCAGCTGTTCTGCTGTGCTGGGAGATTTAGATTAGCTAGAAAGCAGGAAACCATTCCTTAGGACTGAAGTTTCTATATGTCAGGGCAGACTGAGGTAGCCGATGGCAGATAGGTGGATCTCCGAATGAATCTATGATTCTGTGAGCAACTCAATCTGCCTGCCTGCTTTGCCTGATTTTGGGTAAAAGTTGCTCCTTTTTTTATAAAAAAATTCCATATCTGCATAAATATTTATAATACATACAAGCCATGCCCAGCCAGTCACATGACCACCAAGCCACACCCACAAATTAGGCCATGCTCACAGAAATGGTTGTTAAGAAATTTGAATCCCACCCCTGCCTCTGTGTGTGTGTGTGTGTGTGTGAGAGAGAGAGAGAGACAGAGACAGAGACAGAGACAGAGACAGACAGAGAGAAGGAGAGGTTAGATCAGATCTCTCTCTCTCTCTCTCTCTCCCTCTTTCTCTCTCTCTCTCCCACCAACATCAGCAAGCCACTGTCAGTCAAAATTCATATTAGCGGTCCCCAGGATTTATAATTATTAGTTTGGTGGTCCCTGAGGACCAAAAGGTTGGCGACCCCTGCTCCAGAAGATAGTAGAGGACAGGAAGGCCTGGAGGAACATTGTCCATAGGCTCGTGATAGGTCGGACATGATTTCGCCACTAGCAGCAACAACAAAAGTTTTGGACTGCATTTAAAAGTTCAGTGTTAGATTTTTGCAATAGCTGTTATGTGAAATTGCCAAGGCTGAGCCAAGAAGATGATTGCAAGATGGCAAAGCAAGAACAGAAGAAGGAAGAAGGGAAATTCTTGGCAGCCAATGAAGCTGGTTTCAACATTCAAAACAGATAAATTCTTCTTTGTAAAGTGTTTCTTTGTATTGTTTATTGAATGTCAATCAATAGTATTCATTTACTAAGCAGCTGGGTAGAAAGCCATTCAGAGAGTGCAGCATTTCAACTATTTAATTTGTGATTTTATTGAATGTATTCTGTGGGACTTCTCTTGATTCCTGTTATTAAATTCTAAAGCACCTGCCAAATCACTCTCAATTTTACTCAGTTCAAAAATCCCAATCAAGGAGAAAAGTTTAAAGTGAGCATCTTTATTTAGCATAGCTCTGATCAATAGCAGTTGCTTTGCATTTGTAGTCATTACACCTGTCATCTGCCTTGATATGCTCAGTAATTAATGAGAAAAAACTGTTGCATTATAGATATTTCCCCTGCTTTTCTGTTTCATCCTTCTTTATATAAGCAGGCTGATACAAACTTATCTTTCACATCCACTAAATACATCTAGTATTCTTTTTAAGGTCCTTGATTATATTCAGTGTGGGTCTAACTCTGTCAGAAAAGAAATGCTGCACTGAGACAGATAGGCAGATAGGTAAAAGCCCTCCTTCCAGATTAGTCATCTGAATTGATCATTAGCATTTACAGCACTATATTGTTATTGGAGAAATGGAAAGAAATGGAGTAAAGCCTTCTTCCCATGGAAAATTGAACTAAAAAGGTTGGGAATTGGCATCAGCCATTGTGAGTTACAAAAAATGATACTATCAAAAATGCTGATATTTTATGTAACTTCCTTTGCAAAAATGAACACATTTTGTATGTGCTTCCCAACACTACTCCTTTTCCAAATATATTCTTTTCAGGGACACGTTTTAAAATCTAAATTAATTTTTGTAACATTGTTAGGTTTCCATTTTTATATCAAGGGCTGCTCTAGGTGATGTAATCAGAGCTATTCATAGTTGTCCCAAAGGTGCTTTTACAAGAGGCAACTGGACTTCCTTGTTTTTCTTTGAAGATGTTCACTTCTTATCCAAGAAGCTTCTTCAGCTTTGACTGGATTGTGGGGAATGGAAGGATTTATGTTCCTTGCAGGCAGTTGGGCTGAAGAAGCTTTTTCAATGAGAAGTTAAACATCTCCATAGACATTTCCATGGATGGCTCTATTTTAATTTATGACTCATGGATGTTTTTCTTCAGTAGCTTACAGTGAGACAACAAAATCTTCCTGGAACTGAAGGGAGCTTCTTATTGCCATATGCCTAAACATGTATTAAGACACAGTTTCTCTGTGCTCTCAGGGACAACTGCTAGGAAAGCTTTTAGTCATTTGCTTAACTTGGGACACTGATAGACAAAAAGACTGTAAATATTCTTGTTAAAACCCTAATAAGGAAAGGTGGCTTCAGGAAACCTACACAGGCATTGTATGTGTCACTACGGGTTTTTTTTATTTGTCTGCCAAGCTCCTAAGCTAAGATTTGCAGGCAGTTGCCTGCTACCCAGAACTTTGTTATCTTGTCTCTATAGCAATGAGATAAGACAGTCTTGTGATTTCTGATTCACTACGCATGCTTCAAAGAGTTTTTTCTTCACTTCCTGTAACTTCCTTTGTACTTTTCCTATATATGCCTTTGGTGTGAAATTCAGCTGCCGGTATGTAGTCCGTCTAGGTTTTATTATTTTTGTAAATAAAAATATGTTTCTTAGATTACTTTCCAGGTTTTATTTAATCAAAGTTGACAGCAAAGAAAGGCACGGTCCATCTCTAATTAGCAGGGATTTATGGAAGCTGTTTTTTACTCCCTGACAGTATGAATTCTAAAAATCTGAAAACCAAATCTTCATTGTTCCCTGTTTCTTATACATGTCTTCAACCTATTGTTTCTAGTTCCTAATATTAAACCTTTTTTCCCTTTATTTTCTGCCTCTGTTTTCTTCTTCGGTCTGTTGAACAAAAATCAGAAAATATCCTATGGCATCTGAAACTCTAAGACATTTATTATATCAATGTTTGTGGATAGCACATTTGTTAGATATATATCCTATTTGCACGGTAGAAGAATATGTGTCTAAGTATTTTAACTCTATCTGTATTTGTATCTGTGATGGATAGATAGATAGATAGATAGATAGATAGATAGATACTGATAGATAGATAGATATTAGATAAATATTAGATAGATGATAGATAGATAGGTAGATAGATAGATAGATATAAGATGGATAAATATTAGATAGATGATAGATAGATAGATAGATAGATAGATAGATAGATAGATAGATGATAGATCTTCCTCGTACTGGATTATTTTCCTTTTTTTCATATAGAGTTTCATATTGTAACATACATATGAGATACATACATGTCAGAAATGAAATGTGGGAAGAAAGGGAAAAAGAGAAAGTATAGTGTAACAGGAGAAAAAGAAAAGAAAAAGGTACCAACTTCTGATTCTCTTTAGCTGGGTAGAAAGTAACAACATTACAACCACAATTTTTTGCTTTTACCCAACACTATACCCCCACTTTCCCCCTTCCTCTCTTCTTACCTTTCCATGTTTTTTCTTTTTATTTTATACTTCAATAAACTAATAAAGAAGTTAAATTGATAAAAAGAAATGAAATGTAGGAAGTATAGAAATATCCTATTTTTCATTATTTTTGACCTTGTTTCCTATTCTTCCCTACTCTGTGTAACAATGGAGATGCCTGTCTGTTCATCCATCTATCCATCTGTCCATTCTGTATGTCTATCTCAGACACATCAGGATTATGGAGTATTAAAACTAATGTCCATGGTGTTGTTTCTTATTTTTTCTTTGATTTAGAAAAAGTTTCATGTCTTCCTTGAGCTTTCTAGCCTATTATAGTTAAGCACAGATTTTTGTTATCTTCAGGTAAAAAGAAGGTTGATGTGTCTATGCTTGGATGAATTCTATGGATTTATCATTTTATAAAATTGTTGTCAACAGATACTGAAATATATAGGGACATTTTGTGGAGGCCCTGGAAATAGAAAACTGAATCAGTTTGTTCTGTACTGATGGAATATAATGTACTGTTGCATTTCTGCAGTGAATGCACTTTCCTCTTTTTTTTCTAAATCATCCCTCTTAAAAACCACTGAAAAGTTCATTACACATACTTGTATATATCTGTGACATGTTTTAGATCCTTTTTCATGTAACCACTGAATGCCATTTGCAAATGGATTGTTTCATATAGTCCAGACACAGATTGTTTTACACATATTGGGATAACATATTATTCACTAACCCTTGAGATAGCAAACAAGTAAAATATCACATAATTGTCTTGTGATGAAAGCTATTTATGTATTATTTTTTTCATACCATAGAAGCTTCCTAAAGTAGAGGTTTGAGAAATCAGCTTCCTTTTTATGATTGACAATTATCTAAATTTCATAGATTGCTAGCTAAAAGCTCAAATACTCACTATTAAAATTAGAATAGAGTGAATAGAATAGAATAGAATAGAATAGAATAGAATAGAATAGAATAGAATAGAATAGAATAGACCTTGGAGGTCTTCTAGTCCAACCCCCTGATTATCTTGTAACTCAGAAGAATATTCCTGTGAGTTTCTTTAGAAACATATGATAAATTGAAGCCTATAATAAAATCCCTTGAATCTTCTTTTCCACCTGTTCTAAAACCCCAGGAGGTCAGTCCAGCCCGGCCTGTTCAAACAACCAGGTCTTCAGATCGCGGTGGAAGGAGCGGAGATCAGGAGCCAACTGGAGCTCCAGAGGGAGTTGGTTCCACAGGGTGGGGGCCGCAACAGAATAGGCCTTTCCCTGGGGCACCGCTAGCTGACATTGTCTAGCCGACAGTACCCTGAGGAGTCCCTGTCTGTGCGCACGCACAGGGTGATCGGTGTTTGATATTGGCAGAAGACGCTCCCGCAAGTACCCTGGACCCGTATCGTAAAGGATTTTGAATGTTAATACCAACACCTTGAATGTCACCCGGAGGGCAACCGGCAACCAATGCAGCTCGCGCAGGAGGGGTGTAACATGGGAGTATCGGGAAACTCCCATCACAACCCGCACAGCCGCATTCTGCACCATATATATTTTGGGTAGAATTCTGGAACTTATTTTATAGCATATCCAAGGAATTGCTCTAGGATCATGTGATGATAACTTGCTACTACTGAATACATTACATTTCCTTTTCTGTTATTCTAATGAAGAAATAGTGTTCAACAATATCTTGCAAAACTGTAATTATTTTTATATCTTTCTGGGCAGAGGCAATGGAAGAGCATAAGAAAGAAGTGTGATCACCTGTGCCTCAATGTTCTGATGCAGTTTCAAAAATGAGAGTATGATACTCATAACAACATTGTGGCTGGGATCAAATGTCCCTACTTATTTTTCAAATTGGATTACTTAGACAATAAACAACTGTAAAATAAAAAAAAGTTTGGATTACTATGTTATCACATTTTATTCTGAAGTGTTTAAACTTGATGAACATTACACATCATTTGAAAAAAATTACATAAAACCAGAATAATGTCTATGTATGTTGAATGGAAAACATCAGGCTTCAGGTCATTGACTTCATGCTGACAAAAGATTCACACCAATTATATCTTTTCTTTTTGAGAAAAAATGAATAAATGCACAGTTAATGTTATCGCTCCTCCACTTGCCTTTGTTATCAGAGAAGATAAGCATATTCTTTACCCAAGAGATGGGAAGTAGAGTGAAATGGAATAGTGTTTCCTTTTGGGGGATCAGTTTACAATCATCAGTGGCTACCTTCACAAATCTTAG
Organism: Naja naja; assembly: GCA_009733165.1. Classification (NCBI taxonomy): domain Eukaryota; kingdom Metazoa; phylum Chordata; class Lepidosauria; order Squamata; family Elapidae; genus Naja; species Naja naja. The sequence continues at coordinate 279,958,036 of CM019148.1, forward strand.
GGAAATTAATATGCCAGAAATGAACAACCTATATCAAATCTTACAAGGAAATATAATTAGTTATACAGTTTGTTCCTTACTTATACAAAAGTAAATCTCAGTATTAATTTAATTGACAAAGTATGTTGGCACCACATAATGTTGTTATGGGTAACATGTTAGATTGACACTAAGAAGTCCATCCTCTGCCATAGAATCCTACTGGATGATTTTAGGCCAGTCAATCTCCTTCTTCTTTTTTAAGCCAGCCTATTTCACAGGTTCATTGTTGTAGAGAAAAATGTGTACGCAATATTGAATTTCTGAACAAAAAGAAAAATATAACTCAACGAACCAACCAACAATCAGGTGTAGGAAATCAGAGGCCAGGATAGAGTTCAAAAGCATTATGAATTTGTTTCATGCTACTAATTCACAAAAATTTGATCTACTACCAGTCAAAGCTATTTGGTGCCAGATAACAATCAACAGACTTCAATGGTGCTGGATTTAGATCTCTTATGGGGGTGTAGTAACTCCAAACTGATGATGAATTTGACATTGATCTTAGGCTCAGCTTGATCATTTCCTACACCAACCAACTAACCAACCAACCAGAAATATGTTAGGTATATATGCTTACAGTCATAAATTGATCAGTGGTGGGATTCAAAAATTTTTACTACCGGTTCTGTGGGCGTGGATTGATGGGCGTGGCAGGGGAAGGATACTGTAAAATCTCCAGTCAGAGGTGGTATTTGCCAGTTTTCTGAACCACTCAAAATTTCCGCTGCTGGTTTTCCAGAACTGGTCAGAACCTGCTGAATACCACCTGTGAAATCGATTAACTTTTAATTGGTTGTATATTTTTAAAACTCAAGAAGATTACATGAGAATCCTTATTTTATTCCTGCAACAGCATAAAGTATGAGGGTTTGAGAGAATGACTTGAAGTTACCAAGAAATTTTTCCTTGGTTAAGTATAGAAGCTAGGTCTCCCAGCCTAATCCAGCACCCTAATCACACCTTATTGGCATACTTATCCATGAATAAGTTATAAGTCCAATCTCTTTGTATATTCACAAATGTCATGTAAAGGAATACAACTTTGACCCCCAGTTATGTCTTTATGGATGAATCATAGAGGGGAGAGTTCAAATGCAATTGGTTAGGATTGTTGAATTTATTCATAGCTTCCAATTCATAACAGCAAATGAATGGAGAAAGAGTAAGGCAAGTTAGATATATGTCAGAGGACCGCTGATAGGGACCAAAAATCCCCCCATTTCTTAGTCATACCGATCTTTAGAGATGCTCTCAAATCATCAAAAAAATGCCATAGATGAATGGCAACAGAAAGATTTTTTTCATGTGTGTGTGGGAGAATAGAGCATCATTCATCTCATTCCTCTCTTTGATATTGTGAGCCCACAAATGCTTTGTATTATTCATAGCTTCTGGTGTCAGAAATCTATCATAAATGGTTTGGTTTGTTAAATTCTCAAATTGTAGGCATGTGACTGCAGCCTGATGGACCTAAATAGATGAAGATAATTGCTCAAAATATGGAGAATGAGGCAGTAGGCAACAATAAAACTTTTAATACTTGGAAGGTCAGAAATTATTTCTCACACTTGAGAGGGCTTTTGATCATACATTTTTCATTCGAAGGTAGATCTAAAAATTATGCACAAATGACTCTGATTGAAAAAAGTATCTGGAAAAAGGAAAAATGGTTAAAGAAATCCTTTGAAAAAGAAATGAAGAACAGAATCTAGAGGAAATTCAAACCTGCCAGAATGTTTTGTGGTACTGTGCATGCTTTTGTGTCAGTGCACAATGCCCCTCTCCTGAACCTTACTAAGTTTTACAAGTTTTCAAGAATCTTGAAAACTTGCTGATAGAAGTGGTTTGTTAGTGAAGGTGGATGACACAGGAGAATCTTGAGAACCTTCCCAGGAAGTCTTTCAAATTTTTCATAGGAAGGTTCCATTGGATTTGTGAGTTTTAACACTAAAGATAAAGGTTTTCTTGTTGGTCATGTCCAACTCTAGAGCAGGGTCATCTTCATTTCTCATCTTCATCTTGGCTAATCTTCATTTCTTGGTGAGGGACCCAGTGTTATCCAAAGACAATTTCCATGGTCATGTGGCCAGCATGGCTATACACCAAAGGCACATGGAATGCTGTTACCTTTGACTGAAGTGGTACCAGTGGTGATATGCTACTGGTTCTGCTGAGCTGGTAGCGGCAGTGACAGTGGGGACCGAACCGGTTCTCCCCAGTGTTCTGCTGTTGGGCCCACCCACCAGCCCGGGCTCCCATACTCACCTTTATCTTCTGGTTTTGAAGCGCAGCTGTTTGGTGCATCACAGAAGAGTGTCACGCGGCAGCTGCTGAAATGACCAGGAGAGTGCAGGCTTGCAGGAGATGAGTTGGAATATCTCTGTACCTGCACAAACACCTCTGCACCTGCACAAAGTGCATGTTTGGTGCGCGCATACATGAAAGTGTGTGCACACGCACAAAGTGTGCCCACCAAGCCATGCCCACCAAACAAGTGGTAAAAGTTTTGAAACCCATCACTGAGTGGTACCTATTAATCTACTTGCATTTGCATGTTTTTGAATTGCTAGGTGGGCAGTAGCTGGTGCAAGTAATGGGAGCTCACTCCATTATGCGTTGCTCAGGTCTTGAACCCAGGTTGTCAGCTTCCCACTTGACAAGCTCAGCATCTTTACTTGCTGAATCATCATACTAAGTATAAATCAATGGGTACCAGTTTGAATACTTAAATCCCAATGGGAATGAGTTCCTATAGGCAAAAATAGATCTAAATATTTGACCTACAGTCTCAAATCTCTTGATTTCCAATGCATGGATGCATTGGGTGAAGTGAAGGGGATGATATTGTATCAATGAACTATAATTTAGTCTAAATTCCATGGGATTTTGTTGTCTTTTATATTAACCACATCTGTTATTTTATATATAATTAACAACTTAGCTTCTTTTATATAAATATTCATAACAAATTGCTTAAATACATGACTAAAGGACAGCTAAAATCAATGAAGTAGTTTTAGTTCTACACAAGGTATATTATTAAAATCAAATAATGCAAATATGTCATTTGTTCATGGATTTCCAGGGGCAATAATATGAGATGGATAAAAAATTGATAACCACATCTAAGTAATCAAAGCTTCACCAATTTTTACATTTGTTAAACATGTGCCATATGTTTTAAAAGGGGTGGGATTTCAATTATACAGTCATGACTGACATCATGACTTTTACGAATAAAAGGTAATCCATAGTTGAGAAAAACTAACTCAAAACAATTTTTAATGAAATATTGATGCTTATCAAATTGTTAGCCTTCAAAATAAAACCAACCAATCCCCTACCTCTGCTGAAAATAGTTTTATATACACAGTACATGTCTATGTAATTAAGATTTTCTGTTTGGAAATATGTGTACAAAATTATAGAAGGAGTTTCCCAAATGTGGTGTTCTTCAAATTGTTGAAAGCTGCAACATCCAGAATAGAAAAAAAGGGATATTTGTGCAACACTTGCCACTTTTGTAAATCTGGTTAACATTATTAAGAAATCAAGAATTTAAATTTCTGTTCAAATAACTCATAATGTAGCTTTAGGAAGATCATTGTTCTTTAATTCTTTATCTATGATTTGAAGTTGAAATGATTGATTTGAAACTCATAACATATTAATTTATAATGTGATTTGTCTGATTTTGGTTTAGTGCATTGTATGTATGAAATACTCAAATTTATGAATTATCTCCTGGTTCATTATGGTTAATTCAATAAATAATCCTTAAACAATTATTATTATTACATTATTATATCTATTATATCATTATTAGATCTATTAGATCTATGTGAACATACTGGAGAACTGCTATATGATTTATGGTTGATTATAGGATATTATCTGAAAAAGCTGTTTTATCTGGATCATTGTATCCCAGTCTTTCTATCTATCTTTAGTTGTTATCAAGGGACATAAAAGTAATTAATGATTATACTCTTTTGGCAGAAAAAATGAGCTGGAATCTTATATTAACCAATTTGAAAATCTCACAGCAGTTTTTCTATACAGATTCGGAAATAGCATAAAATATGTAGTCTTAATCTATATTAAGTGCCCAGAGTACAATTCACCTCTACACTTTTTTAGTTGCACTGAAGATGAAAGCTGTTCCTATAAATAAGATGGGAAGGAGGGGAGATAATTCAATATCTGAAGTTGACAGCTTTTAGTCATACAAGAGTAATAGAATATGGTATGGAGTAAAACAGGGAAAGAAAAATAATCTGCTGGAAAAGAGAATCATTTATTTTATAAAAGTCGGTTTCAGTAACATATTACAAAATGGGTACCAATTGGAAGAACAATTGTACATAAAGCACACACTTATTATTGAACAGTGTTTCTATTGGTGAAAAAAATATTATCTTACATGGTAGACATTAATGAATGTGCCCCATGAAAGCCTCAACTATGAATATATTTGACATTAGTCAAAAGGAGTTTGGCATTTCTCATGTGAGTTTTGTGACCTAACCACAATTTAAGCCACAAAACAAACAAGAAAAAACCATTAGGCATGAACAGGCCACATGTTAGCATCCCATTTCTATACTTTCTTTTGGAATCCTTGTGTCCAGAACAGTGAACAGGAAAGGAGATGTGTGCAAAATCAAGCCGTTTGAGTTGGATCTGAATGGCATCAAAAAAACCATTTCGCCTAATGTGACCTTTTTTATACATCAGTGTTAATTCACTTGCAAAACAGTGCTTTCACCTTGAAACCATCTCAGGAACTTGACAATATAAAGGAAGCTATTAAAGAAGAAACTGGTTTCTCTATCCATCAAGTTATTAAAAAGTTTGCACATAAAGGTGGGAAAACAGACTATCAATTTTCATTTCCATCCATCCACCATTTTCTGCCTTCACATTTTGGCATCAGTTGTTTTGTAATTTCAATAGAAGTCTGCTCAATTGTTCACCCTCATTTTTTTGTGAATATTTTTCTGACACAAACAATTTCTTTGCAGTATTGTTCTAAATTTCCATTTTTGTTAGCATTGCCATCAAAGAATGTGCTTTGGCATATTCGTCTCACCCAAATCCAATCTTTTTTTGAGCCAGCAGGCACCACTGAAATGTAGAGATCAAGTTTTGGGCAACCTCACAAAAAGTCTTGCTGCAGGTCTAGACTTTCTCCACATGGATGTGGTAGATGATACCATCAATCCAAAAGGAAAGATATTTTAGAATGTTACTTGCCATCTCATCCCTACAGTCTTTTTCTTGCTTTCCTTTGTCTCTTTCTTAAACAAATAATCATTAGGCTGCAATCACCCATGACTTTATCTTCCTAGAAAACTTGGAAGGTAATCATTTGTGACCCGAAGGCATTCTTGGAAATAAAAAGAACATTAAGGGCTGATGCTAGTAAAATGTTAGCTTCCCCAAAAGTGTAATTAAATAGTGGTGGGGGATTTTTCCTTGTTGTTTTTAAGGAGAGAGCGAATAAAAATGAAGGTGGGACAAAAAGCTTGACAGACACCAAAAGAGGTGTCTCTGGGAACATTTCCAAGCCTGGGGATCATAATAAAACCCCAGCTTTTAGTGTACATTTTTTAACATGCATATTTATTGGGGATAAAACCAGACATATCTCTTGAAGCACAAGACTAAATCACAAGACTACATCTGATTTACATTGGCTATGTCTTGTGTGTAAATTCATTGGAGAAGTCAGTGATGCTAGAAATGGTTTGTGGAACAGGAAGAAGGGTCAAGCAAAGAACATGCTTTTTTGATAACATCAAAACTGATACAAAGATGAACACTCAACAACTGAAAGAAGCTGTGCTTGACAGGGTAGCATGGAAAGCATTTGCCTATAAAATCACCAAGAGTCAGGCATGAAATAGTTAAAACAACAATTTATTGGAGAACTATATTAGAACATTCAAGCAAAATACAATGAACTAACTCAATCTGTAATAAAAACTGTATTTCTATTCAGTACTGTGAATCTGATAAATTTCTGTCCATCCCATATCTTATCCTTAGACAGGAAATGTTTCTAAACCCTACGCTAGGGATCATCTTTGGGGAGAAGCTCCAAGAAAGCAATTTGCAATTCTTCTTCTTTATTATTTTTATTATATCATAATAGGAAGCACCATTTACTTTTTCAGTTTTAAGCTCTGAAGTATTTGTGTACCCATGTAATGCTGGATGATTTATTATTACTCTCCCAGCAATTTGGCACTGTCATCTGGCATGCTGAGAGTGTGATTTTGAGTCAGGTCCATTTTGCTTTAATGTACTCCAGAGATGTTAAATCATAATGATAAAATGGATGCAAATTTAGTAGCTAAAAGATGGGTAAAATACAATTACTGCATTATACACAATAAATACATACTTCTGTTTTATAACCTAAATTTACACCTTCAGGCCATTGTACATCTTTCATATTAATATTTCATTGTATAGGCATCTCTATTTTTAATATTAAAAATGATAAGCTTTGAATGGGGAATTGCCTTTGACTATTTTTATGATGTATACTAAGTATTAGGGTTCTAATTCACAGCAGAGGCTAAACATCCAGTCTAACATTCAAAGCAAGACAAATGTTTCTAGACTACTCTGTCCTCCTTCAAATCCCTCTGTGAACTTTGATATGTCATTTGGGAGCTCTACAATGCTGGAAATGGCAGGATATTGCCATGGCAACTATATCAAAGAGGGAGGGTTTAAAGCTATTATCACCTTCGTGCAAAAAATGGCTTGGTCAGAAGGGAAAGCAAATATTTGATTCAGAAATTTAAATAGACAGCAATTTCAAAGGAGAGTAAAATCAGACGATATGGTTCTATTTAAACTCTGATTTACTTTGTAACACATGGCTTATGCTTGACTGGTCTAGATGCTGATGGTGAATACTGCTGATATTCTCACTTAAGAATAAATTGTGATCACTTGATTTGTTTTATAGTTCTTACTATATTCCTATGTATTCTTATGTATTGTTTCCAGTAATGTGGATGATGCAAAAAGGCAAACCACTGGAAGTTTCAAATTCAGAGCCATAAGAATAGCTTATCATCACCTGGAACTGTTAACTCTTAGGTGGTTCCGCCCCAGGCGCCTGATGGACCCTGAAAGGTTCCAGGCAGAACTGGGGTTTTTTCCCTCTTCCCTTGCTCACGACTCTGCCGAGGATCTGGCAGTGGCCTTGCAACGGGCTGCGTCGGAGGCCCTCGACAGGGTTGTCCCCATGCGTCCCCTTACACGTCGTGGATCCCGGTTTGCTCCTTGGTATACTGAGGAGCTCCGGGAGATGAAACGTCATCATAGGGGTTTAGAGAGCAGGTGGAGGTCTACCCGTTCTCAATCCGATCGTGCCCAGCTAAGAGCCTACATTAGGACTTACCTGGTAGCTATGGGAGAGGCGAGAAGGTCTTATCTCTCCACTCTCATAGCGTCCGCAGATAACCACCCAGCCGCCCTGTTTCGGGTTACCCGTTCCCTCCTTCGGCTTGAGGGGGGGCGGACCCACTGCGGGGCAGGGCTGAGGAGTTTGGTCAATATCTGGCGGATAAGATCGCTCGCATTCGGGACGGGTTGTCCTCTGATTTGCAGTGGTCGGAGGAACGAGTTGTGGGTAGTCTGGCCACTGTTATCTGGGATGAGTTTGATCCTGTCTCCGAGGATGAAGTGGACAGGATTATGTGGCGACTGAGTTCCACCACATGTTTGTTGGACCCGTGTCCCTCCTGGCTGACTTATGTCGCCAGGGAGGCCACCTGCGGTTGGCTCCGGGCAGTTGTCAACGCTTCATTGAGGGAGGGTGTCTTTCCCTCCGCCTTGAAGGAGGCGGTGGTGAGACCCCTCCTGAAGAAGCCTGCCTTGGACCCGACCGTGTTAGACAACTTTCGTCCGGTCTCCAACCTTCGCTTTTTGGCGAAGGTTGTTGAGAGTGTGGTGGCTCAGCAGGTTCCGCTTTTCCTGGATGAAGCGGACTACCTGGATCCGTACCAATCGGGCTTCCGACCCGGTTACAGCACGGAGACGGCATTGGTCGCGCTGATGGATGATCTTTGGAGGGCCCGGGACAGGGGTTTTCCTCTGTCCTGGTCCTATTGGACCTCTCGGCTTTGATACCATCGACCATGGTATCCTTTTGCGTCGCCTCCGGGGGTTGGGAGTGGAGGGCACTGTTCTTCAGTGGTTCTCCTCCTACCTCTCGGGGCGATCGCAATCGGTGCTAGTGGGAGGGGTTCGGTCGACCCCAAGGGCTCTCTCTTGTGGGGTCCCGCAGGGGTCCTTTCCCCTCTCTTATTTAATATCTACATGAAACCGCTGGGTGAGATCATCCGTGGCTTTGGGGTGAAATTCCATCAGTATGCTGATGATACTCAGCTGTACTTTTCCACCCCTGGCCAGATCAGCGATGCCCTCTCCCTGATGTCTCGGTGCTTGGATGTGGTACGGACCTGGATGAGTAGGAACATGCTCCGACTCAACCCGGCCAAGACTGAGTGGCTTTGCGTGTCGGCGTCTCGGCCCAGCCAGGATTGTTTATCCTTGGCCATAGGGGAGGTGTTACCCCTGTGGATAGGGCACGGAATCTGGGGTCCTCCTGGATGTACGGCTCGGTTGGAGGAGCAGGTGGGGGCCGTCGCCAGGGGGCCTTTGCCCAGCTCCGTTTGTTCGACAACTTCGCCCTTTTCTGGATCGAGACGCCCTACGCACGGTTACTCATGCCCTTGTCACCTCGAGACTCGACTACTGCAACGCTCTCTATCTAGGACTGCCCTTGCATACCATCCGGAGATTGCAGTTGGTGCAGAATGCGGCGGCGGGTGGTGATGGGAGTTACCGGTTCTCCCATGTTACCCCCTCCTGCGTGGCCTGCATTGGTTGCCGATTGCGCTCCGGGTGAGATTCAAGGTTTTAGTTTTAACATTCAAAGTCCTACACGGCATGGGTCCCCAATATCTGAGGGAGCGTCTTCTTCCAATAGCTAGCTCGGCCGCCCTGTGCGGGCTCATAGGCAAGGACTCCTCGGGGTTCCATCGGCGGTCCAATGCCGGTTGGTACTTCCCCGACGATGAGCCTTCTTTGTTGCGGCCCCCGACCTCTGGAATCAACTGCCTCTGGAGCTCCGTCTGGCCCCTGATCTCTGTACCTTCCGCCGCGAATTAAAAACTTGGTTGTTTGACCAACCCGGGCTGTGACCCTCCTTTGGGGGGAGGGATGGGTTTTTTAATCTATTTTATTGTATTGTTGTGTCTTATATTTGGGCTTGTTAGTTTAATGTCTTTTTAAATATTTATTGTTCTGTGTTTTTAGTTGTGAGCCGAGTCTTCGGAGATGGGGTGGCATACAAGTTCAAATATAAATAAATAAATAAATAAACTCTAAAAGTTTGTTTCTTAGATAACAGTTGTCTATATGAAAATATTTTTTTCATCTCTGATAAAGTTGTTTTATAAGCAATGAACTTTGTAAACCCAACCAATGTATTATTTGAAAGAAACCAGCTAACTAATGGTCTTTTTTATCCTTTCTTAATAGAAGGATATTCTATAATAAATCATTTTTCCTCAATTTGGTGCCTCCATGATGCTTTGGGATCACAACTTTTCAGTCAGCATCACTACGCTATCTTGGAATTCTGGAAGTTATTCCAATATATTGGGATGATGGTATAGATAGGGAAGGCTGGTTTAAAGCATATTTGCCAAATGCAGGGATATTCTTTTCAAAGCTCCATAAACATTCTTATAATTCAGAAAGGTTTATTATGTTGATAATGTCCTAGTACATTTAAAAATTATTTTCTGATATTTACCTCTTACTTTATATTCTTTCTGATAAACAAAAAAGAATCCTTCTCATGTCTTCCTCCTACTAGAAACATCTAAAACTGTCATTGATCTTAATTTCTATAAGATACACAGCCTGCTCATTTAACTTTACTCAGGTTTCTATACAGTTTATAATTCTCACATTTCTCCTCTGAATCATGAATCTTAAAAATGTTTGTAACCTGATAAAAATGTCTAGTAAATATAATGCCACATGATATATTATGCATATTGAGATATACTAGAATCCATTCATTCATTCATCAAATTTATATGGCTATCTATCTCATAAGAAACTGTCTCTGAGGATGGTACAACAGAATTAAAAAGAATATATAAAAACAATTATTAAATATTTTAAGAAACACAGGGTTAAAACAGAACAACAGGTGTTAATAGCATTAGAATCCCATCAAGCCTCACTAGCTCCTGAGATACCCAGACTTAAAGTCATAACCCAGTTTTGAGGGTCTTCTGAAAAATCAATAGTGAGATCAGAGTTGGGAAGGGGGGAAATATTCCCTAAATCAGGGTTCAAAGCAAAAAAAGGTTGATTTCCTAGGACTACAGTTGTGGAGAGGCAGCCCCTCTAATAACCTGGCTCTATGCCACATATGGCTTTAAAAGTTACAACCAACACCTCTGAATGCACCAAAAACAAGCTGCAGAGCAGAGGTGTAACATGTGCTGTTTTAGAGACAGACCTAGCTGCCCATACCACTGTATCTTGCATCAGGGGAATTTTCCAGAAACACTTTAAGGGCAGCCCCACATAGAAAACGTTACAGTAGTGTATCAGGAGATGACTAGGGCATGAGTGACCATGAGCAGAGTTCATCTAGGAATGAATGCAGCTGGCACACAGCAGGAAGTTGTGCAAAGATTCTTGTAATCATGACTGTCACCTGCTTTTTGAGCAGGAGTCATGAGTCCAGGAGGACCTTCAGGCTGTGTGCAGGAGCTTTGGGGCAATGCAACAATCCAGCACCTAAGATGATATAATCCTAGAACTGACAGAGTCTAAAACTCAAACAGTGTCCAGTTGAAGATTCATTTGAAGACTGTTCTTTTCCATTCAAATCTTGTTTTCCATCCAAAGCTTCACAGGCTCCAGACAGTGGGCTAATACAACCACAGCATGTCTTAAGCATGAGTTCGATCCTGTTTCCGAGGATGAAGTGGACAGGACTATGCGGCGGCTGAGTTCCACCACATGTTTGTTGGACCCGTGTCCCTCCTGGTTGGCGTATGCCGCCAGGGAGGCCACCTGCGGTTGGCTCCAGGCAGTTGTCAACGCTTCATTAAGAGAGGGTGTTTTTCCCTCTGCCTTGAAGGAGGTGGTGGTGAAACCCCTCCTGAAGAAGCCTGCCCTGGACCCGACCGTGTTAGACAACTTTCGTCCAGTCTCCAACCTTCGCTTTTGGCGAAGGTTGTTGAGAGTGTGGTGGCTCAGCAGTTTCCACTTTTCCTGGATGAAGCGGACTACCTGGATCCGTATCAATCGGGCTTCCGACCCAGTTACAGCACGGAGACGGCATTGGTCGCACTGATGGATGATCTCTGGAGGGCTCGGTACAGGGGTTTTTCCTCTGTCCTGGTCCTATTAGACCTCTCAGCGGCTTTCGATACCATTGACCATGGTATCCTTTTGCGGAGCCTCGGGGGGTTGGGAGTGGAGGGCACTGTTCTTCAGTGGTTTGCCTCCTACCTCTCGGGGCAGTCGCAATCGGTGTTGGTGGGGGGTTTGAGGTCGACCCCGAGGGTGCTCTCTTGTGGGGTCCCTCAGGGGTCGGTCCTCTCCCCTCTTCTATTTAACATCTACATGAAGCCGCTGGGTGAGATCATCCGTGGTTTTGGGGTGAGTTTCCATCAGTACGCAGATGACACCCAGCTGTACATCTCCACCCCAAACCAGATCAGTGATGCCCTCTCCCTGATGACCCAGTGTTTGGATGCAGTACGGATTTGGATGAGCGGGAACATGCTTCGACTCAACCCGGCCAAGACTGAGTGGCTGTGCATACTGGCATCTCGGCCCAGCCAGGAATATCCATCTTTGGCCATAGGGGGAGAGGTGTTGCGCCCTGTGGATAGGGCGCAGAATCTGGGGGTCCTCCTGGATGTACAGCTCCGGTTGGAGGAGCAGGTGGGGACCGTTGCCAAGGGGGCCTTTGCCCAGCTCCGCCTTGTTCATCAGCTTCGCCCATTCCTGGACTGAGATGCCCTGCGCACAGTCACTCATGCCCTTGTCACCTCTAGACTCGACTTCTGCAACACTCTCTATCTAGGACTGCCCTTGCATACCATCCGGAGATTGCAGCTGGTGCAGAATGCGGCGGCGCAGGTGGTGATGGGAGTTTCCCGGTTCTCCCATGTTACCCCCCTCCTGCGCTGCCTGCATTGGTTACCACTGGCACTCTGGGTGAGATTCAAGGTTTTAGTTTTAACATACAAAGTCCTTCACGACATGGGTCCTCAATATCTAAGGGAGCGACTCCTGCCGATAGCGAGTGCCGGCCGCCCTGTGCGAGCAAATAGGCAGGGACTCCTTGGGGTCCCATCGGTGGGCCAATGCCGGCTGGCAGTCCCCCGATGACGAGCCTATTCTGTCGCGGCCCCGGACCTCTGGAATCAACTTCCCCTGGGGCTCCACCTGGCCCTGACCTCCGCCTTCTGCCATGATCTAAAGACCTGGTTGTTTGACCAATCCGGGCTGTGACCCTTGGGGTGGGATGGTTTTATATTTTTAAGTTTTATAAATTCATTTTTGGGCTTGTAAATTTGTTTAATTTCTTTTTAATTATTTATTGTTCTGTTTTTAGTTGTGAGCCGCCCTGAGTCTTTGGAGATGGGGCGGCATACAAGTCTCAAAAATAAATAAATAAATAAATAAATAAATAAATAAATAAATAAATAATTTATCAGGGGCAAAGATAAATAATGGCCTATCGTCAGTCTACTGATGTCCACATCACATGGTGATAGATGAAACTCACAGTGGAAGGCCAAGGGCAGGGTCTCTTCCTCCCAATCATCTTGTATTTGAATCTACCCATGCGTACCACCAACCTCCAATTCTCTGAGTCAATCCATAAGGATACCATGGTTGATGATATAGAAAGCTGCAAGAAAGAGGTCAAGTAGGGCAAGGATGAATATATAATTCCATCCTATGCTTGTCAGAAATCATCCAAAATAGCAACCAATGCTGTTTCCATCTTATACTACTGTAAGATCTTAATTCTGACTGTAAAGAATCCAGATAAGATACTCTGAAGCTGCTGCATAACTACTTTTTCAACTATCTTCCTCAAATGTGAAGTTAGATATTAGATATTTTTATTGTTCTTATCAATAACTGTTAAGTCTAGGGTATGATGTGGAAGGTGCTTGTCTATTTGAATTCTAAAGTCCAAGCACTTTAGCTTCTTCCTTTTATACTTACATTCTATATTTTGTAGTCTCACCAGTTCTCATTTGCAGACAAATGGTATTTCTGGAAGATATTCTAATGCACCACTGTTGCTACTGTACTTTGTCATGCGGTTATTTGTAGCATCTTTTTGCAGCATTTAACCAGGTGGTTCATTTTTTCTTCAGCTTCTTTGCAGAGCTGTTTTCCCAATTCTGAATTTGTATGCACTTTTTATGTATTAATATTGTTTCTTTAACAATATATGTTGTGTGTCTGTCTGTCTGTGCATGTGCGCACAGTTCATACATATACTTTAATTCCTGGGGACTAAATATGTAAGAGATAGTAGGAAGAAAGTATTTCATTAATTCACAATCTTCAAATTCACTGACACATTTTTATGTTGATTACATATGTAGATCAGGCAGTCTAAAATCAGCTACTGGCACATTTATTTTCTATGCCTTCAAGTGAATGTGTGGAATTGGTGATGTTTATGTACACATAAACCAGCTCATACTAATCCCGACATAATGCAACATAGCTAATTTCTTCTAAGGAGTAAATACTTATTTTAAATCTACAGCACATAGCACTTGAGTAAACAGCTGTTGAATAAAAGTCTCTCAACATTTTATGATGCTACATCCTTCGTAGCTTTTTTAGAAATGACACTAATGAGACTTTTCAAAACACTTGACATGTTCTACCAAACCCTGACAAGTTTCTGGGAAGAAAGCAATTAAGTATAATTTTGCTTTTTGATCTGCTAGAGATTTCAAGGGGAATTTCATATATGATGATGATGGAAGTTGAAATCATCACATTGTCTACAGTTTGAAATAAAGTAGGAGTAAAATTCTTAAAGTGTTATAGAAAAAGTTCAAAAACCATATTGCAAAGCATTCTATATTACAGAAAAAATAACTCTTTTTATGCTTACAAAGTTAATAAAGCTTGCTTTTTATTTTATATATATTACCTGTCCCCATAAAAGCTACAAAAAGAAACTAGTCAAGCCATTATTATACAAACAGCAAATAAAGCAATCATCTCTGTGCATAACCTTGAAACTTTGCTATATATTTCTTTTATATATTGTTAATATGTAAATTTAGTATATATTATTTTTGATCTGGAGCTCCCTTCTCCATCACCACCTCCTCGATTCTGTTCCAATGTATCAGAAAAACACTTTAAGAAGGGAAAGCCGGTTTTGAGCTTCCCCGAAGACGGACCGCTGACCGCGATCGTGCGCAGCTTTGGTTTGTGCTTCGGCATCGGAGAGTCCCAATCCTTAGATTCTGGGCAGAAGCTGCCTCACAGGGGTGGTGGAGAAAGGGGAGACCATCAGCTGGGTAGAGGGGAGTCGCAAATGCCCTCCCCAGCTTGGCAATTACTTCCTCCCAAAGATGCCTGAAGCGATGGTCTAAAATGGCCACCCTGAAGGGGAAGATGAGACTGGAATAAGATTGCACAGGAGAGAGAGAAAGAAGTGAACAGCAGGAGGAATGGGACAATATCATTAAATGGAAGATACCCTCAGGATTAACATTTCAAAGAATCTTTAAGAAAGGATTTACAGCGACGAACAGAAAGGGGAATAAAAAAGGTGTGAATTGCCTTTGATAGTGTGGAGCTTTGAACCGGGAGAGGTAGAAGCTGGAGGAGAAAGCGCCTAATTAACTTGGATAAATATATTTTGATTTTGTATAGGCATTAAGCTGAACTATAAAATTCTTAAAGAGAAAATTTAATATCAATTGGATCTGAACTGCTTGGAAGATTGTGGTTTAAAAAAAAAGCTCTGAATAATCGGGAAGGGAAAAGGAAAGAGGAGGTGTGGATTTGTCAGAACAAAGCATGCCATCTGAGTTAACTTTAATTTGTTTTCTTATAAAAGACTCAGTTTCTTAAAAATACAAGGAAAATTGATATAATAAAACAAGAACTTTGAAACTTTGAAATAAAGAAAAAACATGAAGATTCTGCCCTTGGATTAATTGTTGATTCTGATATGGATTTGGCATTGGATTAGCTGAGGACTAAAAGTGGACTGTTGGAAACTAATTTTAAAGACATTATTTGGACTAATTAGAAAGCTGTAAAATGGTGATATCTCTTCAGGAATTAAAGATGGAACTTAGAAACACAAAAGAAACATTACAAGAACAAGGTGAAACTTTAGGCTTTGTTTTTAAATTTTTTGAAGAGGTGATTGCAGAGCATGAACAACAAAGACAGAGGACAGAAGAGGAGGAGGAGCAAGGAGCCATCTTTAACTACCATCAAGAGCAAAGAACTCTGGAAAGAAAGAGGAAAAGAGTTGGGAATAAATATCGGAGATTTGGGAAATTGAATAAAGAGGGAAATATCTGGAAAATTGAAAAAGAAAAAGAATCAGCAGAAATTTGAAGGGTGGAAGGGAGTTATAAAGAGAGAGGGGGTTAAAAACTGGAGTGAAAGAATAAAGGAGAAAATATTAGGGGAAGGAAGGGAAAAGAAACAGGACTTGAGAATCAAGAAATATGGGAATTCTAAAAAAATGGGGAAACTTTTTTTAATTAGACACAGAGACAATGGCTGAATGATATTTGGGGAAGGGATTCTGCAAGGTGCTGGGGAGTAATATAAATAAACTTGTAATTGTGAAATGGGGACATATAGATTGATCAGATGGAAAATAGAATTGTTATTTTTTGTTAATGCTCTTTTCCTTTATGTATAGAGATAATGGTAACAAATAATAGAATATGTTAATTAAATATATTGAAATATATTGACATAAATGGAATGATTTAGGAGAAGAGCTGAAATGGAATTTATATCAGGGTTTAGGACTGAATGAGTAGATTAATATGTCCCTTTGTTCTTTTTGAAAACATAGATAAATTCTATGAAATCAAAAAGGGGAAACCATGCAGAATCTGATTTATATATGTTATGTAATCTTATTAGGGAATATTATTTTTAATGTTTTAGGTAATAAAATGTTAAACACTTAATGGGATTTAAAAGGGGAGATAAAGAATATGTAATTTGGAGGTGGCGCACTTAAACTGATATTTTAGGGGGGAAACCAATTTATAGAAAGAATATTATTAATCAGAATTTAAGAGGACTATACAAATGTGACAATTAAAAGTATTAAAGTATAACAATTATGAAGTTAATATATGTGAATTAAAAAATGAGATATGCATTGGGAATAATACAGTAAAATAGAAAATGTATAAAAGCATCGTTAAGATAAGAAATTGAATACAAAAATTGAATATGTAACTATGGTCATATTTGTATGTATATGTGAAACCTGTAATCATGCTGTTCCCTAAAATGAGATGTTAAAAGGTAGAAAAATGAATAAAACTTGTTTTAAAAAAAAGAAGGGTAATCTACTGAATTCCTGTCAACATAATAACAGACCTTCAAACATTTTCATTAATCATGAACCTAAAGTACAAGGTATTTCATGTCTTATGCTTTGTCAAAATAGATCACTGGACCTTTCTTAAAAGCAATTTTAACATAGGGCTTAAGACCATGAATTGAAAATTCTATGAAAACTCTCGTCTCAGTTTATCAGTTCCTTATGTGGATTTTAAAATACTGCAAAATACTTTTTCTGAAAAGACTGTAGTAATATTTCCCAAGATTACCACAGACCTTAGTGAACTAAACTTCTCTACATGATCCAACTCTTTGCTTTCATACATAAATACCAAATATGTGTGCTTCCAAGTATGAATGCAGTTTCTCTTTGCCATCATATTGATGGCTTGTTATTCTGGACACCAAGGAAGAGTTGCCCAGTAAGAGTTCTCCTAGCCCCAAACAGTATTTGTTAAGTTTGCATGAAGAGACAGACGTGGAGTGCTTCAAGCTCTTAGTTTATTAGTGACTACAGCTCAGAACGGACCCAATTTGGCTGGGCTGCACTGCTACTTATAGCCAGCAGCCGCAGTTGCCGGCCAATCAGAGTGCAGGGTTTTCCCGCACTTTTTAAACCAATCATTTCCAACATTTTACAAGAACAGTTCAAACTAAACCAATGACTTCAAACCTACATACATAACACCCCTCCCCACTAGGTTCAGTCCATACTCAAACCCCAACCTATCTAATGTATTCTTTTAAATAGGTGGGGCTCTTACGTGCGTTGAGACCTACGTGGTTCAGATGTTTTAAGGTTCTCACCTTGTGAGAGAGGAAATGTGTCTGCTGACATTTCCTTACTTGGACTTGTAGTAATGGTAGAACCTGTTTGGTTACTACAACCTGGTCTCTCCTCCCAATCCATCTCCAACCCAATGTCAGCACCTAAATCAGGTAGTGATGTGCAATCTTCCATTTGTGAAAATGGTTGTTGGTATTGTGATTTGGGTTATCTCAGCAGGAATCCATAATGGTTCACCCATGAGGTTCTTAGCATAAACAGAATCACCCACAGTGAAAGTGTGAATTTTACTAGTGGAATCTAGTGGTGCGTTGGGTGCGTAAGTGGAGTGGAGGCAGTCAAGGGGAGACCTGAGTTTCCTACCCATCAACAATTCAGCTGGGGTTAAATTAGTTGAGGGGTTGGGAGTGATATGCTGAACACTGAGAAGTTTTTCAACTCTCTCAGTGATATCCCCTGGACCCAATTGCTGAAGTTTTTCCTTGGTAAATCGTACCATACATTCAGCCCGGCCGTTAGCTGAAGGATGCCCAGGGGCTGTCAGGGCATGTCTGATACCCTGTTGTGCTAGATATGATTCAAAAAGGTTGGATGTAAATTGAGGGCCATTGTCAGAAACAAGCACATCAGGTAACCCGTGAGTTACATAAAGCTTTTTAAGCTGTTTGATGACAGCTTCAGTTGTGGTGGATGCCATAGGGATAACCTCCAGCCATTTGGAATATGCATCAACTATAATAAGGAAAGTGTGCCCTCTGGTAGGGCCAGCAAAATCAATGTGAATCCTGGACCATGGGCCCCTAGGACATTCCCATTCCTGTGTGGGGGCGAGAGGTGGGGCAGGCCTGACTACCTGACAGTTGGGACAAGATGCAACCCAGTTTTCAACCATTTTGTCAATACCACCATACATAACTCCTGGCCAATCCCTTCATTCTGACAATTCCCGGATGACCCTCATGTAACATTTCCAAAACCTCTTTTTGTAGTTTTGCAGGAATAACCACCCTGTTACCCCACAAAATACATCCTCTTAATACAGATAATTCAGTTTGCCTGGATTTAAAAGGTTGGGCAAGTTGAGGTAGATCTTGAAGTGGCCAACCTTTCTTAATCCAGCCTATGACAGGAGCCAATAAAGTGTCTTTGGCAGTCTCTCTGGCAATTTGAGCAGCATGTACTGGAAGTTTGGCAACAGTTTCTAGAAAAAGGTGTGAGTCTCAGGAACAGGGTCCTCAATGTGTGAAGGAAGTGGGCAGCGACTCAAAGCATCTGCATGTCCAATGTCTTTACCAGGTCTGTGGATCAGTTTGTATGAATAAGCAGCAAGAAATTCAGTCCATCTCAGCATTCTTGGTGACAGGATCGTGGCGTTGGTTTGTCCCCTGCCACAATGCCTAAAAGAGGTTTGTGATCTGTGACAACAGTAAATGTTCTCCCATAGAATTTTTTGACAGCTGCTACAATTGCCAAGGCTTCCTTGTCCAGTTGGCTGTAGTTTCTCTCTGCTTTAGTCAAGGTGCAAGAGTAAAATGCAATAGGAGCTTCCCTCCCGCTGGGAAGCATGTGGCTCAAACCCCCCCCACACTCCAAAAGGGGAGGCATCACAAGTCAGAACAACAGGAAAGTTCTCAGAGAACTGTATCAGCACAGCATCAGACGTGATTAGTCTCTTGATATTGTTAAATGCAGCTTGTTCCTTCCTTCCCCCAGACCCAAGCAGATTTTTTGTCCAGCAACCTATGTAGGGGTTCTGCAATGGTTGCCTTCTGAGGTAGAAACATATGATAGAAGTTAATGAGTCCCAAGAATGCTTGCAAATCTGTTTTGCATTTTGGCCTGGGGGCTTCTTTGATTGCCTGAACCTTTGCCTCTGTGGGGTGGATGCCATGTTTATCAATCATGTAACCCAAGAATTCCACTTTATCTGTTCTAAGTGTGCATTTTTCTTCTTTGACTTTTAACCCTGCTTTTTGAATCTAGTTAAGACTTCCCTGAGTCTCTCGTGTAATTGAGTGTCATTTTCAGCAGAAATTAAAACATCATCAAAATAGGGCACCACCCCTGGCAACCCTTGTAACATTCTTTCCATAAGGCTTTGGAAGATGCCTGGTGCCACGCTTACTCCAAATTGCAATCTTTTGCATTTGAAGGCACCTCTATGGGTCACAATGGTTTGGGCTTCAGCAGTGGCATCATCAACTGTTAATTGTTGATATGCCTGTGCCAGGTCCAACTTGGCAAAACTGTGCCCCTCCAAGAGAGTGTAATAAATGATGCACTACTGGAACTGGATATGCGCTCTGTTGTAGCGCATGGTTCAATGTCCCCTTGTAGTCTCTGCAGATTCTCACAGACCCATCAGCCTTGACTGGTGTGACTATGGGTGTCTCCCACCTGGAGTGATCAGTGGGCTCTAAAACCCCTTGGGCTATTAGTTTATCTAATTGTGCATCAATTTTTTCCTTTAAGGCAAATGGGACCCTTCTGGGTTTTAAATGGATTGGTTGTACCTTGGGATCTAGGTTAAATGTGATAGGGGTCCCCAAGTACTTGCCTAATCCGTTGCTGAAGACCTCTGGAAACTCAGACTTCAAGGCCTCTTCCCACTCAGTGTTGCTCACGTGATTGATGCCAGTCACCTCGATGCCCAGCGGGTTGAACCACTCAAGGCCCAGCAGACTTGGGCGGTCCTTGTCCACGATGGTCAGTGGTAGGCGTTTGGTGTGGCCCTTGAATTTCACGTTGAATTCTCTTGTTCCAACTACTGGAATCTTGTTCCCTTGGTAGTCTTTAAGAGTCAATGCTTGCTTCTTGAAGTGCTTCTTCTGGATGTTGGGAAGAAGTCTGTGAATAGTGTCCCATGACACCATAGATAGGTATGAGCCTGAGTCCACTTCCATTTGGCAAGGCCTTCCTTCAATAAGTACCTTGACATGCACTTTTCTGCTTCTTAAAGGTGATGAATGACCAATAGTTACTGTTTGATGAGTTTCATTCTTCCCATTTGCTTCTGTGCTGCCCCATTTTCTCACTGAGATTGTTGGGCCTGAATTCTTTGTCTTTGCTTGTAGCAAACTTTCTTCTGTTGGGTGGAGTTCTGGATGATTTGCAGACTCTTGCTAGGTGTCCTCTTTTATCACAACGGAGGCAAATGGTGTCTAAAAACTTGCATTCAGTGCGGGGTGGCTTCCCCACAACCTCTGCAGTAGAAATCTTGCCTCTTTCTTCCCAGGTCTTTCTTTTTCCGCTCCATTCTGAGTCTGTAAATTCCTTCCTCCACCTCACTACAGTCTGACTCAGAATCTATTTGCTCACAATGAGTTGTTGTGGACTTTTCCACATCAGGATGGCTTGTGGCCTTGTTGATTTTCTTCATGGCTGCTGCTGAGGACTTGGTAGCTTCTGCTGAAGAGGCCTCTTCTATTGCTTCCTTCAGCGTGATCTTAGGTTTCAGTAATAACTTGCTCTGTAGCACCTTGTCTTTAAGGCCCAGAACAAATCGATCGCGCATGGCCTCTTCTAAATTGTTAAATTCGCATGCACCCCCAATGTCTCTTAAACTTGCCATGAAGTCGTTTGCGTTTTCGCTTTCCCCTTGATCACGATGGTAAAACTCGTGTCTCTTAATGAGGCACGATACTTGTAATGGGCTCTTAACAGTTTTTCTAAGTCAGGCCAGTCCATTACCTTCACGTCTGCAGCTCCCGCCAATGCCTTCGCCATCTTGAAAACTGCCGGACCGCAGTGCGTGAGAAAGACCGCCCTCTTCCGCTTCTCAGAAATGTCGGCAAGATCGTTTCCCTCTAGATACATTTGGAAACGATCTGCATACGACTCCCAGTCTTCTGCCGTCGGATCGAACGGGGCTGGGGGCGTGTTCAGTGCAGCCATCTTGCTCTCCTTCTATTCCGCGTTGCCGTCTTCTTCAGGGCAATCCCACCTTCATCGCCAGTGTTAAGTTTGCATGAAGAGACAGACGTGGAGTGCTTCAAGCTCTTAGTTTATTAGTGAATACAGCTCAGAACGGACCCAATTTGGCTGGGCTGTGGCTGCTACTTATAGCCAGCAGCCGCAGTTGCCAGCCAATCAGAGTGCAGGGTTTTCCCGCACTTTTTAAACCAATCATTTCCAACATTTTACAAGAACAGTTCAAA
Organism: Naja naja; assembly: GCA_009733165.1. Lineage (NCBI taxonomy): Eukaryota > Metazoa > Chordata > Lepidosauria > Squamata > Elapidae > Naja > Naja naja. The sequence continues at coordinate 279,979,693 of CM019148.1, forward strand.
CTAAACCAATGACTTCAAACCTACATACATAACAGTTTTCTTCACTTCCTAAGTTGAGACATGACTGAAGAAGCTCATGGTTTTAGTTTCATACAAATCAAACCATGCCAGTCAATTAACAACTTCCTGGTAAGGTAAGAGACTTAGCAACCATTCACTTTCAGGAATTTTTTCCTATCCTATGAACAAGTTGATTCATGGAAGTCAATGTTCCATGGTGTAAATGCTATTTGGATTAAAAGATACAGGACTCTGCATCAGTCTCCATATTAAAACATTAAAATAATATTAAAACAAGAAGTTCAAGTAAGCCAGAGATAAATGCTTTTAATGTTCATCTTTTAAGGTGAAATTAGATAGTGCTGGGCTAGAGAAGTTTCTGAATCTAGTTATTTGCACTTCTGTTATGAGAAGATTAACCCATAGAAGCTTCTTCTTAGGAAAAGCTGTGAAAAGACAATCCACAACTGGTCCTTTGAGAGTAAAAAAGGTAGTGTATTAACATGCTCTAGTTTGAAATATTCTTTCCAACATGTTCTCCTCCTCTCCGGTTTTTCCTACCAGTATGGTTCCTTTACTTGTTTTTTTCCCTGCTCCTTAATCAAGGACAGAGATTTACCTGACATTGGATCTCTATGTGAGGTCTCCACTCTCTTCAGTGGAGCTTACTCCTTATTAGAAGAGTTGGATTTGGTAAGGTTTTAATCTTGAGCATGAATGTAGTTCTTCCACTGAAATCAATAATGTTCTTAATTCACGTTACAAGGCATAAATGCATATGTACATGCAAATACATATTTGGATAACCATTTGTCTGAAGTGGTATAGGGTTTCCTGCCTAGGCAAGGGGTTGGACTAGAAGACCACCAAGGTCCCTTCCAACTCTGTTATTCTATTCTATTCTATTCTATTCTATTCTATTCTATTCTATTCTATTCTATTCTATTCTATTCCATATATACAACAAGATAAATATTGTAGGAGAGATGGAGAATTTGCATGGCAATCAGACTGGAATTTTATAAAGCACCGGGGAATGGGAAATTGCTCTTCGTAGAGTGCTGCCACTCCCTGTAAATAAACCAGACTTCAAAAACTTTAACCATCCTAAAAGAGTTCTCCTAGATCTCACATTTCTATTAAGCAAAGGCAACCACCATTTTCCCCACATTAAATTCCTTCTTTTTAAAATGGAAATAATAATGAATTATAGCTTCATTGAAAAATAGGAACATAGCTATCCATATCTATATATAGTACAGTCCTTATAGTCAGACCACTCATTGACTGAACAATTCACAGTCTCCTCCCTCTTTTTTTGTAGAATTGAGAACAGGATATTCATGTGATTTCTTCCTCACCCTGCAAGCTGTTGCAAATAGCTCCCATTCCACCTACATAATGTCAAAAAAGGAGGTCCTGCTGTCACTGCACCTGTCTCTTTCCATCTCTAGATGTTTTTGTATCAGAGGAAAGCTGTAAGCATATTTGGCAGAGGAAAAGATTGGAATAATATCTTCCATATTCAGTAGAGCAACTACAACTATTAAAGGTCATGCTTGGCTAAGCATCTGAAACCAGCATGTTTCTTGAAACATCATGTGCTTTGGAAGACTGACTTCAGAGACTAAGGATATTTCAACTTTCTCTTCCCTCTTCCTAGCAAAGCCATTTCCATGTGAACTGAGTAACTTCTATTTCACAAGCTGAAATAAGATGTTAAGTATAATAAAAAATAATATATCTTGTGATGATAAAGTAAAAGGCTCCCACTTTGCCAGCATTTTGTATCAGTTTTTAACAATGCCTTATGCTAAGTAGAGCTTAACTTTGCCAACAAAATGAATATTATTGATAGAAAAGAATATTTGTAGCTCAGGGTTGAAATGAGAAATCCTTGGTGCTTTCAGAGCTTGGTTATTTTCTTGCAGATGTTTCATTACCCAAATTAGGTAACATCATATTATCTAGTTTGGATAAAGAAACATCTGCAAGAAAATAACCAAGTTTAGATGGAACCAAAGACTCCTCAAAATGAATATTTTAAGTACTTCTTCATATAAGGAGAGGATGGATTGAAAAGTACCTGCTTCCCCTAACTTTTTTATTTATTTTAAATGTTTAAGGTGGTCTTTTATTTTATTAAAAACAAAACTATCGTGATGGCACAGAGAATACCTTTGATATAAATACTTCAGAAGTAATAATTTACTATTTTCTGCTTTTAATAATACAAACCAGTAAGCAAAATAAATTTGCTTTTCAGATTTCATGGTCATAATAGAATCCTGGAAATAATGAATAACCATTCAATAGAAATTATTAGTTGCAAATTAAGAATTAGATTTTTAAATTATAAATTCTCTTATAAGAATTCCAATATCAATAAAATTCAAAACTTGTTTGCGTGCAGAAACGAACACCACCTTTGATACTTAACTGAAAAACAAGTTCATATAAATACAAATATAACAAATAAGATTAAGGGATAATGGAAATGGATTCATTCATTTTTTCATCTTCAGTCATACAATGAAGATATTTTTTAAATGTTTTAGTGTTGCCGGAAATTTTTTGGTTTCATTATTAGCATTTTAAAAGATGATATTAGTGCTTTTAAAATGGCAGTTTAGGTCTTCTTTTTCTAATTTCAGGAAAACATTTTGTTTTCTTTTTAGCCAAGGCCATTTCATTGATATGCGAGAACTTGTCTTTTCAGGCCAAGAAAGATCCAAAATCTTGGCCAAGAACTAAGTAGAAAATCCAATATTGGGAAGATGGGAAGGAACAATGTAACTTGTACATTTGTCACTTGTGGAATATTATCTGGAGCCAATGTTTTCTATTGTTCATATCTCATGTGTAATGAATGTTTTTTATTGTTTGATCACTTTTTGATGTATCACATATTCCAAACGTATGTAATTTGTTTCCATACCTATAAAAAGACTTCACACACACACACACAACAAATGCTTTTGCTTTGCCTGAATTACTTGGCGATCCTTATTTTTGGTGGGCAAAGGAGCCCCTTTATAAAAAAAAAGGTGTCTCTCTCAAGTTCAGAAATCTTATCCATCAAGAGTGCCTGAGTTTGGAGGCAACACTAGAACATCAAGATTCTCTCTGGGTTGGTTCATTGTTTCAGCCTTGTACTGGAGCCTATCATTGGGGAATTCATTCATTCATTCATTCATTCATTCATTCATTCATTCTCTCTCTCTCTTCTTCCTCTCCCTTCCTCTCCCTTCCTCTCTCTCCCTCCCTTCCCCACCCTCTCTTTCTCCCCCTTTTGGTACTGATGAGTGACAGAGACTGGATCTTGCACACAAGTATTTGCCTTCATTTACTAGAATGTCACTTTATAATTAATCATTCCACTTTAATGACACTGATTCTAACACTTGGCCTTTCTAAAGCTACTGTTGAAGTTAGTAGTTTGCCATTACAAAGAAACAAGAGCCACAAAGGCAGATAAGAAAAGAATGAAGAGAAACAGATACAAAATGTACAATTAGCAAGTGAGAAATTGGACTATTCTTTATTAGGAAAATTAAGCTGGAGAGTTTTAGAATTGGGCATGCACAAAATAATTGTTCATACATAACTATAAAAGAGTGCCACATCCCTGGCTTTTGCTTTGTGTGTCTGTTTGTTTTGTTTTGTAAAACAAAAAAACAAAAACACTGAATTACGGCACTGGTGTTTGACCTGAACAAACCCCCTGACATAAATTGTCCCTACAATATATGTGTATACAATACATTTCTAGCTGATCTCCTCTGGGAGGTAAAAGCAGGATATAAATGGATCTTAATACAAAGAGTACAAAGAGTAATTGATCCACCACATTTTCTCTCACAGGGTGATCAAGTGCCTCTAAAGGACAAATCTCAGTTGTCAGTATCCAGCAGTTGGGGAGATTGTTCTCTTGAGGTAGGTGGCCTAAGAGAGAGCTGATGGCAAACTTAGACCTCATTTTTTTTATTTTGTAAATAATAGAAAGAGTAAAGTAAAATCTATTATAGATTCTGGATGTTCTTTTCATCCAATCATTGTAAAGTCTTCAAGAATCACACTTTGTTCAAGGGAAATGCAAAGATATATAGGAACTGGCTATTTAGCTCCCATGAATATAACAGCCATAATCACCTTTAGCAAAAGAACTCAGTTGAAAAGCTTTCATAGAAAGGAACCAAAACTATGTATAATGTAAAAGATTAGAAGGTGAACATAAGGCAAGAAGCTTATGAAATTCAGCGTATATACTTGGAAGACAAGCCGTGCCATAAGGCAATTTTCAACAAACCAAAAAGAAAAAAGCCTTTCAAAAAAAAATTTCAAAAATTGGTATCACATATTCATTCAAGGGTTTTGGTTTTTTTTGTCTTTTTCAGAAAACATGAGGCCATAATCTGAGGCAAGAAAGGTTAAGGCCCAATGGATGACAGGTCAGATTTCTACACAGACACGTACAAACACACATGCATGCACACACACACACAAAGGCAAAACTTTAAATTAGCCTGACAAGAAAATAACATTAGAAGCGCAAAATGACGAGTATGTGCCAGGGGATACAAAGCTGGTAATTGGCTCTTTCTGTCCAAACATGAAACCTTAAAGGTGTTGTGTTATGAGTCCAAATATAGTTTTTAAAGTAGGTTATCAATAGCAGAAAGCACTACAGGAGCTGTTCTTCTACTCTGAGATTTTCCCCAATTACATCCTGGCTGCATCTCAGGATCTGAATGTAATAAACACAGAGATGCTAAGCACATAGTGATGTTTATTTATTTGTTTATTTTTTCCCCTTTAGTTCATTTTAGCAAGGAATTTACATGCTATTATTCTTTCTTGGACCTTTTTAACATGAATTCTATTTGCAGTCTGATTTTTTTTTAATGTCTGAGTCTGGTACTTGATGACCATGTTGTCAGCATAAATTTCCATAACAAAAAGTGCAAATCTTGAAAATATTTTTCCAGAATTTTCATCTGAAAAACCATTGTCATCAAGCTTTGATCAAATAATGCAATATAATTTCTCCCCGAGAGGACATCAATTTGAATTTCTTGAAGCAAGAGCAAGCAAATGGAGCAACACATTTTCTCCTGCTCATTTTTCTTTTTCTTCTTACAACTGGAGAACTAGTGGAGCAGACAAGTGTTGGGCTCTCTCTCCACAAACAGCTACACAAACAATTGTTTTGTTATCCTTGGATTCTCATTTTTAGTTCCACGATATTACATTGTTGTTCTGTAACACTTCTTTAAACCAGAAGATGAGATTGGGAAGTTTTGTGTCATGACTTGCATAATGCAGTTCTTTATAAATTATTCTTATGGGTAATGTCACGGTCTTGCCCGTTCCATGCCTCACTATCTCCTACAGCTGGTCTTCCAACAGGCCGTCCCCCACTGCTGGGATGAGGAGCCACTTAGATGGTTCTGCCCCAGGCTGATGGACCTTTCAGGCAGAACTGGGGTTTTTCCTGCTCACAGCTCTGCCGAGGAGGCCCTCACAGGGTTGTCCCCATGTCCCCTTACACGCTGTGGATCCCGTTTTCCCCCATGGTATACTGAGGAGCTCCGGGAGATGAAACATTGTCATAGGGGCTTAGAGAGCAGGTGGAGGTCGACCCGTTCCCAATCCGACCATGCCCAGCTAAGAGCCTATATTAGGACTTACCTGGTGGCTATGGGAGAGGCAAGGAGGTCTTATCTCTCCACTCTCATAGCGTCCGCAGATAATCGCCCAGCCACCCTGTTTCGGGTTACCCACTCCCTCCTTCATCTCGAGGGAGGGCTGGACCTGTTGTGGGATAGGGCTGAGGAGTTTGGTCAATATCTGTCGGATAAGATCGCTCGCATTCGGGACGGGTTGTCCTCTGATTTGCAGGAGTCTGAGGAATGAGTGGCAGGGAGTCTGGCTATTGTTATCTGGGATGAGTTCGATCCTGTTTCCGAGGATGAAGTGGACAGGATTATGCGGCGGCTGAGTTCCACCACATGTTTGTTGGACCCGTGTCCCTCCTGGCTGACTTATGCCACCAGGGAGGCCACCTGCAGTTGGCTCCGGGCAGTTCTCAATGCTTCACTGAGGGAGGGTGTCTTCCCCTCTGCCTTGAAAGAGGCGGTGGTGAGACCCCTCCTGAAGAAGCCTGCCTTGGACCCGACTGTGTTAGACAACTTTTGTCCGGTCTCCAACCTTCACTTTTTGGCGAAGGTTGTTGAGAGTGTGGTGGCTCAGCAGGTTCCGCTCTTCCTGGATGAAGCGGACTACCTGGATCCATATCAATCCATATGACCTGGATCCCGGTCATAGCACGGAGATGGCATTGGTCGCGCTGATGGATGATCTCTGGAGGCCCGACAGGGTTTTTCCTCTGTCTTGGTCCTATTAGACCTCTCAGCGGTTTTGATACCATCGACCATGGTATCCTTTTGCACCGCCTTGGGGGGCTGGCAGTGGGGGCACTGTGCTTCAGTGGTTCTCCTCCTACCTCTCGGGGCGGTCGCAATCGGTGTTGGTGGAGGGGGTTGGGTCGATCCCAAGGGCTCTCTCTTGTGGGGTCCCGCAGGGGTCGGTCCTTTCCCCTCTCTTATTTAACATCTACATGAAACCGCTGGGTGAGATCATCCATGGTTTTGGGGTGCAATTCCATCAATACGTTGATGATACTCAGCTGTATATTTCCACCCCAGGGCAGATCAGTGATGCTCTCTCCCTGATGTCCCGGTGTTTGGATGCGGTATGGATCTGGATGAGTAGGAACATGCTTCGACTCAACCCGGCCAAGACTGAGTGGCTGTGCGTATCGGCATCTCGGCCCAGTCTAGATTGTCCATCTTTGGCCATAGGGGGAGAGGTGTTGCCCCCTGTGGATAGGGCGTGGAATCTGGGGGTCCTCCTGGATGTACGGCTTGATTGAGGAGCAGGTGGGGGCCGTCGCCAGGGGAGCCTTTGCCCAGCTCCATCTAGTTCGACAACTCTGCCCTTTTCTGGACCGGGATGCCCTGCGCACAGTTACTCATGCCTTTGTCACTTCTAGACTCGACTACTGCAACGCTCTCTATTTAGGACTGCCCTTGCATACCATCCGGAGATTGCAGCTGGTGCAGAATGCGGCCGCGCGGGTGGTGATGGGAGTTACCTGGTTCTCCCATGTTGCCCCCCTCCTGCGCTGCCTGCATTGGCTGCCAGTTGTGCTGCGGGTGAGATTCCAGGTTTTAATTTTGACATTCAAAGTCCTACATGGCATGGGTCCTCAATATTTGAGGGAGCACCTTCTTCCGATATCTAGTACCGGCCGCCCTGTGCGAGTCCATAGGCAAGGACTCCTCGGGGTCCCGTCGGCGGGTCAGTGCCGGCTGGTGACTCCCCGATGACGAGCCTTTTCTGTCGCGGCCCCTGACCTCTGGAATCAACTGCCTCTGGAGCTCCGCCTGGCCACCTTCCGCCATGAATTAAAGACCTGGTTATTTGACCAACCTGGGCTGTGACCCCTCCCTAGGGGAGGGAGGGTTTTAAGGTTTATTGTTTTTTATGTCTTATATTTGGGCTTGTCTTTGTTTAATTATTTATTAAATATTTATTGTATGTGTTTTTAGCTGTGAGCTGCCCCGAGTCTTCAGAGATGGGGCGGCATACAAGTTCAAGTATAAATAAATAAATAAATAAATGTTATCAAGAAAAGTTAATTATTTTTATATCCCAAGTTAGGTTGGATATATTTACAGCAGGATACTTACTCTCCTGCTGTAATCAGAGGGATTTAGAAGTATTTAGCAGGTTCATATTTGAGAGGAAGTATTACTATCTTTCCAAAAAGAGATTTTCAATTTTATGAAATTTGCAAAGCATAAGTAATTCATTTTCACTTTGAATTCCTGTAAAGTAAGACTTTGTTTGCATTCAAACTGAAGTTTTCCTGGAACCTTAAAATACCCTACAAACAAGGGCATAAGCGCTTTAATGCAATCTTCTAAAAGATCAGAGGGAATTCTGTCTAGAAGGCTAAGACACATCAAACAAAAATAAACCAACATTGTTATGTAGTCCTATAGATACAAAGCAAGAATATGAATAAACACCACAGAGAAAATTAGCTAACCATTTTTTTTAAAATTACATTTATATGCCGCCCTTCTCCTAAGACTCAGGGCGGCTTACGATTTTTGGAGCACAACCCAATGCGCTCAGCAATAGCCTTCATTCCATTGTATATGCCTGCTTATTACTAAGCGGCATTTTTACAAGGTCAGCTAATTGCCCCCAACAATCTTGGGTCCTCAATTTACCTACCCTGAGAGGATGGAAGGCTGAGTCAACCTTGAGCCTGGTGGGATTCAAGCCTGCAGTAATTGTAGACAGCTGGATCTTAAGAGCAGGCATTTAACAGCCTGAGCCACCAATTCTCAAGTTCTCTGAGAATTTGCCTGTTGTACTGACTTGTGATGCATCCCCTTTTGGAGTGGGGGGTTGAACCACAGGCTTCCTAGTGGGAGAGAAGCCCCATTGCATTTTACTCTCGCCTTGACCAAAGCAGAGAGGAATTACAGCCAATTGGACAAGGAAGCATTGGCAATTGTTGCAGCTGTCAAGAAATTTCATGAATATCTGTATTTACCATTGTTACAGATCACAAACCTTTGTTAGGCATTGTGGCAGGAGACAAACCTACACCTACTATTGAGACTTTACAGATATAAAGAAGAAAGAGACTGCACTTCTAATGGCCCAGATATGTTTCCTTCTTTGAATAACACAAAACTGAATATATAATGTTCTTGTAGCTGCTGATATAGTATGTAAATTAAGGACCTTTTTTTGCTCAGAACTCTTCGTCTTGCTGTCTATGCTCCTCTTCCTTTGATCTCCATTTGACTTACATCTTCCTAATTTTACCTGTTTTCTTCATGAAAGCCAACTTTAATTCTGGACCAATCAGAACCTATCAAATAACAATAGCAACAACACTTAGACTTATATACCACTTCATAGTGCTTTACAGCCCTCTATAAGCAGTTTGCAGAATCAGCATATTACCCCCAACAATCTGAGTCCTCATTTTACCAACCTCAGAAGTATGGAAGGCTGAGTCAACCTTAAGCTGGTCAGGATCAAACTCCTGGCAGTGAGCAGAGTCAGCCTGCATTCTAACTATTGCGCCACCACAGCTCTCCTCCTGACCCTGAAAACTTCAGCAGAGATAAAGACAGTACCATTTTATAATTTTCCTTCAAAATAAAATTCAACTATTATTAAGTATGGGCCTTGGTGGCTCAGGCTGTTAAATGCCTGCATTTAAGTTCCAGCTGCCTATAATTACTGTAAGCTCGAATCCCACCAGGCTCAAGGTTGACTCAGCCTTCCATCCTCTCGGGGTAGGTAAATTGAGGACCCAAGATTGTTGGGGGCAATAAGCTGACTTTGTAAAAATGCTGCTTAGTAATAAGCAGGCATATACAATGGAATGAAGGCTGTTGCTGAGCACACTGGGTTGTATCCCAAAAATTGTAAGCCGCCCTGAGTCTTCAGAGAAGGGCGGCGTATAAATGTAATTTTTTTAAAAAAGTAAATAAATAAAAATAATAAAGGCAAAAAATTTTGTGTTTGGCATGCTGGGAAGAAGAGGAGAGGCAGCTATAAAGCTAACAGGCTTTATTGTTAATTTGTATCTCAGCTGCAGCTAGCCACAAACTTGCGGCAGCAGCTGAGAGAGAGAGAGAGACAGCTGATTCCATTTGACAGCTCCTTTTATACGGAGCTGTCAAATGGCTCAGCCAATCAGAGGCTTCTCCGACTCCCGCTTAAACAGCGGACCGGAGTGAGGACTTGCTGGTCGCAACAAAACTGTTCAGCTAAATTAAGAATTTCTGAAATCAGAAAGAATAATACTGGTATAAAAGATAGGAACAAGAAGAAAAGTAGACTTCTGGACAATGAGCAAAAACAAAGGTTATGATTTGAAAAATTGTCCATCCTGTCTCATCTTACACCCTTTTCTAGACCTTTCCCTTCCCAAGCTGCACCATTTCCTCCAATGAGATTGGACTGGGAAGGAAACTTGTTTGTCAATGTATGGAAACCATCTTCGATAATAGGATGTATTGGGTAATAGTTCTTTCATATTGATTCCAAATTGGGGACTCGATTATAAAGCCCAGTTAAAATCTACTTTTTGCCATTATATTTTCCTTTATTTTTCAGATTAGATGACTAAACTGGAAACTTTATGATAAAAGCATATGCCCCTATTTGGTTTTTAAAGCAGCCATGAATTGGATTTCACAGATGCAGAAGAGAACAATTTTCTTTTTACTAACACACATTAATGTGGTTCCTTTTGTTCGGTACCCATAAGTTCTTACTAGCTATCCGTCTTCTGAATGAGACTTTAAAAATAAAAGATGAGTATTTTATTCTCATGTGGGCATTGTGATTCATCTGCACATTAATGGATTTTGTTACTTAATTCACCTTGTTAGCCTGCCATGAAATTTTCATCAGAAATAGATAGCCAGCATTTGCTTCTTCATGCTCACTTAGGCTATAATTTTCCAGTAATTTAGACAACAGTACTGTCTCCTTGAAATCAATGGCATATTGAGGTCTTTTGTGCAACATCATTGGCAACAGCAATACTACTATCATATTTGAAGCTCTCAGATAAATTGCTTATTATATAACTTCAGTACCATATGAGATGTGATCTTTCAAAGTTTATGCTATTACCCAAATAAATTAAGGCAGAAAAGTAATTCTGTTGAAGAAAATAAAACAAAAGTGAAACCAAACCTTACCTGAGATTTTACTGATCTACATAAAAATAAAATAAAAATATTTTAAAACAACAACAATAATTTTATTACAAACAAAGCTGCTACTCAACCTTCTAGACCAGTGGTTTTGGGCTCCTGTGCCGAAAATTGTGCTTGCACTCACACTTGCACACTCATGTGCCAGCACCCAGAAGGCAATGTGCACGGGGGGCACCACGCCCCCTGCGCATGCGTACACAACCCCCTACACATGTTGCACATCTCTATGAATGCACACATGATCCCCCTGTGCACCATACATCTCTGTGCATGTGCATGAATCTCCCAACCCCCCATCCCTCGTGCATGCATGCCAGATACTCAACAATCAGCTGTCAGGCGGGCAGCATGCATGTGCAATAGACCTGCTCTGGGCGGGAGCTTGCATGCTGGCAGTAATGGTTCTGTGTGCCACTTCTGGCATGTGTGCCATAGTTTCACCATCATGGTTCTAGATTTTATTTATTTTTTATTTACCATACACCTGAAGACCTGTAGCATAGCACAATTTAGCACACTACAGCAAATGTAGTGCACCACAGCAAATCAAGAAGCTAACACATACAAAAAATTCAAGAGCTAATTAAATCACATGTATCATGCATGTCCCTGGAAAAGTGCATTATTTATTTATTAGTTTAGTTTAGTTTATTTCAGCAGCAGCCATCTCTGTCTAACTCTGGTATTATCCATTCAAATGCTCTTGCCTAAGTCCCATGAAGTTTAATATGATAATTTTTCCATCTTTCTGCCTCTACTGTTAAGTTAATGAAATATGACTGGCTGCTTGTTACATAAATAACAAACTGACCAGGAGAAATGTGTTGGATATAAAATTTATCTCAAAGACGGTATACCCACAAAGTGTACACATTATTTTTTAACTTTTTCTTTAAATATTGCATTTGCTACGTAATATTTTGACATAAATTTTAAATGAACGGTTCCCTGTGATGAGTAAACCTGAATGACTGACATTGCATTCATTAGTGCTTGGAATCTTTATAGGTTAAATCCTGGCTTCATTTGTGTAGCCCACAATTTTTTTCCACTTGTGATCCCCTAGCAATCTTTGAGCTCAAATTATTCATTGTTGATTAGACATTGCACATGCTAGGTGCACAAATTTGATTGCTTTTGCATATTTTGCCAACAACATCTTTAGTTATTTTGTTAAGTAAGCAGAGGCAATTGCCGTGTACAAACAATACAAATGTTAAATAGAGACTTTACCCTATACACCTCTTCTCAGAAGTAAATCTCATTACTCTCCTCTGCAGTATGTAAATGGTAATCATTTATACTACTTCATGGCCCAATCATATAATACGATGTCTCCTTGCATGACTCCTCTGACTCTTCCTTAGAGGCCTGCTCAAGGGAGGATGAGCTCATTCCCGGCACATTGGGAACTGGGTTAATGATTGACCCTAAACTACCAGCAGAAAGAGAATTACAGGTTTCAGCTGGGGACAGCTTGCAGACCAGTGAAGAGGAGGAGGGCTGCCTTCTGTGGTGGATCTCAGACCACTCAGGGCAGAGAAATGAAGGTCTTCCAGATTACTCAGGAGAAGGCCCCACCCCTTTTGATGGGCTGCACCGGGAAGCTATTTAGCACAACAGGCAGTGGGAGGCATTGCTGGGAACAATGTGTGTGATTTATGTCTGTGTGTTTGTTCGGGCTTCCTGCTGGACCTCTGAACTGGTCATGATAAGTGAGCTTTTGTAGAAGTACTTTAGTTTTTCCTGGTGACTTTGCCTGGTTACTTTGGTTTAGTGGACTTATTTGCTAGAGCAGCTTTGCATTTGGTTTATGGACTGTTGGCCATTGCCTAGTGGAGTAATCTTGGCTTGCTTATGGATGGCTTTATTTGGGACAGTTCTGGGCCGGGTGACAAGAACTGCTGGGGAACACCAATAAAACTCTTTGTAAACCACACTGACCTGTGTGTGTGTGAGAGAGAGGAGCAGCATCTATTACTATTTAGCTACTATTTATCATTTACCAACTATTTGGTAAATCTCACCAAATGTAGGGTTAATGTGGTATTTTCCAGCTGTCTCAATAGAGGCAGCCCTAGAGCTCTGCTGTAAATGTATAAACGGAGATAATCCTTTTTTGTTTCTCCTCCACAGTCTGCATCTCTTCACTGTTCCTATTTATATGGATTCTATAGTGCAAAAAAGGATTATCTCTGTTTATACTTTTAGGGTGGAACTCTAGGGCTGCTTCTTTGAGACTGGAAAGAAACCACATCAAGGTCATCTCCCCAGGAAATGCCCAATTGCTGCAGAGGCTTGTCTTTGGGAAACTTTGCAGGCACCCTTCCAAAAAGTTCCACAGAGGGGTACTCAGACAATTAAGAAGTGCTCAGATGTCAGTAGGCAGGCAAATGCATTTTATCATCCTTGTTACTCATTTTGCACCCCTGCTGATGCAAAAATATAACCCTTTTTTCTCTTTTTTTAAAGGATCTGGCACAGCATCTAACTTCATAAATGAGACTACAGTGCATCAGTTTCAGTTGCCCACACATTTATTAGAGAACTCAGTGCTAGTTGAGAAAACTGATAGGCAAGCTCTTCAAGCTGGTCCTCTTTATTATGTACAGTGCCTCTGCAGTTAAAATAAATGACCATAAAATATATTATCATTCTGCATTACAACTGTCTATGGAGAGTCTCAGTCATCAGTCAACATGGTATATGCAGTACAATGCAGTGAGTCATGTGCAGATCTGTACATTGGGGAAACAAAACAACCACTTCATAAATGCATGGCACAACATAGGAGAACAAACCCATCAGGATTAGATCCAGCAGCCCATCCATTTAAAAAAACAAAACAAAGGTCACTCTTTTGAAGACAGCAAAGTCCACATGTCGGACACAGAGGTCCGCTGGTTTGAAAGAGGGGTCAAAGAGCCATCTATGTCAAAACTGAACAGCCTCTTTCAACAGAGGGGGAGGGATACAACATGATCTAAGTCCAGTCTACAACAGACTCCTTTCAACAGTTCCAAGAAGGCTCCACACCCATTTACACCACTCAAGTGACCCTGATGACACAGATAAACCTCCAGGTGGCCTTAACAACTCGCTAAAAGAATGCAAATGACTAGATGTCTGGAAGGAGTATAAATCCTTTCACTCTCCACCATCCAGCCAGAGCTGAAGAAGCTTCTTGGAAGAGAAGCAAAGAAAAACCAGAAAGTTCAGTTGCCTCTTGAAAAAGCACCTTTTGGATTTTGCATTACAGTTTCCTGATATGGCCCCATAGTTTTGAGCATAGACTGACTGCAAACTCATAATCTGAATGTCTACCAGCAGCCAAAGATAATTTGTTTTCCTTTCAAAGGTGTCAGCAAAAGCATCAGGTGTCTCATTCTATGGGAATCTTTTCTATATTAGAAAGGTTAACAGATTTTGTAGACACTTTGGAGTAAGATGAAGCATCTACTTTGCCTCATGTAGTCATAACAGCTTCTTAAAACTTGCAATCCAGATTCCAGATGAAAGGTAATATTCTACACCTACTAATTTAGCTGATTTAAATAGGCTTTGGATTAAAATCTGGAGAATTTGTTTACCTTTCTATAAATCTAGTGTCTGTATCTATTTTTATTTTATTTTATTTTTGGAAATAAAAATAATGATTCCCTAAGAATTATGCATGATTATAGACTTCTGAATTCTACAGTCATTTGGAACTATTACCCACTGCCCCTTATTTCAGATCTGGTGGATTGCCATCAGAAGGTGCATGTTTCCATTAAATTAGATTTGAAAGAAAGTTACAATCTGACTTTAGTAAAAGAGGCTGTAAATATTTAACATTTTCGATAACCAGTATGGCAAGCCTGAGTACTTAATAAGGCCTTTTGGTTTGGCTAATTGCTCCATGGTCATCTTCAAATTCATAAACATTTTAGATAAAGGTATAGTGAGGTACCTGGATGACATATTGATTTTTTTTTCAGAAAACACATCCTTATATGAGACTTACATCAGCAATGAACAGTTTCTCAATTGAAAACTGTTTGCTAAATCTGTATAAATATAAATCTGTATAAATCTGTATCTGATCTTCCCCAATTGGATTACTTGGTTGTATAATTTCCACAAATGGAATATAAAGAGATTCAGCAAAAGTACAATCAATTTTCACATGGCAGGATCTTAGAAATGTGAAAGTTGTCCAGTATTTTATGAGCTTTGACATTTTTTATAGACAATTTGTTTGCAAACATACCTCAGCCTCAACTTTGGGAGGTGTTTGTCTGCAGGCTTCAGCCGACTTCAGATTCTTTATCTTGGTTCAAACAAACTATGATATTTTCAAGAAAAGTTGTCTGGCCATAAAGCAGCATTGTAGCAGTGGAGAGATTTCTTGCAGGGAGCAACCTATCCAGCACAGGTTGCAGAGTTCACAAGATTTTGGGGCACTTGCAGAAGACATAAACCTTCATTCCACAATAGATCAGATGGATACCAATTGTTCGCTTATTTCAATCTTTATATATTCCATGTTCCTAGTTCACAGAACAAGCTTGCTACTTCTCACTTTCCTTGAAATTCGAGAAAACCAAGAGGAAGGAATCAGTCAGCAAATCAGTTGGATTGGATTTTCTTGCCACAACAAGACCCATATGTAAGGGTATGGATGGATGGTTTCCATACAGCCTTACAGACTAAGAATGAATATCAAATGCTATGTTTCATTTTGTCATGTCTTTTGATAGACTAAGACTATTATGAGTGGCTCAGTCAGTTTGCTCCAGCCATTCCCCTACCTTCCTGGAATGTAGGACAGAGTTCCTGTAGATGTTATTATTGATCTTGCAACTGCACAAGTTAACCAAATTATTTAGAATAGAATAAAAGAGCAGTGTTGGAAGGGACCTTGGAGGTCTTCTAGTCCAACCCCCTGCTCAGGCAGGAAACCCTATACTATTTCAGGCAAATGATTGTTCAATCTCTTCTTGAAATGGCCCAGTGTTGGAGCATTCATAACAATTTCAGTCATAGCAGATAGGTTTACCAAGGTGGTATATTTTGTTCCTTGCAAGCAACTACTGTCAGCTCAAGGGACTGCATAAGATTTTCATTTTTAATCCAAGTACTTAATCAATCATTTGATTTTAGATAAAAATTCTCAATTTATATCCAAATTTTGAAAGTCTTTTTCTATTGACTGGATATTCAGTGTCATTTGTCATCCCTTTGTCATCTGGAATCTTAATGAATAATTGGAAAAAATGAGTGCCTTTTTCAAATAATATTTGTACTGCCAAGTTTCTTTCCCCCAAGAAAACTGAATTATTACCTCCTGCAGAATTTGCCTAAAACACACTGGTTCCTCTATTGGGAGGTCTCTCTTTCAATCAATATATGGCTAATGCACCTGCATCTTATCCTCCAGAGTTCTTCCCATCTTTTTTCCTCCAGGAGAGACAGGATGCTTACCTCCTCTTAATGGAATAGATGCATTCAGACAACATTGCAGACAAATGTTATTCTACCCTATAATAATAATAATCATTCCTGAACTCCCTTCTGTACCTTTTGTTGATCACTGTGTCTGAAAGGGATGACATGTAGCATTTTGTGCATTCAATATTCTTGTTAAGACAAAAGGGTTTTTTTCTGTTTTAATTTATTGCTTTCGTACAAAAAAAGACAGGGAAAACAAGACAAAATGTAGCAAGAAAAAGTGAAGCACAAAAGAAAAAAAGAGGAACAACACACACACACACACATATATAAACATATATGTTTTCTTAAGTTTTCGCGGGTATTTATATGTATGGTATTCAGCTTTGTTCGGGTATTTTCCCACGTCATTATACTTGTGCTTTTAAAGTTGTAGCAACATTTCGGCAGAACCTCAACTGGCTTGTATATTGGGTTCGTCTGTGTGTCAGGCTTTCACAGCCGTTTCTGTTTTATATTTGGTGCTAGCTTTGTGCTTTGTTAGAATGGTTTTTTCTTCATCCTGATTGGTTGGGAGTCTTGGTCTGTGTTTATTGGTCTTGGAGTTTGCTGTGTTCCGCTTGATTGGTGTTTCTAGTATTTTCTGTCTGTTTTGTAGCATTTTTTTGGTCTTGATTAGTTGGCAACATTATGTTTTGTGTATTGGGGGCTTTTAGCACGGCTTGGCTTCGGGTGAATGGCCAGCTATCATTTATTAGGGTGGCTGGCTGGGGTGTGTTTGGGCTGGAGGTATCAGGGGGGCTTGTTTGTGCCCAGGTGTTTGTTTGGTTTGTGGTGTGGAGATTTTTTTTGTTTGTAAGTGCAGGCTTCCAGATAATTAACAGTCTGGTGGAGTCATCTCTTCTATTCATGCTTTCAGGTTGTTTTTCAATCTTTTCAGAGAAGCCATAGAGATTCACTACAACTTTAAAAGCACAACTATAATGATGTGGGAAAATATCCGAACAAAGCTGAATACCATATATATATATGGTATGTATGTATATGTAGGTCTTGGTGTATTTGGGTCTTGTCCCGTGTAAGATTGAGAATACCTTGGCAACGTTTCGACAAAATCTCATCTGTCATCTTCAGGCTGGTGTCTTCAGCTTCGTTCTCCTGGGAGAAGTGTGTGATCGTGGCTGTTTTTCCCTTTTAAACTCTAGAGTTGGCTGTGTTGTTACTTCTTGATTGGTTTGTGGAGTTGATGTATGCAGATTGGATGGCTTTTTCCTGAGACCCTGTGTGGCTGAGGTGCTGGCTGTGTGTCTCTCAGCCTTTTGTGTTGTAACGACCTGGGTAATGGGCTGTGTGATGACCTTCTGAGTTCTATTGTTGTGACGTCCTGGGTGTGGTGCTGTAATCTCCTGGGTCGTTGTCTGTGTTGCAACCTCCTGATGTTTTGTGTTGTGATCTCCTGAGTTCTGTGATGTTGTATCCTGGGTGGAAGGCTTTAAAAGGGAAAAACAGCCACGATCACACACTTCTCCCAGGAGAATGAAGCTGAAGACACCAGCCTGAAGATGACGGATGAGATTTCGTCGAAATGTTGCCAAGGTATTCTCAATCTTACACGGGACAAGACCCAAATACACCAAGACCTACATATTTTACCCGTGAAAATCTACGAAAACAAATATGTATGTATATATGTATATACATACATACATACTTGTTGTAGCTACGGCTACAACGACCCAGGAGATTACAGCACCACACCCAGGACATCACAACAATAGAACTCAGAAGGTCATCACACAGCCCATTACCCAGGTCGTTACAACACAAAAGGCTGAGAGACACACAGCCAGCACCTCAGCCACACAGGGTCTCAGGAAAAAGCCATCCAATCTGCATACATCAACTCCACAAACCAATCAAAAAGTAACAACACATCCAACTCTAGAGTTTAAAAGGGAAAAACAGCCACGATCACACACTTCTCCCAGGAGAACGAAGCTGAAGACACCAGCCTGAAGATGACGGATGAGATTTCGTCGAAACGTTGCCAAGGTATTCTCAATCATACACGGGACAAAACCCGAATACACCAAGACCTACATACATACATACATACATACATACATACATACATACATATGGATAATCACCCAATTGAATATTTAAACACATAATTAAACTTTGGGGCCACAAAATAATATAGATCAGTCTTCTATTACATCGGTAAACAGCCAGGATATAAACAAATACCAAACCACATACTTCTGATCCCGGAATTATAAATGAAAAGTTGCACAGTCATTTCCATATTTATCTCCATGCTCAAAAAATCAATTTCTTACAGTACCATATATTGACATATTTGAAATATTGGTTTATAAAACCCATATTAACAAATATAAGAATTTTAAAAGAAAGGAAGCAATAGGGATACAAGCCAATTTTATAACAGTAGATGGCTCCTCAACACTTTTACACTTTCCAAAATCAATTGTTAGACAACTCTAAAACATTAATCTAATAAGTATGAAAAAAATGTTGAATTAGTCTCATCTTAAAATGATTGTTCTTTTAAATAATCTTTAAGATAAAATAGATTTAACAATATAGGATAATCCTTCTTCAGAATTTTTGTAAATAACTAATATCTAGTTTAGTAATTTTTGATTATTAGACTCTACCAAAACACATACTAATACTAATAATATGCTATATACTATGAATATTGCTAATGCATCTGGACCAAATTGTGAAATCAAGATAAATTTGAATACATTACACTGCCATTTCACAATTTAGGCTATAAATTTATATTGCAATTAACAAAAATGACGTAGTCCTTGCTTAATGATGGTAATTGGGATCATACACAATTTTAAAAATGTTTATAGTTCATAAAATAGTAATAGCACTTAGACTTATATAGTGCTTCATAGTGCTTTACAGCCCTCACTAAGCAGTTTACAGAGTCAGCATATTGACCCCAGCAATCTGGGTCCTCATTTTACCAACTTTCAGAAGGATGGAAGGCTGAGTCAAACTTGAGTCTGATGAGATTTGAACTGCCAAATTGCAGGCAGCCGGTAGGCAGCAGAAGTAGCCTCCAGTACTGCATTCTAATCATGGTGCCATCATGGCTCACTATATCACTATATATGGCACAATGGTTAGAATGCAGGTTTGCAGGCTAACTCTGCCCACTCCTAGGAGTTCAATCATGAGCAGTTCAAGGTTGACTTAGCTTACCATCCTTCCAAATTTGGTAAAATGAAGACCCAGGCGTTGGGGGCAATCTGCTTACTCTGTAAATCTACTTAGAGAGGGCTGTGAAACACTATGAAGTGGTATATAACTCATAAGTAGTATAATGTAATTATATAAAAAACTATGAGTGTGCAAATCATTTAAACATGTTGCTTCACAATGCACAGACACTTTATAACAGGGGTGTCAAACTCAAAGCCTGCAGGCTGGATCTGGCCTGCAGGGTGCTTAGATCTGGCCCACAGAGCCAGCCTGGAAATGGTGAATGACTGGCGTGCAGTAGCTCTTGGCCTGCAGCAAAAATGGATCTCAGGAGAGGTACATGCATCCCTCCCAGGCTTCATTTTCAGCTGCGACAGACTCCTTTAGCCCTCTGCCAGTGAAAATGGAGCCTTGATGAGTGACATTGAGCTGGCCATGCCCACCTGGCCACACCCACCCTGGCTATGGCTCCAGCCCCCTAAACTCAAGCACAACTCTAATGCAGCCCAATGAAATCAAATTTGAACCCCTGCTTTATAACTATCAATACTGTAGCTACGGCTTTTCTAAGACTCATGCAGCTGCTTCAGAAGCTGATCCCAGGTGTCTTCACCTGTATCTGCATATACAGCCATCTCATTAATTGAGAAATAAGCAAAGCTATCCCCAACTTGGTGCCCTTTAGATGTGCTGAACTTTTACTTCCAGATCCCTATGTATTTTCAGGGCAGAATTAAGAAACTACTATAATTATTTAAGCTCAGGCAGCTGCATGATAAATTATGTGGACAAACATACAGTATATGCATGTAGTGTATATATACGCATTGAGGTCTGCTCAAATGATATGGGGCTTGCTGAGAGAAAATGAATTGCCATATGAAATTCCATAGCACAAACATATATTTATCCCCCAGATACTATATCTGAAAAGAAAGAGAATATGAACACTAGATTAATCTGTTTAGATAAACTTTCCAGAATGCATTGTGTTATGTATGTAGGTTTAAAGTCATTGGTTTAGTTTGAACTGTTCTTGTAAAATGTTAGAAATGATTGGTTTAAAAGTGCGGGAAAACACTGCACTCTGATTGGCTGGCAACTGCGGCTGCTGGCTATAAGTAGCAGCTGCAGCCCAGCCAAATTGGGTCCGTTCTGAGCTGTAGTCACTAATAAACTAAAGAGCTTGAAGCACTCCGCGTCTGTCTCTTCATGCAAACTTAACACATTGAATGTTGATAGAATGCAATTTATAAATGTTCCAGGTAGCTTTTATAATATTTTTCTATGAAAAGCAAAATATACAGAGAAACTATTAACCTTAGTCATTTTCTACCTTGGAAACCTTCCGTTTCTGGAATAACAAGATAAATACATTTCATTGCAATGCACATAAACTGAAAATGAGAACGCAGTTTTGTCAAATTTACAAAATCTAATTTAGACTGTATCAGCAAATTAGCTGGTAACAAGACATGATGAAAATTTGAATCTATTCCATACACCGCTCTCCACATACCTCAGAAACACAATTATATTTTCATATTTCACTTACATAATGAATAAAGTTGCCTAAAGCACTTTTCCTAGGTTGCTGTTCTACAGAATTAGAAACATCTGCTTTACAATGAAACTGTAAACTGCTTAGTTTCCAAGCACTGCACCTGAATAGTAGTCCTGACAACTATAATAAATAGTTACTAAATTTCTGTTTATAATCATGTATTTTAGGGGTAATGTTAAAGTCCTATATGCATGCAAACTCCACTTGGTTGGCTACACAAGATTCATAAATATTTATTTTCTTTTCATTACAAAACATAACATCTTAGGAAAAAAAAACTTATAAAATCTCTTTACCACAATTCACCAAAGCCTGGGTTGTGTAGTTCACAGAAGTAAGTAATTCAAAGGAAAAGGAGAAAGAATTCCTACTTAAAAAGGGAAAGCCCATAGAACATTAGAAAATTTTATTTGGATCTGGGTAGCAATAGCAATAGCACTTAGACTTATATATAATCAATAAAATCTTCCTTTTCCTGAGAACATTTGAGTATATATTTCTAGATCAGACATCATTAAATCATCAGGAAATATATATGACAAATAATTTTGTGGTGTATGACAACACTTTATAATTCTCCTTGTCATCAATATACAGCATGAAATAAGAAAGGAACCATCTGTTTTCAAATGTATAACAGCTGTTCTTTCCTTGTCTCTGCCTTTACTGAAACTGGATTATTAAATTTCTAATTATTTCTTTTTAATTAAACATATTTTGGCAATTAATCAAATTCTGGAAGGAAGGAAGGAAGGAAGGAAGGAAGGAAGGAAGGAAGGAAGGAAGGAAAGGAGGGAGGACTGGAATTTGTAGTCAAAAGTAATAACAATTTAGGAGACATGCATAATGTAATACAGAAAAAAATATATAACAGCCCAGTTATTAAACTATAAGCAATAATATTCTAGGTTGATATTGGACTCAGAAAAAAGTATAACATGCATTAACAATTCTTACTCTGCTATTCTTTCTCCCAAAAGTGTATCTGCCACCAGCTAACTACATCTACTTTACTGGAAAAATATAAAGGTTGGGAACTACTGTATTGCATGAGGTGAAATTTTGGTTTTATTTTTTCAGCTGTTATTTATTTATTTGTTGTTTATCCATTATTTTCCCACAGCAACCAACAGCAGGTAGGGTGTCTTAGAAATGGTGACTGATCCAAAGTTATTCAATGAGCTTCTAGAACTGAGGTGAGGAACAAACTTCAGCCTGCGTCATCTATATTCTAATCCTACAAATTATCTGCCAGGGATATGATACAAATTGAAATGAATTATATGATTATTCCTGTACACCATTACCCCATCTGCTTAAAGATGCTTAAGGAGGAAATGTGTCTGATGCAATATGGAGAAATCCAAGATGATGACCTTTTTTGTTTATTTTCCATGGCGGCTTCTTGGAATGGGAAATCATCTTAAGTAGATGGAATTATTTTTAAAGTTCCTTCAATGCATTATTGAAAAATAAATGGTAAAGAAACATCTAGGCCCGTAATGGGGAGCCTATGCCACACATGCCTGAAATGGCATGCTGAGCAATCTCTCCAGGCACACCAGCTGTTGCCCATTGCTGTTCTGGCAGGTGTATGCATGCCGGCCAGCTGGTCTTCACATGTGCAGGAGTGCTGGAAACCAGAAAAGCAGGTCCCCAGAGCACATGCATGCACGGGCCCACTCATCTTCATGCACATGAAAGTGCCGGAAACTAGAAGAGCAGCTCCCTGGAACACATGCACATGGTGGCCAGCTGGACTTTGTGCACAGATGCACATTAGAAACTGGAAGACCAGGTGGCCGGTACACATGTGCATGCCAGGAAGCTAAGCTTCCGGTTTCCAGCACTCCCATGCATGCATGTCAGGGAACTGCTCTTCCGGTTTCAAGCATGTATGTGTGCGCTCCCATTTCAGCATTTGGTGCCAAAAAAGTTAGCCACTACAGATCTAGGCAGTAGTAGCTCAAAGGCATTGCTTTTTTGCCTCTGATTATTACAGAATAGATACCTTGCTCCAGTAGATAATAAAGGGCCATACAGATATTCTATCAAAATTATGGTGCTGGTCAACTTTAACATCTGATCTTTATAAGCACTCAACCAGATTCCTTTAGGATTAGTCATCAGCAGAAAATCAGCATGTCAGAGAAGTACCTAGAAATCTGCAGACGTGTTTTGAACAAAATAAGACTTTCTGATTGTCTCTTTTTCCTGCTTTTGCTCTTTATTAGTTTTATATGCTTTGTAAAAGTTTAATAAAAATGGATATATACAGTAGTTAAAAAGTAGAAATCTGCAGACAAGATGGTTCAGGCTGTACTTTTGGTACCATGAGAAAAAAAAATGTAGAAATGGACTCAGAAAGAGAGGGGGGAGGGAGAGGGGGGAGGGAGAGGGGGGAGGGGGAGGGAAGGTGGGGGAGGGAAGGAGGGGGAGGGAGGGAGAGAGGGAAGGAGAGAGAGAGAGAGAGAGAGAGAGAGAGAGAGAGAGAATAATTTCTCTGCAAATTTATGTCCAGATATTGTGAACTGTGTCATAGATAAGCAAACTCCTTGACAAAGATTTGTAAACTAAAATCCCCCTTCCCCCACTGAACAAAAAAATTACTTGCAAATTTAAATAATGCTCAAAATATATGTAGATGTTCACACATATTCCTACCGAAATTGCCAAGTTCAAGTATGATATATTGAAAAATTGCATTGTTATATCAAATGTAGAGGAAGAACCTTCAAGCTGTACAGTATGTATGAAAATTATTCCTTCTTATCTTACTGAAATTTACAAAACAACTGAATGTATAACTAATTTGCAGTAAACTTTTTTAAAAATAATTTTGTGTGTTTGTGTGTATATTTTCAATGTATCATGTTAAGTACTAATACTCCTGATAAATGTACAGTGTTAAGAAAGAGATGGAAGACAAGTATAGGAAGATTAGCATCAGGATAATGGGAATATTTGTTTATGTGATTTCTCAAAGTCAACGCCAACTTGATGGCATATAATCAGTCAATCTTAATGACACTTGAAGAAGTTGAAAATTTACTTAGCTGTCCATGTCACCAGAAAAACTGTCCAGAATTTTTAATTTCAAATTTATTTTAGAAATGTAATCAACATAAAGGGGAAAAGGCATTTTAGCATGCTTGGTGGATGTGTAAAATAGTTTGAAAATTTCGGAGACAAGTACATATAATAATACAGAAAATTTTGAGGGTTAATAAGCAATTTAAGCCAGAACTTTTGTGAATCATGAATAAGCAGATGAGGAAAAATAAATGGAACTTTGTTTCTGTATACTACAACTACAGCAATAATATTATTTGCACAAAAGTGGATTTGAATTTACCCACAGTGGAGGAACGGATGGTGATGAACTTGTTGAGATGGCCAAATTGATGGCTTTAATTAGAGGCAAGGCATTGTTTAAATCAGTGGTGGATTTCAAAGTGGTTTAGCATCGGTTCAGTGGGCATGGCTTGGTGGGCACGCTTTGCAAGCATGCACATACTTTGCATGTGTGTACCAAACGCTCACTTTGCACACACAGAGAGACTTTGCTACTTACCTCCCACAATCCTGCACTCTCCCTGTGGCTTCAACAGCTGATATGCAGCAATCTACTGCTCTGTGCAGGGAATAAAGATCTTTTTCTCTCTCCCTTTTCTATCCTAAATATTAGTTTTTGATAGTTTTATTCTTGTATTTTAAAATGTTAATAACATGGTATAAAAAAGAAAATAAAGTTGACTCAGCAAGCTAGTACCCTTTAAAATAATAGACATTTTAACATGGGACTATTGGTCAGTTACAAAATTAGATTTGTTTTCAGAATTGCATAACTTATACATGTAGTGGGGATTGATTTTTGAGATATAATGTGACAGGAGGCCTATACTACAAAATTGTAACAACCACCAGTAATATTTGTTCCCTGCCCCTAAACACAATACAACACGTTCCTTGTTTCTCTAGAGAGCAAGCAGGAATTGGTTCATAGAAATTGCAGGAAAGCAACCCTGTTGATGTTCAACAGTAGCATAGGCCTTTTTTGGAAATAAAAGGCCATGGAAATAGTTAACTGGAAGTTGGACCATCAGGTAAGAATGCTACAGTTCAGGTATGAGCAACCTGCAATCTTTCTTGTTATCTGTCTTCCAACTTTAAAAAACCTGGGAGCTCTTCCACACCTTTTAATGCTTTCTCTTTAATTCTAGTCAGCATAGCCAAGGAGAAAATATCATGACTTGTAAAAGTATCTTCCAAGTTTTGTGGAAGTAAAATGAAGCTTTTTTGTGTGTGGGGGGGAATTCCAAGGAAATGGGGATTAAAAAACAACAGACAAAATGAATATGTTCTATTTTCATGAATTGCTAAATGGTTTTTTGAAAAGGAGAGAAAGGAATAGATAAAACCAGACAGAAGGTACAATGAAATCATGTGGTAGAATAGTAGTACCCCATATTAGTATAAATACCATTTTTTTCTTACTTACACCAACTTTTATTTGCTATTTTGTTACCAATGAATTCTGTCCGGAAAATCTGTCTGGACACCTTTCTGATCTATTTAGGAATTTGCTATTGTGAATCGCATTGGGTTTTTTTTAAGAACTTCTCTTAAATCTGTTTCCTGTTTTTCTTGCCTAACTTCAGATAATACCCTTGACATTTGGAGCTTTCCATAAAGCACCAAAAGTGGGATCATGGGGAAACATTTCCTTCAAGAGATACCATGCACCTCATCTTGGATCAGCATGGACATTTGACAGCTTTAAAAAATTATATTTTAAAGAACACAGCAATTCTTTTTAAGATTCCTATTCTTGTAAAGCCCCCAAAAAAAAAAACTAGGAAGAAATAATTAACTGTGATAATCATAGACCAGACTTCATTCGGATTTCTCACTCAGGGACTGGAAGTGTGATATTTTACCTGGCTGAAGAAAATAGAAGATCATCTTGCAAATTGTATCGGCTTTCTTTTAGTTTTTACCATGTCAGTAATTGCTTTCAAGGATAAAATTCTAGGACACAGAGGTTATATCTAAAACATTAATAGTGATGTTAGCTTTCCCAAGCATTTTGTCCTTTTGATTGCTATTTTCTTTATGCATGTCATAAATTGTCCTTATTTCTTATGCTCTGTGTATATGGTCATCTTTGTAAAATCAGCACTGTCGGGAAATCACTTGTTATGGGCATTAGTCATTTTATTTGGAGATAACTTTTTAAATCTAACATAACAATACTTAGTCAAGCATATGAATCTCTTGTTATTATTTTCAGTTTTTCTTTCCCCTTAATTACACCTTGTCAAATCCTTTCCAAATTAGTGCCTTCTCTCTTCATCATCAGCTAGATTGTCTAATTAATCAACGGAACTGCTTGGTTGGGAGTGCTCCATCACTGGAGGTCTTTAAGAAAAGATTGAACAACCATTTGTCCTGGATGGTATAAAAACTCCTGGCTTGGGCAAAGAGTTGGACTAGATGACCTTCAAGGACACTTACAGCCCTATGATCAAAAACTGTGAGATTGGGGACTTGTGATAAATAAAAGTAATATTTGGGCCAGATTTTTGTTGTATAAAAACAATTATTAAAACAAATAAAAAATTAAAACCACTATTTGTTCTTTTATGGATAAACAACTTGAAAGAAAATTTGCATTTTTTAAATTATATACAGTATGGTGAGTGCACTGAGAATCCTATCTGTACAGAAATGGACAGACACATCAGTAGACATGGCAAAAGTAACTGCTTTAATTAAAGAAAATGACTTACCCAGTTTTGTTTCCACTTGGAAACCATTTCTGGACTTCATATTCAAAACAGAAAAAAATGAACCTGATTTTAGGTTTTAAATGAAGTCTATTGCTATAGAAATGGGTAGTACTTACTAAATGTGTAAAACAAAACGTTGAAGTTGTAACTGTGTTTTTTATTCTTCTGCACCTGTGGTGGGATTTAAATTTTTTTACTACTGGTTCTGTGGGCATGGCTTGGGCATGGCAGGGGAAGGATACTGTAAAACCTCCAATCAGAGGTGGTATTTGCTGGTTCTCCAAACTATTCAAAATTTCTGCTATCGGTTCTCCAGAACTGGTCAGAACCTGCTGAATACCACCTTTGTTCTGCACTGAAAAAAGTCAGAGGCCACTGCTTTTTTTTTCTTTACCTTGCATTTCCTTTTCTTCTTCCACTTTTCCCAATTCTCTGATATTTGTTTTCATTTTTTATATTATAATAAAATGTAATAAAAGAGAAAAGAAAAAAACAAAAATGGTGAGATTAATTTTCGGTATAAATCTGCTCAATTTTCAGACTAGTGAAAGTTAGCAAAAGAAAGGATTGGTCAAGTCTTTTTTTGGGAGGAGGTAATTGACAAGCAAAAAACAAAGCAAAACAAAAAAAATCTCTTAATTTTTTTATATTACTTTCATGGTTATTGCTGAAAGTTCCTAATTCCCAGATATATAAATTAGATAGCAAATAGTTCATGAATACATCTTGGTGATGCTTCCAAATCCCTTAAAATATTGTGCAGATTCATACTTCAAACATTATTAGCCATTTGAACCTAACTGTGCAAGGTTAAATCACCTGGATTTAAAAAAAAGGGAAAAAATTATCAAAAAGGAAAAAAAGTGAAGAAATTCAGTTTTCCTCACATGCATTTGCACATGCTATTACTCTCAAAATAACAAAATATCATCATAGGTTTTAGTTTTAGAGAGTGAAAAATACATTTTACAGAGGTTGACATTTCTGTCCACATCACACATTATTTTCCATCACTTGCAGTGCAACCTCATCCATTATTGTTCAGTAGTAAGTCTCCTGTGTTGCTCAACTTCATGCCTCTATATGTACCATCCATCTATACTTCAGTTTGAAAAATTGTATTAATTTGATATATTAAGCATTAAAATCACTGAATGCATCAAATCTACTTCGAGGCTTTGTGGGTCCTTTTTTTCTCTCCCATTGGGGGAAAAAGGATTATAAAGCTATGATTTTAAGATCCTAACCATAATAAGTTATCATTTTTCATTTAATTGTGCATAAAATATTACTTTTCAATAAATTAATCTTTAGATTTGACATCTATTGTGTGTTTCATATACAGTTTTGCTGGTTTACTTGCCTAGTCTTCATTGTTGGTTCTCTAGATTTGTTGTTGTCTAGACTTTGGCTTTTTGATGAAAGTACAGTAGATTATTTTGTCTATTTGGTTAGCCTGTGCCTGTTCTAGGGCAGTTCACTTTGCTTCCTTCTATTCCAATGCTCCTCCAGCTTTTGCAAATGTCAAAAGAAGCTACAAGGCAATTCCAAAAGTACTTTTTCAAGAGGCAACTGGACTTGCTGGTTTTTCCTTGAAGACATTTTGCTTCTCATCCAAGAAGCTTCTTCAGCTTTGACTGGATGGTGGGGAAGAGTTGAAGAAACTTCTTGGATGAGAAGTGAAATGTCTTCAAAGTAAAACCAGAGAGTCTAGTTGCCTCTTGAAAAGCACATTTGGAACAACCATGACCAGGATGACTGAGAATCTCCATTGATATTAAGCTACAAGGCAGTACAAGGTGCCTCATGAAGCCAAATCAAATTCCTTCTTTCTACTGAAAAGAATTTGTTGAAATCATATTATATCAGGTGTTTTTCCAGTACAGTATTTTTATTTCCTTTCGTTAATTACTTTAGCACAATGAAATTGTGAAAAATAAAAAGGCACAATGAAAAATGTATTTCATGCAGTTGCTAAGGTTCCTTTTTCTGTTTATGAATGTTATGATCTCTTAATACTTATTGCATCAAAATGGCTTAAAGTTTGACCGGATTTGCAATTCCAATTATTCTAGAAAATTTGTCTGGGGTCAAAAATGGTACAGCTGCAATTTCTTCTCTTAGAGCTTATAACACTCTTATTTTACTTGGTCAAATGTCATGATAGTTTGTCAGTGTGAAATGATGGAAGGTAAACCTTATAACACAGCTGATTAGTCCCTGGAGCTTTCTATCCTAAATTACACTGTGGAATTTGGATTGAACAGCTTGCCTTTTCTTCTCTGCCTGCTTCTAATGTTGCATTAAGATTGTAACTTATCCCTAATTTTTTAAAATATTCTTTTTTCAGGAAAAAAACTCCATGTGTTTCTTTTGCTTTATTCTGTTTATTTAATATCAGTAGTTTTTCTTGGGCTAAAAACGTTAGACCAGGGATGTCAAACTCATGTCATCACAGTGGCATCACATGACATATTGGGACTTTTTCCCCCTTCCCTAAACTGGTGGGGGGTGGCCAATGCGTGATGCATCCGGCCCATGGGCCAGGAGTTTGACAGCCCTGCTTTAGACAAAGAGAAGCTACTGCTATTAAACAAATTTTCTAATTTGTCTAATGTTTTTAGCCCTAACCTTAACAATGAGATTTCCTATGATGCATTCATTTTGTTTTAATTGCAAATCTTTGCATCCTTTCAAAGTGAACTATGTTTCTTGTTCTTAAATAGCTCCATGGTAGATGTTTTGTTAAGTTTCCCCCAATGTTTAACGTATTTAATGAACAAAGAGCCAGGGTTGCTGTAGGCTGCTGTACCACTTATACCTGAACTATAAAATATGGTGATAGTGAAGGCAACCAAATTATTCCACTTCAAATGAATTAACTTTCCCAGGAGAAATAAGCTGTCAGAACAACCACAGAAACATTACACATAAAGAATGTTGATTAAAACACTAGGAGATAGAAACAGTGCTGGGAAGCAACAGAGTTTAGAGATAATACCCAGCACAGTAATACATCAAGAGTAAATCTTATTCAAAGAACACAATTTGTTTTGGCCTATGTCCTACAAGCTATTTTCTTCATAGTACTACCTTTGTTACCTCACAGTTCTGCCACAGCTACCACACTAATGTGCTACTATATTCAGTCAAATTATGCTGCTGCTATAACTTGTCAATTATTCTGCTCTATTCAGTGTATGTGCATATGTATATTTATATGTACTGTACATAAGTTTGTGTGCATGTTTATGAATATGTGCACATATTTGTGTACATATGTATATGTGCATGCACGAACATACAAACATACACACTAAAATATACAAAGGGGTTGAGTTCCTGAATCCTTTTCTGTTAGCCTCCATTTATGAATAAACTCTAGTGGACAATTTGATCAATACACCTATCAGCCATTTTATTACAAAATAAACACAATAACTGCTCTCCTGAATACTTTACTGAGGGTATTTCTTTTCCTTTCATACTTTATTGAAAACCATTTCTTTTATATTAGCTTGAAATAAAAAAATATATAAAATGGAAATATGGATTTAATCCTCTTCAATCTTTGGTTTACAACACTGTTTCTCAAACTTGGTGACTTTAGGATATGTAGACTTTATGGGAAATGGCTGGCTGAAGAATTCTTAAAGGTACCAAGTTTGAGAAACATGGGTTTAGGACCCCAACCACGTCATCTGAGTAGATAATAAGACAAAGAACTGGATATAAACTTTATATCAATGACAATTCAGATCACTTTTTCAACTATCTCACCTTAAGGGTGATTATGTAAGTGTATGCATATACATACATGAATATGTACACACATACATAATCACCCTTAAGATAAGATAATTGAAAAAGCCACCTGAATTGTCACTGATATGAAGTTTAGATGGATGGATGGATGGATATGCTATAATCCCTTAGCATAATCTTCTGGAATTTGTTGTGCAAATAAAAGGGAGCTACTATAATACAGACTTTCTGCATCCTGACAGCTCTCCAGATGGATTATCATGTTTAATGTCTCAACACCTTTCAATAATCACAAAAAGTAACAGGTTCATATTCATTTCACAGCATAACTCATCTCACAGAGCAATCAAAGCAGCTAATTGTTCCAAAAGTAGGTTTGCAAGCAGGTTGCAAGGAATCCAGAGAATCAGTTCCATTCAAGAATGCTTGAAATAAATGGGAAGAGAAACACTGGAGGCAATGTGACTCAATCCACAAAGCAAAACAGACACAGGGACTATTTTGGGAATGAAAGTCAATATAGAAATCAACATTTTAATTAAGATTCTTTTGTTCTGACAGAAATGGTCTCTTTGGATCTCTTTCTACTGTCTGGTCTAGGACACTATTCCACCTTATCTTCCCTTTGCACCTGGCTTCAGTATCTCAGCAGGATTTCATTAAAATATGTGATTGGATGACCTTTTAGATTTTAGTTTCTACATGGCAACAAAGAAGAATCTTTCTCATGAAATGGCAGACTTCCATTTTCCAATGCTTAACTTTAAATGTATTCAGTAACTTCCAGCCAAGACTGTAACATCCTTCAGTCTCAAAATTGCTTGTCAAAAAAGTTTATTTAATCACAATGGCATGTCACTCCAATGATGCCAAATGAATTTTGTCATTTGTTACAGAGGGATAAAATCAATACCACTGAGTCACATTGCCATGGATGTAAAATCATTTTAATGACTTCCTCTTTAAGTACTATTATTAAACCTAATTAAGTAAATAGTCCTTCAGCAAAGAATAGGACACAATCATGCCATATTTCATTAGGTGTTATTACTTTGCAGTGTATCTATGTGAAATTATAACAGGTACAGATTTGCATATCATGAGCATTTTTAAAGAAGTAGAGATCATCATTCAGCAGCTCAACCAAGTAAGGTTGCTTGGTTGCACCATTCAGGAAATGGATCATGTTTACTACTTCTGTGAGGCATGGAACCTCTTAAAGGAATTGTACCCAGCCCAGGGAATAATACATCATTGTCACTTGCAATAAGTCCCTCTTTTTCCAATTTTAAATGTGAGCCTTGACTTTTTAAATATTAAAATGTAATGAGTAATGTGTTGATATTTTTCAGGTTAATTCTTTAAGAATGCTGTTTAAATATCCAATCTGTTCTTTCTATGCTCTTAAACATGCAAACTTCTCACAATTGCCAGGGTATAGAGTACACCAATATACAGAAATCTGTAAGGTATGTAGCCTCTTACTCCAGTTGTCTGATTTTGATTTCTGGAGTCTGTCCTGTTTTTGCTTTCCAAATTGGTCTAAACAAGTTCATTGGAGATTATATCTCATTAGTGAGCAGGGCTGAGATTTCTGATGCATTTCTTTAGAGCATAATTTTATACTCCATGTATATATAGCCAAAATTCCTAAAATGCTGTTTAGAAAATGCACACCCTTAAACTGGGGTTGCACTGTGGGGCTGTTTTTTCCACCAAAAGTAGGGTCACAACTTTGGAGAGGGGAGTAGCAAGTAGTAATTTAAAAACTGCACTTAGGCTTTAAGTAGCGGGTATTTTAAGGGCTGCTGACAATAGGGGCAAAGGAAGAAGATATTTGAAGGGTTAGTCTTTCTCTCCAAATCCATTTCCTTTTAATTACTTGTGTAAAACCTCACATTAATGTAGGAATACAAGTCAAAGATGAGGATTTGTCTCCTCCCATCAACAGCATTGTTTCCTAAAAATGCTGCTTTATAATGAATTAAAGGAATTTTCTTTATCAGATGATATTATTTTCAAATCTGTAAGGACCAGATGAAAAGTCTTCTTTATTGCTGATCTGCTGATTAGAGGAACAGGTTGTTTTCTTATTGACATTTCAGTAGAAAGGCAGCTTTAGGAATACAAGAGGTCTTGAGAGGAAAGTCCTACGTTTAAACTAATTCATTATAAGGTGATTATGGTTATGTAAAATATGCTATACTGAAGAAAACATATCAAATAATAGCCTAAAAATCTAATTACTTGTTCTAATTGGGGCACAACACATGCAGCAGTTTAGATCACTCTGCAGTGGACAGATACTGAAATAAAGAGGCAAGCCTTTATCCTACTATTTAAAGCTACTTTGCTTTGACTTTCCCGAGAATGGGAGGTTGCTGCCCATAATTGCTAGGCCATTCTGGGAAAAGATAGGACTGCCGGATCCATATTACAGTATATTCCTACTTGCTTTAAAGGACATCACCAAAAGGTTCAGACAGAGGGAGGGAGGGAGGGAGGGAGGGAAGGAAATTAACTATTTCACTATCTCTGCTTACATATCATAATCACTGCACAAAAATAGAAACAAATTGCAACATCATTGAAAAAGAAGTCAGAATTAAATTATGTTTCAATTTGATATTACAATGAGCTCAACAAATGTAAAAGGCTTTTGTCAACAATCCTGCCCAAGTGATTGATGTGTACGTCAGCTAGCCTCAATATTCAAATAAGTCATACCAACTTTTTTTAGGCTTTGTTTGTAAAATAACCATGTACCATAGAACTAGGATCAATATTATAGTTTAGGAGATTTTTAGAACTTTTAAAAATATAGGTAGTCCTCAACTTGCAACAGTTCATTTAGTGATCATTTGAACTTACAACAGCACTGAAAAAAGTGACTTATGACCATTTTTCACACTTATGATCATTGCAGCATCTTCATGGTCATGTGATTTTCATTTGGATGCTTGACAACTGAATAGAATAGAATAAAATTCTTTATTGGCCAAGTGTGATTGGACACACAAGGAATTTGTCTTGGTGCAAATGCTCTCAGTGTACATAAAAGAAAAGATGCATTTGTCAAGATTCATGATTCATAAGGTACTGGTTCATCATAGTTATGATGGTTGCAGTGTCCTGGGGTCATGTGATCATCTTTTGCAACCTTCTGACCAACAAAGACAATGGAGAAGCCAACCATGTTACTAATTTAACAACTTCAGTGATTCACTTAACAAATGGGCAAGAGAAATCATAAAATGGGACAAATTTCATTTAACAAATTTCTCACTTAACAACATAGATTTTAGTTGTGATCATAAATTGAGGACTACCTGTATTTAGTAGTTCCTAGTCTGTATTACAAAGGACCAAATCTTTTGAAAAACATGTACTAATTTCTCATTTTCTTGTTGGAAAAAAATAATTCCCATTGAAGTGTTTTTCTTTAAATCATAACATTACAATAAAACCATCTTCCCAATTGCTTTCAATTTAACTGAGGCAAAGAGTTAAATTAATTATATTTACCTAATTCCAGATAGGAAAAACAAAAATGACATTAGCAACAAAATCTTGCATTGTAGATGTAATCTGCCCAAAGGTATTTGCATTTCTTATCCCTAGAGCATTGTATAATATCTGCTGTAATTGTATTTCATGTTACAGACAAATAAGATTATCTTTAGGACATTACATTGAGAATACGAAAACCAGAGTTTTAGCTTCCTATAGATGCCCATACAATTCAAAGAAAATTCCTTCCAAGTGATATTTTCCAACATTTATATGCCCTTTTTTATTCATAGTAAAACAGAAGGAATTAGTTAAATTCCTGTAAGTTCCTATTTTAATTACAAATCTGTTCTATTTGGTTTTTAACTATTTGGAAGGAGATGTTGATAAGGCTGAATCTAAGAACTGAAATTTATCTTGTATGACTATCACAGTATTTTGAAAAAGTTACTATGCAGCCTTTCATGGTTTGAAAGATCTTGGCCCTGATGTGACATTCAAACAGCAATTTTGGTCACCACACTATAAAAGAAGATGTTGAGACTCTAGAAAAAGTGCAGAGAAGAGCAATAAATATGATTAGGGACCTGGAGGCTAAAACATATGAAGAATAGTTACAGGAACTAAGCATGGCTAGTCTAGTGAAGAGAAGGACCAGGGGAGACATGATAGCAGTGTTCCAATATTTGAGGGGCAACAACAGAGTTGAAGGGGTCAAGCTATTTTCCAAGGCACCTGAAGGCCAAATAAGTAATAATGGATGGAAACTGCTCAAGGAGAGATTCAACCTAGAAATAAGGACACATTTTCTGACAGTGATTACAATCAACCAATGCAACAGTTTGCCTTCAGAAGTTGTGGATGCTTCACCACTGGAGACTTTCAAAATGGACAGCCACTTGTCAGAAATTATATAGGTCTCCTGCTTGAGCAGAGTGTTGGACTAGACCACCTACAAGGTCTCTTTCAACTCTGTTATTCTGTAAATAGCCATTAGCCATGCTGCTTAAAAAATGATAAGTGTGTGCAAAGGAGTCTCAAAATATAAATCCTACAGTATCTTATTTGTATTCTATGCCAGGGACAAAAAACTTAAACTGAATTAAAGTAATTTTACTTGACTTAATGTTAACTACATGAAGTTAATGTGGCTACTCACCAATGTAATGCAACTCTACCTACCTGACATTAAAAACAAAAATTGAGTAGTACTTCAAAGAACTCTTGTGTAACACATATGGCCAGCAAAAATTAAATGTAAAGCACATACATATGCAGGTGGAATCCATTTCAAAGCACAGTTTAAAGCCCAAAGCCCTATTGCCCACAGCTTTTTAAAAAAGACCCCTTCAGAATATTATTGTGCTTTATTTTAGAAAGCAGCAGCAGTAATAAATTATCTTAATCTGTATATGACTTTCTAATTTTTAGAGAAATGCTGTCAGTGTAAACAGCACAGCTCTATCAATTTAAGAAATAGTCTTTCCTACTATTGTACTAAAATGATACAGTTGGATTTCGTATGCTTTGCAAATGATTCAGAAATGTTTTAGACTTTGTAAAGGAAGAGTGCAACATTTCCCAACTATTGATTGATTGATTGATTGGTTATTTATTTATTTATTTATTCATTCATTTTATTTTGCCAAGCGATTATAAGATAACAGGTATAAGAATAAACATAGTTATGAATACATGAAATGGATATATATAAGAAAAATAAAAAGAGTCAATAGGACAGGGACGGTAGGCACGTTGGTGTGTTTATGCATGCCCCCTACAGACCTCTTAGGAAAGGGGTGAGGTTAATAGTAGACAGTCTAAGGTTAAAGTTTTTGGGGTTTGAGAGAGAAACCACAGAGTCAGGTAGAGTATTCCAGACGTTGACCACTCTGTTGCTGAAGTTGTATTTCCAGCAATCAAGTTTGGTGCAGTTTACCTTGAGTTTGTATCTATTGTGTGCTCTTGTATTGTTATGGTTGAAGCTGAAGTATTCATTGACAGGTAGGACATTGCAATATATACTTTTATGTACTATACTTAGATCAGACCAAAAACGGCATAGTTCTAGGTTGTCTAAGTCTAGAATTTAAAGTCTGGTGGTATAAGGTATTGTGCAATGAGTAGAGGAGTGGAGAACTCTTCTTGTGAAATATTTCTGGACTTTCTCAACTGTATTAATATCAGATACGTAATGCGGGTTTCAGACTGATGAGCTGTATTCAAGTATTGGTCTAGCAAATGTTTTGTATGCCCTAGTTAGTAGTGTGATCTTATCAGAAAAAAAGCTACATAGGATTAGGGTAACAACTCTTAATGTCTTTTTGGCTATGTAGTTACAGTGGGCTCTAGCACTTAGATCATTAGAGATGAGTACTCCAAGGTCTTTGACAGAGTTTGGATCATCAACAAGGTCTTGACTATTCAGCTTGTATTTTATTTTCTGATTTTTTTTGCCAATATGTAAGACAGAGCATTTATTTGTTGAGATTTGAAGTTGCCATTTGTTTGACCATTCTGATACATAGTCGAGGTCTTTTTGAAGGGTAACAGTATTGTCAGTGGTGTTGAATAGCTTTACATCATCGGTGAAGAGAATGCAATTGCTCTTAATATGATCACAGAGGTCATTTATGTAAAGTATGAGGAGAGTTGGTCCTAGAAAACTGCCTTGGGGGACACCACTGTTGACAGATACAGAATTTGATAGGACGCTCCCAATTTTGACCATTTGTTGTCTGTTTGACAGGAATGCTTTTATCCAGTTATGCAGGTGTCCAGAGATACCATAAGATTTTAGTTTTAGGAATAGTTTGTCATGTACCATTGAATCAAAGGCTTTACAGCCTTTGTAAATTGTGTCTATTGCTTTGCCCTGATTGAGTTGTGTAGTCCATATGTTTTTGCAGTGTAAGAGTTGCAGATTACAGGATAGGTTTTTTTCTAAAACCAGACTGTTTATTAGAGAGTAGGTTGTTTGTCTCTAAGTGGAGGATAATGGATTGGTTAATAATTGATTCCATGACTTTACAGGTGATGCAGCATAAACAGATTGGTCTGTAATTTTCAACTAGGCTGGGGTCTCCCTTTTTGAAGATGGGGATGACCGTGGCTAGTGACCATAGGTCTGAAAGATTTTTCAAAGATTATGCTTAGAGGTTCGGCTATGGCAGTGGGTAGCTTTTTTAAGAAGTAGGCACATATTCCATCCAGTCTAATAGATAGAGATGGTTTTAGATTGTGTACTGCTTTTTCAACATTGTCTTCTGTAAAATCGATATGTGTTAGATCATTGTAGTTGTCTGAGGTTTGACTAAGAAATACTGGGCATGATCCATTGCTGTTTACAAATACTTAGCCAAGGAATGTGTTAAAGGGGTTGGCTTTAATGGTGTCATCTTAGGTCCTTTCAGGGATGGAATGGACCTTGAGTCTTAGTTTGTTGTTTACAAAATTGTAGAAAGCGCGGGTGGAATTGGTGCATATTAACATAGCCTATCTTTTTTTAGACTTCCACATCAGTCTTCTTCCAAATCATTTTCAATCTGGGCATAGCCCAATAATATACTCATTTTTATGATAACATAAAAAATCAAGATCTGTTCTGAGGTATCTTCATACACTCATCCATAGGAACTACACATATATCCTTTATAATTGTTCCAGTGAATACACTGTGAATGCACTGCTTACACACAACACTATGGAACACTTCATATTGTCAGATTTTCCTTGCCCACTACTCAGTGAGGAAGAGATATGGCAGCTTTGTGTATTATCACATATTTACTGCAACCTTTCTGTTGTTCTCTGTGAGGACTATTTTTATCCCACCACATTTGAGTGAATGTCTTAATACCTTTTCCGTGTCTAACTTATTCTTTCAAACTTTGGAACTATATGTGGACGCACAATACTGGGGACAGGAGAGAGAAGAAGATAATTTTTCTTCATGATGATAATTGGCAGAACTGGGTCAGCTTATTTGTATTGCCTTCACTCCCTGTAACGCTTGAGATTTTCAATCAGGCATTAAAAAGCCAAAAAAGGGATCTAGGGCACTTCCATAAAGCAATACCATCAGTATGGATTCAGGTTGTACCCAGGCTTCCGTACCTTCATCCTTATTTGCCCTCTGAGCCAGTGTGCTTTCAGCTCAGATGTGAAACAAGAAGAACCACTATGAAAAACAGTTTGATAATGCTAAAGTTTGGAAGCAAGTGTTTTTCAATTGGCATGAACTTTGTCCTCATTCCACCCCCTGTCTGTTTGACTCTCCCTGTTCTAGTTGAGGATAATTTAACAAACCTGCATTTCACCACGTATTTTAAATTGAGCCAACTATTATTTTGTTGCTATCCCCCCCCGCAACTTTCCAACAACAAACATATGGCAAGTAAAGGATAGTAAGGGTGGCAAAGAGGTTCTCTACAATTTTCCATTTCATTCTTACTTTTTTAATAGCCAAGTGGAGAGAACACGGGGATTGTTCTGGGACCCTGGCACTCCAAGCATGTTGGAAGTGAGGATAATCATGCACAGATGTGAATTTGTTTCTGAAGGTATTGGGGATTAAATATGGTGGTTATGGGGAAGTTCCTCAGCACTTTAGTACTTTGAGATCCTAGGGAAAAAAGTGACAATTTAATTCTGCTAGGTCACAGTAGAATTGAGTGCCAAAATAAAAGGAAAATGGGGATGTGCAGCTAATATATAACTAAATAAAAAATAAAATGGCTCATGAAGAGGCAGAATATTTGGCAAGTTTAAGATGATGAAGTACTGTTAATTTCCCCTCTCAATGGATGAAAACTACAACTCAGCTATTCCCAAATCTCAGAGCGGCCTATCTGCAGTATAGATAGACTACATTAATAATCTTAGCTAATATTGTGTAAGAATTTCAAAAGGCTTACATCTTGAATATTTAAATGGAAGAACAATATAAAGCCATTTATTAATTTGCTGCTTTGTTGAATGACTTATTACCCTTTAAGTATAAAGAGTTTTATACAAGATATAATGTAACATAAATAATATTATAAATATATTTATAAATATATACTCATCCCTCCAAACCCATACACATGCACATAAATGAACACACACACACATTAAAGGGATCTAGTATTTACTTAAAATATGTCAAGGTGTCTCTTTTATTATTTTATAACATCTGAATCATCTTCTGTGTTTTCCCCAAATATACATTATTATTCCTCTACGAAAAAAGGTAGCAAAATGAAATTAAAAAAAAAAACTACAGGAGCATTAGACTGTTCAAAGTATCTGGAAGGCATTTAAAGAACTGAAAAGATAAAGAAATGAAAATTCACAAAATATGGGAGTTCATTATGGTTTTATACCAGGCAAAGGATGTTTCATCTAAATTTTTGTTTTGCTAGGTGTTTAGAAATATACAAATGTAAGAAAATTTACAGTGGGTATTTTTAAGTGTATGATAAAGTGAATAGGCTTAAATTAGGAATATTTTTGTGAATATGGAATTAGAATTTGATTGCTGAATGCAATAAAAGTGATACATGATAGAAAGTGATCATTCCCAATGTTAATGACAAGTACAGCAACAAGCCTTAGGACTGAAGTTGGGGTGGTAGATGGCATCTGCATTTCAGAATCAACTTTCAACAGGAACTAGCAGTCAATAATATATTATAAGATAGCATTTGATAAGGAGTAATGAAGGCACTGGAAAGGTATTCAAATATAGTGCCATTTCTATAGCTATAAAGATCAGAAATATGAAAGTAATGTGCAGGCAATTACTTTTGCTGTCAATTCTATGGAAGCTAAAGTTGGACTATAAAAAAGCAGGACATAAAATGTATTGATGATTTTAACTGTTGGTGTTGGAAGAGACTCTTAAGAATATCAAGAACAGCCCCAAACAATCAATCCAATCTCAATCTTCCTCACTAGGTTCAAATTATTACATATTGGATATATTATTGAAGACCACTGTCTTATGAAATCCATAACTCATGTCCACAAGCTGGAAAGGGAAAAAGAAGAAGACAACACAAGAAAATAGATAGACTTAATTATAGAGGTGATGGTGGGAAACCACTGGAAAACCTGAAGAGCTCATATTGTAGATAATTTAGTATATGTTGAGTTTATGTATTTGCTAGGGTTTGTTACCAAATTGATAGCACATAGCAAAAGATAACGTTATTCCTGTTCTTCTCCCCATGAAATAAATGAGAATTAAACATTTCTAATCAAACTTTCTCAATATGGTAGACTCCAGATATGACAACGTCCAGACTCTCTAGCCCACTGCATTGATGATGTTGGTCTAAATCCTCCATGAAAGAAATTGAATTTCAAATTCCAAGATACCTATATCATTAAAGCAAGCTCTCATGACTGAAGAATTATACTACCCAAGAATAGATGATGGAAAAGTTTTAAAACTTTATATCTTCCAAACTTGAAGATATTTTAATGATAAGGATGAGTAAGCCAGAATGAAACAGAGACTAATGGAAAAAGAGAATATTGGGGATATGTAAATTAGTTGAAAACATAATGTTCTTACCATGAATATGGAACAAGTCATAATTCATCACAGATGAAACACTTTTTGTAAGTTGTAGCGGGAAGCTTTTTCCCTAAATGAAAACTTCAAAGTCCTTTTGGTCCCTGACAGTATCTCAGAAAGTACAGAATTTGTTAGATTTCCTTTGTCTTCCTGTCAACTTATAGATAGGACTTTCTGAGGCTGAAAAATAGCAATGTATAGTATCCAGTTAATGCTGGAAGGGACAGAAAATCCTTCTGTATCCTCTATAATATCCTCTATATTGTGTCATGGGAAACAACTGGAACTAGTCAATTTAATTCCATTTAATTGTTTCCATTGAGAGTTATAAAAAAAGAAAACAAAAATTATCCAGAATTATAATTAGGATATGTATAGAAAGAAGGATATGTTCCTTCTTTGTGTATCTTGGGGAAGCCATAGAGCTTAGGTACACAAAGAAGGAACACAAAGAAGGAACACCACTCAGACCCATAGTCAGTTCCATAGGCTCACCTCTACAGAATCTTGCCAAATTTCTCACCAAACAACTCCAGTCCTACACAGAATCCATCACCTCACACATACAAAACTCTTTCCACTTCATAGAAACAATAAACAAACAAAACCTACAACCCAGTGACCTACTTGTGAGCTTCGATGTCATATCCCTCTTCACCCAAGTACCTATTAAAGAAGCCTTGACAGCTATCCAAAACAAATACAACCCCCCCACACATCCCTAGCCTTTCCAACACATCCTTCCACCCAGGATACTACATCATGGAACTCAGGAGATTACAACACAAAACATCAGGAGGTTGCAACACAGACAACGACCCAGGAAATTACAGCACAAGACCCAGGATGTCACAATAATAGAACTCAGAAGATCATCACACAGCCCATTACCCAGATCGTTACAACACAAAAGGCTGAGAGACACATAGCCAGTACCTCAGCCACACAGGGTCTTATGAAAAAGCCAACCAATCTGCATACATCAACTCCATCAACCAATCAAGAAGTAACAACACAACCAACTCTGGAGCTTAAAAGGGAAAAACAGCCACTATCACACACTTCTCCCAGAAGAACGAAGCTGAAGACACCAGCCTGAAGATGACAGATGAGATTTCGTCGAAACGTTGCCAAGGTATTCTCAATCTTACACGGGACACACACATATACATACATACATACAATGTCTGATGTATATATGTGATGTTAAGCATTCAATTACCAACCATCTATCTACCTACCTATCAAGTATTCCACCTTTTCTTATGCTGCACCTCCAAATCTGAACTATCATATTTCCTGCATAAAAAGGAAAAGGAGCAACATCTTGACTACCATGGGGCTATAGATATTGAATTGGGCTAGAGCCCACTGTAACTACATAGCCAAAAAGGCATTAAGAGTTATTAACCTAATCCTATGTAGCTTTTTCTCTAGTAATATCACACTACTAACTAGGGCATACAAAACATTTGCTAGACCAATACTTGAATACAGCTAATCAGTCTGGAACCCGTATTACGTATCTGATATTAATACAGTTGAGAAAGCCCAGAAATATTTCACAAGAAGAGTTCTCCACTCCTCTACTCATTGCACAATACCTTATACCACCAGACTTTAAATTCTAGACTTAGACAACCTAGAACTATGCCGTTTTTGGTCTGATCTAAGTATAGTACATAAAAGTATATATTGCAATGTCCTACCTGTCAATGAATACTTCAGCTTCAACCATAACAATACAAGAGCACACAATAGATACAAACTCAAAGTTAACTGCACCAATCTTGATTGCAGGAAATACGACTTCAGCAACAGAGTGGTCAATGTCTGGAATACTCTACCTGACTCTGTGGTTTCTTCCCCAAACCCCAAAAACTTTAACCTTAGACTTTCTACTATTGACCTCACCCCTTTCCTAAGAGGTCTGTAGGGGGCATGCATAAACGCACCAACGTGCCTACCGTCCCTGTCCTATTGTTTCTTTTATTGTTTCTTTTATTGTTTCTTTTATTTTTCTTATATGTATTCATTTCATGTATTCATAACTATGTTTACCCTTATATTTATTATCTTGTAAGGATTGACAAATCAAATAAATAAATAAAATAAATTCCTTCACTCATGTTAGCTTTAGTCAATAAAAACTTTCATGTTTGAATAAGATAAGGAAGACTTAGAAAAGCATTCCCTGAGAATGGCAGGGGCATTCATCCTCAATTTTTAAGTATAATTTAATGTATATACTTTTAGATTTTTAATGCCTGCAGCTGCCTAGTTTGTATGCTTTCCATTTCGCATTTTATTTAATCTTATTGTAGATGCTTTTAGTATGGTTTAGGTTGCATTTTCTTATAAATCACCCAAGAGAGGTTTGGCTCCTGGGTAGTTTAAACATTGAAATAAAATAATAAATTGCCACATTTGGGCAGTGTAAATATCACAAAAGCCCAGCGTTATCCCAAATGTATTATTTTACGCAGGCTAGGATCTTTAATCTAGAAACTATTTTGCAAGCCTATATACTGTGCCCTGCTAGGAAGTATATCAAATGTCCTGACAATTCAGCTCAAAAGGGATGGATCCTAAACTTAATTTTGTGGTGTGTGTGTGTGTGTGTGTGTACGCACGCACATGCGTACATGTGCACATTTCAGCCACAATTTCTAAGTGATGTGCATG
Organism: Naja naja; assembly: GCA_009733165.1. Taxonomy (NCBI): domain Eukaryota; kingdom Metazoa; phylum Chordata; class Lepidosauria; order Squamata; family Elapidae; genus Naja; species Naja naja. The sequence continues at coordinate 280,023,079 of CM019148.1, forward strand.
CATTTAGGATCCTGAGACATTCAGAAAGCAGTGTAATTGTGGAATCTAAGAAGAAAGGCACATTTCTGTAGCAAAAAAAAAACAGATTTGAGGTGCAACATGATTTGTACATTATGTATCAAGGCATCGCTATATACAGATTTCAGTTCATATAAATTAAATCACATATTTTTTTTCTGCTGTAATGTCAATAGTGAATCACCATTGCAGGTGCCTATCAAAGCATTCCAGCCACCCCTCCTGTAGTGCTTGTGACTGGCAGTAAGCGCAGCTGAGGAAGCAAAGATAATCGAGGCCGTTGTTCTTCTGAGAAGAAAATGCCAAAAAAAAATAATAATCAGTTGCCCTTTAAAACTACTGGGGATTGTTTTCTTTTGCCAGCATCACAAACAGCTCAGTTAAGAAGAAAGAAATGCAGCTCCCTGTGTGTACGTTTGTAAAATCTAATCTGTAAAAAATAATTTCTAACCATTTTTGCTTCTTTATCCAGCATATTTTTTCCTACATACCATTTGGCCATTTATTCTTGGTAGGAGATAATGTTCTTAAACAGGAATAACCTTTTTTTTTTCAAAAAGAGAACATGCCAGGATATACAAAGAGTTTCTTCCAAGCAAGGAAATCTGTTAAAAAATTCTTTTCCACTTTTCTTTAGCTATTAGAAGAAAAGGGGGGGATTACTTTTATCTTGTAGAAATACCAGATAAAAGCAATAGGTTATGGCTTAGATGTTCTCAAAAGTTTGGACAAACATGCAGGCAGTGGAAGCAAATGGAACTTTTTTTTTTAAAGGCAGCGGTTTTGCATTCATTTTGCGAAATAGACTTTTAGGAGGTAAAAGTTACAAATGCATGCTTGAACTAGGAGTTCTCTGTATATTTATGTTCCACTCCCCCGAGCAGCATTAGTGGATGAAAATTTACTGATATACATGATAGTCCAAGCTTTCATTTTCAATAGTGAGATGGGTTTCACATCTATTTATAACTTTTATCTGGGAATTCTGTTCTAGTGGGTAGACTTGAAAATCACTGAACCTTTATTTTGCAGCTATTAGTTCAGTCAGAAGTTTTGGCAGTGTGTCTATCTTCCCTTCCAAATAGCTCTGAACAAAACCAGGATAAGGGCAGGGAGCAGTCAGTGATTTTCTCAACACCCAGTACTTAACACGCATATCAACTTTGATATGATTAGCCAGGTATAGTATTTTACATAGAAAAGCCATTCCCATTGGGATTAGAATATCGGTATTTATTTACTAATTTAGTTTCTTCATCTTTTTTAGGCTCTTGAACAAGTTCCTTTTCATTATTTCATAGAGTGAGAAACACTAGTCTAATGTAACCTGTGGCATTTTCCTACAACCCACAGCAAGTAACAAAATGTTACATTACATTAACACCGTAACAGTATTTTTGTAGATATTAAGAATTTTTTTTTTGCAGTGATCCAATTTTGCTGTGGCCATCTTCCTATGCCAGATGGGGAAAAATGATTTATTTCAATATATGACTAGTATCTACCTATAAACATCATTATTTTGCCTAGCAGTGGACATGAGAAATTACATAGAGCTGCTGGCTAAATTGTAGCTTCCATCTGGTTCTGTATGACTAATAGAACTAAACATTCTCAGGATTATCCCTTCTATATATGATGAGTCTCCACATCTGGACTCATACATAAGGTAGTAAAGTTTATAATCCTCCCCTCTTCCAATCAAGATAAACACAACACACCTGTCAAGCCTTTGGTCAAAAAGAAAAGATTTAAAACCTTTTTACAAAGCAGATTGATGCCAATTGGAAATGACTGGCATTTTGCTAGAAATGGCATGATGTACTAGCAACACTATTTTCTGATGGCGTTTTTTGTAATAACCAGTGAATTAATGTCACTTCATTGTTTGCTAATACTATATGGTTTCAAAAGCTCTTATTTCCTGTGCCCATCAAAGTGTGCAGCACTCGTCTCAACAAAATGCAGACTGTTTAGTAAAACAGTCAAAACTGGCATACAGCATAATACTGATTATATAGTAAACACTGTACACAATTTACGCTCATTAGAATGTTTAGCTTCAGCACTTTGCACCAAAAGACTATCAAAATATTAGTATCTACAAATGCAACACAATGTGATAGTGCCGAATGCAAAACAGCATCACATTATGCCCTGACAATGTAGGTTGCTCTATCAAATTGCTTTTGGTGTCCCTTGAAATTCCAGTGATGCATTCTCTTTTCATTTCACTTTTTGCAAAATCCTGTTATGATCCAGAAATCTGCTGGCCAAACATCATTGTTAAACATAGTAAAGGTATTTTTTAAAAAAACTTGTATTGGAAGAAAAAAGGAAGTAAGACAGAAAATTAAAAAAAAAATCCTGCAAAATTGTATTATCATGCATTATCTTATGAACACCTCTAGTTTGCTTCTTACGTAGAATTTTGAAGGCAAATGTAACCTCTTATAAAAAGGTTGATACTCATTGACACTACCTAACTGATGCTTAGTGATCCTGAAAACTAAACAGGATTTTTAAAAAGTCACATCCTGAATAGGTGAAGGTAAATCTTTGTCATGTTGAGTAAGAAAACTTCAATGTTATTTTTTTTTTACTGTGAACATACTGGCCTACATTAAAAATGAAATTCTGTTGCCTGCTCTGAATACAAAGTGTATATCTAACAAAACATATGCACAACACATATATACAGTTGCTATATAAATGCACCATACATATGCCATATTTTTCACACTATAAGACACACCTGACCATAAGACACAACTTGGTTTGGAGAAGGAAAATGGGCAATGACAAAGACAGAAGAGTTAGGGTTCAGCACTGTAAAAGGACCCACCACCATATTTTTCGCTCCATCAGATGCACAGACATTTCCACCCACTTTTTTGGGGTGGGGGAAAGTGTTTCTTATTGAGCAAAAAATACGGTATATATTACAGTCCGTTTTGAATACATAACAGAAACAGGAATCTTAAGAGCTCATAAGAGCTATATGAAGCCGCTGGGTGAGATCATCCATGGCTTTGGGGTGAGGTATCATCAGAATGCTGATGATACCCAGTTGTATATCTCCACCCCAAGCCAAATCAGTGATGCCCTCTCCGTGATCCCGTTGTCTGGATGTGGTACAGATCTGGATGGGCAGGAATGGACTACAGCTCAACCTAGCTGAGACTGAGTGGTTATGCGTACAGGCATCTCAGACCAGTCAACAGATTTCACCTTTGGTCATGGGGGAGAGGTGTTGCCCCCTGTGGACAGAGCTCAGAACCTGGGAGTCCTCCTGGACTCACGGCTCAGTTTGGAGGAGCAGGTGGGGGCCGTGGCCAGGGGGGCTTTTGCCCAGGTCCGACTGGTTCGCCAGTTGCGCCCATATCTGGACCGAGATGCTCTTCGCACAATCACTCATGCACTTGTCATATCCCAACTCGACTACTGCAATGCTCTCTATTTAGGACTGCCCTTGCATACCATCCGGAGGTTTCAACTGGTGCAGAATGCGGCTGCGCGGGTTGTGTTGGGAGTTTCCCAATACTCCCATGTTACACCCCTCCTGCGCGAGCTGCATTGGTTGCCGGTTGCCCTCCGGGTGAGATTCAAGGTGTTGGAATTAACATTCAAAGTCCTTCATGACTTGGGTCCGGGGTACTTGCGGGAGCATCTCCTGCCAATATTGAATACCGATCGCCCTGTGCGCGCACACAGACGGGGATTCCTCGGGGTGCCGTCTGTGAGAAAATGTCAGCTGGCGGTGCCTCGGAGAAGGGCCTACTCTGTTGCAGCTCCCGCCTTGTGGAACCAACTACCTTTGGAGCTCTGTTTGGCACCTGATCTCCGCTCTTTCTGCCGCGATTTGAAAACCTGGCTATTTGAACAGGCCAGACTGGACTGACCTCTTGGGGGGTATTTAAAATTAATTTTAAATTAATTTTAGTGATTGGGCTTGCTTAGTTTAATTCTTTTAAAAATATTTATTGTTGTATTTTAATTGTGAGCCACCCCGAGTCCTTTTGGAGAGGGGGCGGCATACAAGTCCAATTATAAATAAATACTATATGGAACAAAACTGTAATTGAATCTAGATGTTCTGCTTCAGATACCATGAAGCCTCCTCTCAAAAAGTCACAAGGAAAACAGGTCATGAAGAGATGTGTAGCATCCCAGACAATACTGCAGACCCTGCTCAAGCATCAATTATATGCTATGTCTTGAAGGAAGTGAACTAGCAATAATCTTTTCCACCATCCTCACCACTCTCTGCACCACCTTCCTGTCTGAAGCAATAATGCTTCCAAACCAGACAGTAATACCATATCACAGGATGCTCTCGATAGTCCCTCTATAGAAAGTGGTAAGGACAGGGGAAGGAAGATGACTTTTCTCATGTGTTGGAGCAAATGCAGGCATTGCTGTGCCCACTTCCCCAGTGTCTCACTGTTGAGCGACCAAGCTAGCCTACTGGTCAGCTGCACACCCAGAAACCTGATGCTGTTAATCATCTCCACAGGTGAATCATTGATGCATAGAGGTGTGTGGCTGTGCCTGCCCTTTTCTGAAACCCCAATTAGTGATTCTGCACTATTAGTGTTTCCTGCACTAATTCTTGATTGGTGCAGGAAACAGGAAGGTAATAGCAAGCTACTTTCGTATTATAGCCTTGCCAGGAAAACAACATGAACATAACTATGAAAACAAAATTTGTTCCCAACTGAAAAGAGTATATGCCTTTCCCATACTGTAAAAACAAAATTAGATGACTTAAAGCAAGAGTGGCAGACTGAGAAATTGCTATTTCTGTTAGGTTATGCTGCTTGGAACATAATTAGGGCCCATTTTTCTGAAATGCTGAGCTTGGAATCTAAAAAAATTAGCAAAATATAAGTTATTTTATTATACAGGACATACTATTAGCATAGCAAGCAAAATTTTCATTTTTTACTGGATCATGAGGAAGAAACAATCAAGGTAAAACTGTTTCAACATCATCTGTCATCTCAATTTTTTCACATTCACATTTTTGCTACATTCACACCTTGATACCCATCCACTGCCAGAAGCTAATCTATTAAAAATGCACATAGAACATTTTAACAGTGGGAAAAAGAAAACTCAATAATATTGACATAAATATAAGTTTTAAACCAAACTCAAAACTTATATAAAACTACTATAGATATTCCTTGTCCATCCACACACAAAACTATCATTAGAGAAAATACACTATTACTGTAGCAGAACTGTAACTGAACTGGAATAAAGGAATAAATTTTCATACCTCAAAGGGCACATTAAAAAATCCCTTTAATATCAGCTCACTTTACCTTAAGCCTTTCTTCAATTATGCAAAGTTAATTTATATGCTTCCATGATGTAGGAGCAATAGTTCGCCAGAGTAAGCATGTGGATGGCCGCAGGGAGGGGCAAAGTAGAGAAAGTGAGGTTACACACATCACAACATAATTGTGTCTTTGTTAATCATAGTTATTATCACTTTCAACAATACTGTAAACAGGCTATTTAAACCATTAATGTTTTTCTAATCAACATTTAATGAATCAGGTAGCTATAACTAACTAGTTATATGAATACTTAGTATAACTTTAACCAACTTCAATAAACCAAAACTGCAATCAACTTACATCAAATAAAACATTAAGAGTCCCTCCCTAATTTCATTTCCTGTTTTGTTTTTCAGATATATTTGCATATATACAGGTATATCAGTATGCATTGATGAAAACTTATTGCAATTGGTACCCATAAACACAATTTCTACCACCCTTTTATTAATCTTATACATGTTCATTTCTGCCTCATTGTGTATTTCAATGCAGACAGATAAGTAAGCTAGTCATTATTAGCTTTATACTTTTAAGAGACGTTTTGCTTTCCCTCTGCTCAAATGAAGGCAAGATATCATTGTGAAGCTACAAACTATTAAATATATTTCCTTACTCTCCATCCACTAGTTTCTGAATATTTTCCTTGGCCATTCTTTCATAAACTTGTTTAATAATTTGGTGAAGTTTTGCATTCATATTTTATATGCACAGTTCTGAGGCTTTCAGAAACACACCTGCATATCTTTAACTGCATAACAAAGAATGTTTTGCTTTTTTTTTTTTTTCATGTAAATGCAAATCACCAACGTGATATTTTTTGTAACAGAAGTTTTCTTCTAGAGAAATCCAGCAGGGGGACACTGAAGGCTACTTGAAGTGAAAACAGTACAGTACCAATAATTCCAGGGCATTATTTTAGATTGAGGAGTAGAAATTAGAGTAGGCAAAGGTTCTATCAGCTTTGGGAAAGTATTCAAAAAAACCAAAAACAACGCAAAACCCTGCACTTCGGTGCAAGGCAGCACCTGTGATGCAGCCCTTTTAACCTTGCTAATTATATGGTTGCATTAACAATCTAAAAAGAGGCGTTGCATATGCATTCTAGTGATTTTCCAAGGAGTTGTTTTGCATTCTTTGCACGGTCCTTCTTTTAAGGGTTTATCTTGGCTCCATAAAGATTAGACTTTTTAAAACAGAATTATTTCAAGAACTGTGCCTGTAATGATGTAACTTTTCCAAGAAGTAATCAAATTGTGAAACAGCAAAAGGGAGTTTTTACCTCAATGAAGAAACAATGTTTGTCTACCCAGTGGAATGATACAGACTGGATCTCTGAAGACTATACAGACTAAACTTTAGCTGCTTACATATTTCACTGCATAATATGTATGGGTATTCCTGAATAGTGGGATATTATTTGAGGCTGTATGCTACAAATCACATTTTTCCTCTACCTTACTGCATTTTTTCACTGTGACCTGTCACAGGCCCATAATTAAAATGCTGCAAAAGGATTTTTTAAAGATTAATGGATGAGGCAGTAATAATTCTACTGATGACTGTCTACATAACAAATTCATATATTGTTGTCACAGTACAGATGCATTTTAGCACTCTTGTAACTGGATGACTGATTATTCACTCCAATGAGGAGTTCTGCAGCAGGAAGTTTCGCACTTTTTCAAATTAGAGAACCTGGATTGTTTTTTGCTTAAGATTTAACCCCCAATCAAAAGTCTTTTCCTTCCTTCCTTCCTTCCTTCCTTCCTTCCTTCCTTCCTTCCTTCCTTCCTTCCTCCCTCCCTCCCTCCCTCCCTCCTCCTTCCTTCCTTCCTTCCTTCCTTCCTTCCTTCCTTCCTTCCTTCCCTCCCTTCTTTTTTTCTACATAGTCTCTTACCATGGAACACAGTTTGAAAATCTCTATTGGATATCCACCTAGAAAAGTTGGAATTTGGAAAGACCAAAGAGTATTGATTCTTACAGATTCCTACAAGGATGAGATCTATTTATTACACTGTATGATTCTGTATGAGAGATTACTTGAGATATTAAAGCTGGATCTCAGCTTTAGGAAAATGTCAGTTATGGGTAGATAGCTGTGGAATTCACTTTCTTAGAGAATGGAGATGAGAGCTGTATGCAAATGGACTTAAGGTATTGTTTAGCCAAATTACAAGCAGAAGAATGGGGTGGATGATTCTGCTATATTTCTTGAGTGGAAAGAAAAAGTATCCAGCAATTTTGCAAGTCAGGACCCTGCTTTAGTAATAAATTTCCTATTGAAACAGCCCAATAAGAAATGTAATTTTGTATGTCCTTGACTGGGATTTGACTGAAGCAGAAGAATCTAGCATAATCATATACTACCAAAGAGATGGCTGTAAAAATTTTTAAAAAGGACATTCCACAAATCTTTTAGTCATCTCAAATTAAATTCTTACACTTATACAAGAATTCATATTCAACAATTTCTTTCCAATCTACTTCCCTCTTAAAAGAGATTTTGAGGCAAATTCATTTTCATCAGTTTGAATAAGAACTGCTTTTAAAAAATGCAGAACAAATTATTTATCATTAAGAGAATTTAACATAATGGCTTTGAGTGTTCATTTCTTTACAAATTCTAGGGAGAAAAGAGATTTTTCTCCTCCAAATCAACTCAGAGTAGCCCTAAAGTACACACACACACACACACACACACACTCCTAAGTCATAAGAGTTAATTGATATTATTTGGCTGTTTTAGTTTCAACTTTCAATCATGTTGACATGTGGGCAAATAAGGGAACAGTGTCAGTATAAAGTTGATTTCAGTAAGGTAGAGAATATGCCAAGACATACATAGGACTGGGTAAGTGTTGTCATTATTGGGTTTATGCATGTTGTGCAGATGTGTTATATAATTAGGATTATCTAATGGGTATAGTGAGAAATCTATTAAGATCCATTTCATGGGAACAAGTGCACAACTTGGTTAATTTAATTGTTCCATTATATAGGTACCACTTCAATGGAAAGGTAGCAGTGTTCCATCTACCTTTATCATATTTAGCCATGCTGGCCACATGACAATGAAAATTGCCTTCAGACATTACTGGCTCCCTCAGGCAAGAAATGGAGATGAGCAATGTGTCCTAGAATCAGACACAATTGGCAGGAAAACCTTTACCTTCACTGTACTTTAGGTGAGCTTTATCAAAAACTTTCTAGAATTGACATTATGCTTTAAAAACTATTTGAAAGATTGAGAAAGCATACTATATGTATTGATTATTAGTTAGGTGAGCAAAAATTCCTAACAGGTATTACAAAGATTAAAGTAATCTGCAATGTTGTCTTTATCAAGGTCAAAATGCCACATTTCTTCAGTGACCTTCTGTTAAATCCTAACTGCTGCAGATTCTAAGTGCGTTGATTGAAGGATTAATATTATAAAAATAATAACATGGGCAGTCAATATATTTTCCTCAACTTGATGTTAGTAAGGATCTATTTTAATTCTTGAAAGGCAACACTATAGTTATAAAGTCTGACTGAATTTAACAGGAATTACTCTCAAGACATATGTATAATCTGCTTTTAACTGAAGTCTCTTCACAGGTGAGTAGCATCACTTGAAAAATGCTAAGAGGGATATTTTGCAGTCTCATTGACCCTTCTATTCCTTTTTACAGATTAATTTATCTGATTTATCCCTCTTTTTCATCCTTTGGTTGGCTGTGGTCCAAAATTTTCTTCAGTATTTTTTGCCTGTTGCCTTTTTTTGCTAATAATATACCTAGCAGTATACAACTCTTGACCTCTCTTAGCCCGATTTCAAATTTCTCTGACTTACTTTCAGTGTTCTGCTTCCCATACTTATTGCTCCATCATATTTTCAGTTTTTGAGTGCCCTTATTCCTACTATTCTAGCTCCTGGATCATCTTTTCATTCAGCACTATACCCTTTTTCCTAGTTTTTAATGTTTTCCTTCATTACATACAAATAAATCTTCAGATTTCAATCAAATATATTGATTGAAACAAAAAGAAAACCCCTCAAGTTAAACACTGATGAGGCATTATTGTTTCAAAGAGGCTATAAAAAGTACTATTTTAAGGTATCTAATTAAGTAAAATTAAAAACGATCAGAATACTGCAAAAAAAATGACAGAAGGCTATATACAGTTTTCTACTTTTATATTAGCTGTTACAGCCTTTAAAAATAATTCAAATTATAGCAGTATTATTTTTCTTTCCTTTTCAATTGTGAAAATGTGGGCATCTTTGGGCTTCCAGTGATATTCAATTTAGCAAAATAATAAAGAACCGTTCTTTTCAACAAGCAAACTATGCTTATTCAATTTAATTATCAATTTCTATAACACAATCATCCAGATCTAAAACAATTTTACTATAATCTTATTTAATTAGCATAAACTGTCCTGTGTGCAATAAAATATCATATTTCTCTTGTGTCCCCCTTAGTCAACTCCACACCAGACATTTGTGGTTTATTACTCTTCAGGAATATTGCGTAATAGGTACTAGATATTGCTTTCTTAATTTAAAACCATACTAGTTTTATTCAGGTTGATCCCCTATTTCATTTAGATAAGTGGTATGAACCCCTGTATACCTAATACATGTTATAATTCTGCTATGCTGAGAAAAAAATCCTGCTTCTTCCCAAACTTTCTGTTAGTACATAATTACTCTAGAAGTGTGAACATTTATCTCCTCTAATCACACCAAAACCAGCAGAGCTTGCATGCTCTAGTTCCCATCTATGTGACTGCTTTGTCACTCTGCCTACATGTAGGTCAACAATCCCGTTTAGAGCTGGATGGCCCCAACCCTGTTGGATTTTCACAAGGCATTACAAAATGATCCCAAAGCCATCTGGGCTGGGAGATTAAGCACAATCCATTGTTCAATTGTTTTATTTAGTGTTATTTGAAGTCTAATAACTTCTTGACCTCAGGCATGCATTACAGAATGCGTTTTGAATATTGATTTAATTTATGTAAATAGAAAAAATAGTCAATACCAAAAATACAGCATAGAAAAAGTTGCTAGCTATTGAAAGAAAGTGCAATTTCAAGGACACTCAAATATGTAGAAAGTTAATCAGAAACTTTTAAAACACATGGTAGGAGTAGCTAAATTACAATTTGTATGAAACAAAATACAATACAGAACTATACTGCATTCAGATACAAGACTCCCAATTAAAAATCAATCCCTTCTCTTACTTTGGTCATGAAATTATATAGAAATGTTAGGAATCTGTACACAAATTAGTTGGGTTGGCAATATATAAACCAACAATGTATGTTTGTTGCTTTAAGAAAAAATCACTGTATTGATTTATACTATATTCTGATTGGTTGATTATATTGCAAATTACCATAAGAGGGAGCTAGAGATCATAGCCTGCTCTCTTTGACATTCTGTTGCTATCTAGGGTTCTCTGTTGTATTTATGCTGTGCTTATACTTTGATATCTTTTTTACTGTAAATGACTTACAACTGGTAAGAAGACTTTGTAATTGGACATTATTTGGACATATATGACCTGGACTGTTTATTGGACTGTGCTATTTCTTAGAGTAAACTTTAACTCAATTTAGTGTATCTGTGTGTGGCTGAATGCTAACTACTCTCATAAACATTTCCATGTGCATATCCTTGTTACTCAAGGGTTATTCTGTACATATCATAACAAGACTTAAATATTATAGAGAGAGATGTATGGAATGGGTCTTACCATTTCAGAAGCTATTGTAAATCAGCATGGCCCTTCCCCTAATAGCTTTCTTTAAAGCAATAAGAACCCTGTGGCATTAATCTAAGGGCTCATGTAATGCAGACTGCTTCTAAATCTTGTGAGCTTTGGAGAAACTTCAAAACCATCTATGAATACAATATACCTCTTTTGTTTTTCTTTGTTTTCTACAAAGTATGTGAAGAAACATAACTATCTTGGATAAGAGACAACCTTCAATAGAAGAGATGTACAAACAGATGTTTTGCACTAACAGTACATGCAAAGGAACTCATATCACTGAAACAGTTTTATTTTTTCTCTAGGCTTGAGCAAGTGCTTTCAAAGGTGCTCCTAACTGTATCTGCATGCATAACATCTTTGTAAATTGATATGATGGTTGAAAGTGATGAAACAGGACCTTCCAATTGTCACAGTAGATGTTTTATAAAGGTGGCATAGATTTTTGGGTGGGGATTACGAAAACAGCAGCTTAACTTTTTAAGGGAGGAAAAGGCCTGGTACTTAAACCTTGGAACTTACATAGATATAGGATGAGCCTTGGATAAAGCCTTGATTATCAAAGTGCATTCATGCCCATGTATGTGTGAGAAACAACTTTTGAAGCAGCCATAAGAGCTTAGAAAAAATATTTCATAAAATACTGTAAGTATATCCATCATTAATAGACCTATTTTTTTCTGAATGTGTCAAAATTATAATGGAAATTCATTCTCATGATAATAGTTCAGGGTTTGAGGGGTTCTTTTGGGAGGGTTAGTAAAAATTACTACCTGAATATAATAAAGTTGGAGCACACTTGGTAGTTATTGTAAAGATGAGAACACATTTGAGGAACCCAGAAAGTTTGGGGGGAGGTTGTGAAGGTAGAAGGAATTTTAATCAGCCAATTTGATCTAATGTTTAGGGTGTCAGGCTAGAAGCCAAGAGACAATGAGTTTAAGTTCTGTCTTAACCATGAAAGCCAACAAGGTGACCTTATATCAGTCACTCTCCCTCAGCCCAACTGTTGTGACCTGCCAGTGGCTGGCAGAACTGGCAGCAGAGTCAGACAGTGAGGAGTTTGGGGAGGATCCTGGCCAGTCCTGTAGGCTGAGGAAGACTCAGATGAGGGATCTGCATCAGAGACAGAGATGGGGTCAGGGCAGGCTGGCAGTCATCAGCTGCTTTTGGGCTTAGACAGCAGTGAGGCGGGGGAGCAGCTGGAATCAGTTTCCAGCCTGCGCATGTGCAGAGCTGCCAAAAGGAAAGAACAATTATGAACTCAGGGTCAACATGGGAGTAAGGCCACAGGTGGATGATGAATGGCCCTTCCCATAAGGATTAAAAGAGGAGCAAAGGGGGGGGGTTGCAGGAAACAATTTGTTTATTCATTCTATCATGGTGAAGATCTGTGCATCCTAGAGACTCTGTGATAAGCCCTTCCTTGTCAGCATTGCTTTGGAAACATTTACCAGGCAGTTTTCCAAGATAGCTAAGGTTTGAGCTCCTAATTATACCCTTGAAAGAACGTTTGCCAGGCCGTTGGCTGAATGTGAATGCAAGAAATTCACATCCATTTAATAAAAGGTGTTTGGTCGGGACAAAGAGTCTGCCAACTAATCTCATGCAGTGATTGCTGGGGCAAAAGAAGAGGAGGAAGATGTATTAGATATTTTCAACCCCTTGAATTATTTATAAAAATAATAAAGGAAGGATAAAAAATATTTTAAAAGAATACTATGTTTCTGAAATCATAAGACATCTCCATAACCTACAGAAGCCAACTTACTTCATTTTGTTGCTAGGAATTGCACCTAAACAATCTAGGGGAAAAAATAATGTTTTAACTATCTAGACCCTGGCAACTTTATTTTAATTCTGCCAATTTTAATTGCTGGAAATAATAAGCAGACATTTATTCATCTTTAAGGGTGTTGTTGTTTTGCTTCTGATCAGTTCAGTGAAGGACAAAATAAGTATGTTGTAGCTTCATCTAAATCTAAATCCCCAGCTAAATTAGAACAGTGTGGACTGATTCTGAGGCATCTGAGATGAAATGGAACCAAAAGACACCAAAATCCAATTAGGGTTTTCCAAAGTAACCAATTTTTAATTGTATTAAATTTTTAAATTCTAAATTGTATTAAAATTGGTATTAATAGCAATGTAATTGTTAAACTAACCATGAACCAGGGGGATAGCTTGACTTAAGAAGTTGTGGGTATAGTATAGGTCAGGAGTGTAAAACTCACATCATCACGGCAGCGTCACATGCATATTGGGACTTTCCCCCCATTAACTAAACCGAGGGTAGGCATGGCCAGCACATGACGCATCCAGCTCACGGGCCAGGAATTTGACAGCCCTGGTATATGTGGTACCTGGCTCAACAGTAGTAACTGTAGGTGGGATCTTGGAGTCCTAGTGGACTCCACTTAAATATGACCCAGTAGTGTGCTGCAGCTGTCAAAAAAGCCAACACAGTACTAGGCTACATTAACCTAGAATCACAATCACGTGAAGTGTTAATACTACTTTATAATGCCTTGGTAAGACCACACTTGGAATACTGCATCCAGTTTTGGTTGCCATGATGTAAAAAAGATGCCGAGACTCTAGAAAGAGTGCAGAGAAGAGCAACAAAACTGATTAGGGGACTGCAGGCTAAAATATAAAAAGAACGGTTGCTGGAATTGTGTATGTTTAGTTTAATGAAAAGGACTAGGAGTGACATGATAGCAGTATTCTAAAATCTCAGGGGTTGCCACAAAGAAGAGGGAATCAAGCTATTCTCCAAAGCACCTGAAGGCAGGACAAGAAGCAATGGATGGAAACTAATCAAGGAAAGAAGCAACCTAGAACTAAGGAGAAATTTCCTGACTGTTAGAACAATTAATCAGTGGAACGACTTGCCTCCAGAAGTTGTGAATGCTCCAACACTGGAAGTTTTTAAGAAGAGTGGACAACCATTTGTCTGAAATGGTATAGGGTTTCCTGCCTGAGCAGGGGGTGGGACTAGAACAGCTCCAAGGTCCTTTTCAGCTCTATTATTGCGTTTGAAATATTTAATGTGCAATTCAGCACTCTAGACCAGAACAGAAACTTACACATTGTGAGAAACAGCATAATTGCTCCATAAAACATTATGATAGGCAGAAGAAAGAGAAGGAAGAGTAGTGTAAGAAGAATACCAGCTCTTTCTGATCATAGAAGATCAGACATTCCAAACCACAATAATTTGTGTGATAGACAAGTTTTATTCTTTTTATTAAAAGCAAGACTATAACCATTTTCCTTTAAAAAAGAAAACAGCATGTAAAAGATCCTTCACCTCGGCTCCTGCACCTCTTTCTTTGAAAACAACCAGATTTCATTTTTACTGAAGGATGAATTGTGCCTGAACATTTCATTCATCCTAACCTTTTAAAACATTGAAAAAGTTATAATCACTTGTAGCTTTCCTATGCTAATCAATGGACAGTATAGAACTGGATTTCCACATTTTATTTATACTCTAGCTCCAAATGAATCATGCAGTGGCTGATTAGTTTCAAATGGAAATAGGCTGTTTTCCAAAACAACAAACTGAGGCTCAAAGCAAATATATTAATAAGGAATAGTCTTTGATTATTTAAAAATTTTACATCAAAGGGCTGGTTGTGTTAGTTTAATGAGTTATCTAATAGTGAATTGACAGAATATTAAGATGAATTAAACATTTAATGGGTTTTTAAAACACGGTTATTATTTTTATTAAAAATGTTGAGTTATGTAAATAAAAACTTTCAGCAGTTCCATTTTAATTTGATAGAAGTATCTTCAAAATAACAGTCAAAATGGCCACCTTAAGATCAGTAGAGATTCTTTGATGTTAATCTGTTATTCTGTACCACAGAACTAAATAGAACACCCCCAAATGGTTTTTTTGTTGAAAGTCTAATGTAGTTTGTTCCTGTGAACTGAATTACAGTATACTATTGCATAGTGTAATACATGACCATCTCTTTTCTTTGCTTTGCTTTGCTTTTCTTTCTCCTCCTCCCCCTCCCCCTCCTCTCTATTAAACTGATATAACATCTATTTAAGCACATTATTACACCATTGTTGATTTTTCTTGAGATTTCATGCCTGTTCATGAATGAAAAGTCCTGATTTGGCCCAGCTTCTTTTTCTTTCTTCTTCTTCTTTAATTCTAGAGATGAAAGTATTTGCTATGCAAAGAAAAGAGAAGCAACAAAAGTGTCCATTAATAAATAATGGTGCAGTATACTTGTTTCTTCCTGTTGCCAAACAAAAAATCGGTATCTACATAGACGACCCATTTACTCAGCTTTAAAGGCGAATCTGCTTAGCATTGTGTCTTTAAGAGTTTGCTTTTTAAATCTAGTCATGTACATTTATTGCTATTGTATATGTTCTGCACAGCATCAATAAATAGAATAGAATAACAGAGTTGGAAGGGACCTTGGAGGTCTTCTAGTCTAACCCTCTGCTTAAGCAGGAAACCCTATACCATTTCACACAAATGGTTATCCAATCTCTTCTTAAAATTTCCAGTTTTGGAGCATTTACAACTTCTGAAGGCAAGTTGTTCCACTGATTATACTGTCAGGAAATTTCTCTTTAGTTCTAGGTTGCTTCTATCCTTCTCAGGTGCTTTGGAGAATAGTTTGACTCCCTCTTCTTTGTGGTAGCCCCTGAGATATTGGAACACTGCTATTATGTCACCCCCTAGTCCTTCTTTTTATTAAACTAGACATACCTAATTCCAACAACCATTTTTATATGTTTTAGCCTCTAGTCCCCTAATCATTTTTGTTGCTCTTCTCTGCACACTTTCTAGAGTCTCAACATCTTTTGTACATTGTGGCAATCACACAGCTGCCAAAATTAGAAGTTAGTTTCTTTTTATTTAAAGAGATGACAATCTCTTACTTAAACCTGAGATAGAGAGATAGATAGATAGTTAGATAATGATGATAGAAAGAAAGACAGACAGAAAGAAAGAAAGAATATAAACAGAGGATAAACATGTACAGATAATAGATATATAGTTCATATAAAAGAGACCAATGTGATTAATCTTTTATAGACTGTTTTCTGTAATAGGAAAATAAGCATCTAGATGAGCTTGATTGATTTTGAAAAAGGAACTAAGCAAGATCATGAAGCTTTGAAAATGATAGATCAATATTTTTCATAATATATCCAAACTGTGGGCTGAACAGCCACATATATTAGATGAAAGTTATTGTGAGCAGTTTATCCAAACAACTATCTTCCCTCTCCTTCTCTCTCACCAGCAAGAATTCACTAGAAGTACAAATGAATCACAATATTGAATATTATAGGATCATTATCTGAGAAACTATACCTCTCGGAGCATTGCTGGATATTGCACTGAACATTTCCCGGAATGTCAGAAGTATTAGACTGCTTAAGTTAACAAAATTAAGAAAATCCTTGTTTTAAAGTAAGACATCGTCATCTGGGAAAGGCCCTAGACCTTTTGCTCAAAGGTTAATAATGCATGAATAAATATGAATATACCATCTATAAATAACTGAATGCTATCTTTCATCTCAACACTAATCCAGACAAAAATTCTATTCTCAAATTCCATTGGAAATAATACACAGAGCTTGATCCTGTCTTATATTTACATCAGTTTATTAAATTCTATACAGTGCCATATCAAATATATTTCTTTTCTATCTTTATAATTCAGATTTTGTGCCATAAAGTCAGCCTGACTCATCTACAGATGTTCAAGTGCTGTTAAGGATAGAGTTTCCTTATGTCAAAAACTAAACATGAGACCAGGTTGGATCAATATGATATACAGAGTTAATGACAGAAATAGTAATGTATCTTAAGAGGTTCTCCACCATCTTCCCTGGATATGTATGATCAGAACAAACTTCTTTTGGAAGGGAGCCAAAATTAATGATCATGTTTGGTCTTGTCAGTGCCATCCAAAATCTATATTATGCATAATACATTTGTACCATTTGCAAAAATATTGATATATGAGAGAGATGGAAAGTTTCATCAATCCATAGATACATCAGATTATTTTTCTTGAACTATTTAGCCATAGCTTTGCTAGACACTGAATGACAGTCTAGTATTTTTAACTATTATATTACTGAGTAGATGTTAAATAGTTTTCCCCATGGAAGATTATAGATGCTCAAAATATGCCAGAACATATGATAACTAATGTGTTAAGAAATCTGGTTGTATATATTATTATCTTGGTTCTTTATGTCTTTACAAAGGAAAGAAGAGGCAATGGTCAAGGGAAACAGGGTTAAAACAAAGGGAAACTGTTGGTAGTATGAAAATGAGAAGCCCCAGTCCAGCAACTTGTACATTTTGATCAAAAAATAAAAGTGGAAATTTTTCAGCAGAGCCCCATAATCTTCTATAATGTATATGACCAGAATAAAAGTTCCCTTGAGCAAAAGTTCATTTACAAATCATTCCTGCTAACAAAACTTGCAGGAGTGAAACTTTTGTCATGTCAATTTTTCCTTTTGTTGCTTCTTATAAATTTTATACATTCTTATACATTCGGCAGTTCGAATCCCTAGCGCCGCGTAACGGAGTGAGCTCCTGTTACTTGTGCCAACCTAGCAGTTTGAAAGCATGTAAAAATGCAAGTAGAAAAATAGGGACCACTTTGGTGGGAAGGTAACAGAGTTCCATGCACCTTCGGCATTTAGTCATGCCGGCCGCATGACCACGGAGACATCTTTGGACAGCACTGCCTCTTTGGCTTTGTAACAGAGATGAGCACCAGCCCCTAGAGCCGGAAACGACTAGCATATATGTGCGAGGGAGCCTTTACCTTTACCTATACATTTTACAGTATATTATATATATATATCTCCTTCAAAAGCTGCTCCTCCAGATTTCTGGAAAATCCTGAGAAATCATGTGGAGAGAGCAAGAGGCAGCATGCAGAAATAACTTTCACTTGATTCTAATTTGTCAGTCTTATCAGTCTTATCAGACAGGAAATATGACCAGATAAATTCTACTTTATTGTAAAGTTACATTAAGAGATTCTTGTATGTCTGAAAATACAATTCTTCCATTACCTTTACAGACTGAGAAATTAGGGTCCCTTCTGATCCCACCATGCACCTGTGGGCTATGCTGTCATTTATCTGACCATTCCCTAGGCAGCATCTCTTTGCCCCATCTCCCTAGGTCTTTCCCACATATTATTATATTATCCCTTTCAGAAATGAAAGTAGCAGTGGATTTTTAAAGCATCACTTTGATCCATCACATAGTGCTTTAATACTAGTGACAAATTTCCAATATCTATTAATATTTAAAACAAACAAAATGCTGATATTTCCATTAAGATTTGAATTATACCGAGTATCACTTTTCATCATATACAATCAACATTAAAAAAACAGATACTTTTTTGAAATACAGATGCCAGCACTTATTAACTTTTGCAAAATATTAACATGTTAGACTAGTAAACTAGAGCACTGTTTGTCCATGTAAATAAATTGATTTTCATTAAGATGTACCAACTTGAATAAATTCACACTAGATTCTGCAGAGTACTGAATATAGTAATTTACTCCTCTGATTCAATTAAACATATGAGTCAAATCCTTTCTATTATACTATGCTTCCTATTGCACATAATGCTGCTTTTAAGTGTTCAGATATAATGTTCATATCAATTCAACTCACAAAATTGAGTGAGATTGTGACTTTTCAATGGAGCAGCAGTAACTGCATTTCATTATTTGTAAACTATCCTCACCCACCCCAATAAACTAATCTAACAGGGCAGATTCAATTAAAATACTAAGACTTAAGTGATTTATGGACTGCTGTTTCCTCTTACTGTGATCTTCAATTGTGCTTGTGTAGCTATGTATTCTCATTTCAGTCCTATAAAACTTGCTACTCATGCTGCTAGCTAATGTAAGATTCATTAATAATAGAAAAACTTCAGCGCTATCATATTTGATTTTACAGGAACATATGAGAAGAACATCATTAGAAGTATTCACTAGTAGTCAAAGTTCAAGGGGAGGTACACAGAATCATTATAGTCTATCATGAGACCCTGTCAAGATGCTCTGTTCACTAACTCCATCTTGTTGCCCTTCCATAAGACAAGTACAAAAATTTCTACTATTTATTTGGCCATCCAAAAAAAAAAACATCATGATAACCCTTTCCTCAATATTCTATGCAATATATCTTGGCAATAATCTCTACTAAGGGTCTTCCCAGTTGATATATATCCTTAATTGATTAAGTGGGACATGTTTTGACTTATGGGCAAGGATGATGACTTGTGATAGAAATGATGAAGTTCACTCTTTTATCAATGTTCACTCCATTACCAATGACAAGCTGAACTACTATTAACTTCTATAATTTCTCTTTTTCAAAGATATTTTGTTCAACTTCCCAGATTAGTCCACGGCTTTGAGATTTTCTGACTGTTTCTCATCCATGTACTAATCAGGTCCAATTCTGTGTAACTTAAATAGGTACTATGATGGCTAGTTTATTTTCCATTTCTGCAAGTAAAAGTGATTCTACCTACCGCACTCACTTCCATGCTATCTTCCATAAGAATATCTTCCTACTATTACTTGAAGTTTCTGTAGTTAATTATTGATTTAAGTTGTCCCCTGGAGTACATTATGTTTCCTATGCTTTTCAACCTCTTCAAAAATCATTGGGAAATTAGAAAGGTACTTTTAAGGGTATTTTTATTATTATCAGCTATGAATTTTCCTTCTACCATGTTCTGAGAAGGCTGAGGAGGTTCTACATGGGTGATGAGCTAGATAAAGGTAAACAACCTAAAAACAAATTTGTACTGTAACTTTTTGTGTGTTTTAATTTAATACAATTCAGTTGAACTACTGTAAGATAAATTGCATGAAGCAATTCTTAAAACCAGGTTGAAACTTTAGTTAGTACAACTTAGTACATTGGAAATATACTGGTAAATACTAACTTGGAAATATACTGGTAAATGCTAACTTATTATCTTTGAAGATTTAGGAATAGGCTATCTGAAGGACATATATGTGCTATTCATTTCCAGCTCTAGGGGGCGGTGCTCATCTCTGTTACAAAACTGAAAAGCCAGTGATGTCTGAAGACATCTCCATGATCATGTGGTCAGCATGACTAAACATAAAAGGCACATGGAACACTGTTACCTTCCCACCAAAGTGGTCCCTATTTTTCTACTTGCATTTTTACATGCTTTAGAATGGCTAGGTTGGTGGAAGCTAGGACAAGTAAATGGGAGTTCACTCCATTATGTGGTGCTAGGGATTTGAACCGCCAAACTATCTACCTTTCTGATCGACAAGCTCAGCATCTTAGCTACTGAGCCAAAGTCATGGGTAAAATCAGTATGCTTTATGACAAGTCAAAAATAGAGTTAGAATAGTCAGAAATGGAGTTAGTGAGCGATAGTTTAATTTCCAAAAGTTTGGGGGTATTTTTTTTAAATTAAAATATTCTCCCCTAGATCAACCATACAATACCCAAAGTGCTCAGTTTACGAAAAGTCAATGCCTCCATCAGTGCCCTCACTGTCAAAGTCTAGGTAGTCAGGAAACAAAGCTCCCATACTTTTCTTGGTTTCAACAACTAACTAAACCAAGGGGCTACTTGCAGAGATTTTTTTCTGCAAATTTTTACATGATAAGTTGACAGAAAAATACTTGTTTTTTTTAATGCTTACAGGGCAACTATGCCTGAGCTAAGCATTTTCACACAGCAGGATAATAGAGTCCCATCTTCAGTATAGCAACTGTTCTTTGAAATCTTCTCTGTATGGCAATTGCCTGAACATTAACCATATGTTAGAAAGGAACAATCTGAGATGCTGAAAACTAAATGACATTCTTCTAGAATAAATGATAGAAATGTCACTGATTTCAGTAATTTCATCAGGTAAAAGTCTAATCAAAGACTACAGCTTCCATAGTGCACATTTCCTAAAGTAAGGTTATTGCAATAAAATCTATGTTCACCAATAAACAAGTCTTTTTATTGCTTAAGTAGATACCTCCAAACACACCTTACAACTTTACAAACTTTGGTCTTCCTCTACAAAGAAATCTCCTAAAATATGCATATTATTGTTATTGGGTTCTAATATGTGATTTATTGGACCTGTATAATAGAAGAAACATTCAACAAAAATTGATTGCATTATTTCAAATCCTTTACATTTTTATTATTACTGGAATGTAACCTATTTCTTTAAAATATCACTTTCTGTTAGTTTCTAATGCCAAATGTTCCATTTAAAACCACTTAATTGGCATTCCTCAAAAAGCTAAAGTAAGAAGTTCCAAGAATTCATTTTTAAAGACTGAATCTTTATTCAGTACTCTATTTTCAACATCAGAAGAACTGTTTATGATGAATTCATGCAAAGTAACTTTATTTCTGAAAGTTGTTAGAAGAAGGTTGTACTGGAGTATCTATGAAAGTCTATTTTTCCAGTTTTATCATAATTATATCTTTTAAAAACCCCTCTAGAAGAAAAGAGAGGTGATTGTTTACAATTTTCCAGCATTTATGTATTGTACAGGCAAGAAACATCTCTCTCTCTCTCTCTCTCTCTCTCTCTCTCTGCCTTTCAAAGTTTATTAGAGATGATCTTAAAGTAAAGCTGATCCTTTGATCAAATGTCCTTCTACCAAGTCTCTTCAAGTTTTCCTCTAAAAATTTTCTGGGGAAAGGCAAACAATTATATCCATTTTCTACATAGTGCATAAAGAAGATAAATTGGCAAGGCTAAAACACTTCACTCAAAAGCCCATTCATCTCCCGGTGACTTTCTGGACCATTTCTGTCCTCCACTGGAATTTAGCTCTGGAATCATTTGGAGAGAAATATAAAATTTAAAACTACTCTAGATTACTCATACAGCTTGATACGGAGATTCATAATAAGATAATATTTCCAAAATCACTTACTAAATGAAAGTGGATCCTCAGAAAATAGCCAACTCCTAGTACAAAGTTCTAAAGGGATCTATACAGTCTGACTAAGCAGGAGAGAATATAGATGTTTTTTTGTTCAAAATATAGAAACAGTTGAGTAATTAGTTCTACTATGTTTTATTATCTGGTTATTTGTGGTGAGTTATGACTCCTGAAGCTTTTCTTCTTTGTTTCACTTGCACTTGACAGGAATCCTTCTATAGGTGGATTATCTAAACCCAACAGTTTAGCAAGTAATCTTGCTTCAATGACTAAACACTTAGAACTCTAAATAGAAAAAGCTTTTCCAAATCCACTGTAAAGAAATATTGCTAGAAAACATAACTTGGCAGAAAAGCCTACAAGCATTTCTCCCAGGATAGACATAGCTCTGTGCAGACTGTTTATTGCATTTCCCAGAGAGTTAGAAGTTTACCAGCTCCTTAAATAAGCAACAAAGCAAAAGACTGTTAGTCTCTCATTTATGGGCTTCAGAAAATTGAAATGCATACACCAATAGTAAGGCTGAAGTAATGATTTGTCAGATCATACCTTGCACACAGCATTAACTTTCTATCTATGTACTGGGTGACTCTATATCAAATTTCACTTACAGGACAGAATGTGTCTGTGTGCGCATATAATCTGATAGTGCGTATTCCAGAATAAAGATCACATGCACATCTACAACTGCAAATCCTACATTTTACCAGCTTTTCTCTTTCATTGCTAAAAAGGTATTCTGCATGCTTTTCTTGTATTAATGGAACTTTTAAATAATCTTGATAGCATCCCAATGTCATCTCACCCTTAAGCTCTTCACAAATACAAACACAGCACTAACAAGGCTATTTTTTTCTGTTGCAAAACTCCCAATGAAATAAAACCAAAATGTTGGATGACTAAAATAGCTTTAAGGTTTTGTTTTGAAATCAAATGCAATGTATAACAAAGCCAAGTACATTCCCTATTCTTCTGGTGTAGTGTTTCCTTTTTTTTTTTGCATTGGAGCACATGAAAAATTACTAGTGCTGGATGAGCATTATTGACATAAGAAACTGTTTTGCTTAATCACAAATGCATTGGGTCATTGCAGAGCTTGGAGTTTTCCCTCTTATTGACTAAGAAGATGAATGGACTTGACTAAACTAGTGAATGACCCAGAATCAAAGTCTGTTAAGCACTGTTTCTCTTCTCTTTCTCTCTCCATGTATGTATGAAAGAGACAGAGGGAAGCACTGTGAAAGGGAGGAAAAGGAAAAGCTACCCTTGTATCTGCACAACAGAAGATGCTGTCTGAACTTCCAAAGCAGGAAAAAAGCTGGAACGAAAAGCCTGGTTAAAAAACAAAAAAAAATCACCTTAACTGCTTCTCAAAGCCCCGTTCCAAGTCAGAAACAACTGGGTACTCACCTGGTGCTGAGGACCACAGCAGGCAAAAGGAAGAGCAAATACTGAGTCAAGATGTATTTCATTTTGCAAAAGCGGGGCTGTTTCGTTCTCTGGAGCTACTCGGCACTCTTCCTCTCTTGATTCCTCTTGTCTTTCCCACCAGCTCTCCAATTTCTAAAGTCCTTCCTCTGCAAAAGAACCTGCTCCCGCGTATGACAGCCAGTAGATCTGTGAAAGCAGGCAGACCAACACACTGACTAATGAAGGCAGCCTAGAGTGGGGCTTGTGCTTCAGGAGTGATGTCACAGGCAACGGAGCTGCTGCTGCTGCTGCAAGTCTCATGCCTGATAGTCTGTGATTATTCAGCACAGGGACTCTATTGATGTCCTGAAGGATTTGTTATTACTAGCCGTTTCAGTGGCAACAGCAGAGGGAAGTGAGCCCCCAGGCAGATGCTACTTCGTGCTAAGGGCTCATCCTAAATTCAGCCTAAAAATCAAAATGTCTAATGAAAGTTGGGTCATTTGCAGGGAGACCCAGGGTGAAGACTTGTTTAAATGAACAGCCAAGTTTCAAACTCACCTCCTGCTTGGTGCAAGTGAAAGGCAGCTCTCACTCAGTATGAATAAGAAGTTATCATACCAACTAAGAAGCAGATTCCTTAGCAGCTAGGGAGCCAACACTAAATGGGTTAAAATAAATAAATAAATCCCAAACTGAGTCTTTTCTCTAAAGATCCAATTGTCATCACTAGAAACCTTTTATAAAGGTCAATCCAAATGTAAGCTTTCTTTAGGTGTTATCCTGATAATTATTCTGTTTAAAGAAGCAACATTTGGCATCAATTATTAAAATTTTAATTTGAGGGAGAGAGAGGGAATTCAAACTCCTTAAAGAGGGTTTCTTGACATCACTCAAAATCCATTTTGCCAATGAAAGTTGAAGTCCTGAATGTCCTTCACAGTCTCCAAGCATAAATAAAGCTCTACTCTTGGGTAGTAATAGCTTTCTACAGCATATTTTGGTTATGTCAGAATTTAGACTTTAAAACATATTGCAGTTTTATGAAATGAGGATAGCTTGGTCTGAAAAGGAAATATGGTCACGTAGGTCAGGATAAAAGAGAGTTCAGTTGTCTGAATACATAAATTGCTCATGCAGAAAGGCATTTAAAACATTTAAAATGATTTGCTATATTACAGAGAGGCAAAATATCGAAGGCAAAAACTTCCAGAAGATTGGGTAAAGAACATTTGAAACCTATTAACTAGAGGCAGGCTAACAAGAAGCAAATTTTCTTTAAATGGCAATTAATTGTCACACACTGAAATGGCAAGATTTCCTTCCTATTAATACAAATCAAATCATAGATGTTGAAATGTATACATCATATTGTATCATTAATGAATGGCATGTTGTATTCAAGTTCAATGAAAAAAATACACTCTGCCCTCAGTGATTTCCAAGTTTCTTCATCTCTCCCTTCTCACCTTTTCCTTCCTTCCTTCCTTCCTTCCTTCCTTCCTTCCTTCCTTCCTTCCTTCCTTCCTTCTGCATTGGGCAGCGTAGGATAGGAAGGGTGCATACTATGTGCAAGAGGTGCTGTGCAGGTAGAGAAGGACAAGAAGGATTCACCTGAATGCCATGCAGGTCAGGGAGGAGATGTAGGGAGAAGTATGTGTGAAAAGAGGGTGATGAGAGTCCATCAAGATGCACAGGATTCTTGCTTGGGTCAGTGAGGGTGCCTGGGGGTAGTGTGGGCTTGAAATGGTGTGTGGTCCTAATATTAGAAGTAGTATGGGAACAGAAGAAAATTCTATTAGTTGTAATTTACGCACCCAATAAACAACAAGAAACGTACTGCAAAAAATTACCTGAAAAAATTCTTGAATTAGGCAAAGAAGAAATTTGCATAATAGGGGATTTCAACACAGTCTCTGATATAAAAAAAAAGATTATCAAAGTACCAGTAAAAAAAAGAAAAAGAAAAATACACTCCCAAAAACATTTTTTAACATGATAGAAGAACAGAACCTAAGTGATATATGGAGAATATGCAATCCAAAAGAAAAGCAGTTTACCTTTTATTCAATTCCTCACAAATCATGGTCAAGAATTGACATGACATGGATAAGCAAAACCTTAATGAAAAACATAGTATGAATAGAAGTAGCACCAAATATGTGGGCAGATCACAACCCCATTAAAGTAATATGGAAAGGTGAATCAAAACAAAGAGGAAGGTGGAGGTTGAACCCACAGACTCTGAGAGAAAAAGAATATATAGTAAAATTTAAAAAAGAATTAGAAATGTTTTTTGATGTAAATAAAAAAGAACACATCTCTTTACAGAATCCGTGGGATACAATGAAAGCCTTTCTAAGAGAAATAACAATTGCTTATAATGCTAGAAAGAAAAAAGAAAGAGGAAAAGAAAGCAACGAGTTACAGAATGATAATAGAAAATTGGAAAGACAAGCACAATTAGCATCAGAAAATGAGCAATTTATAAATAAATGGAAATTAGCTAAACATAAATTGAATATATTAGAACAGGAAAGAAATTTAGGAGCATTCAAAACAGTAAAGCAAAATTATTTCGAAAATGCAAATAAGCCGGGAAGATGGCTTGCATATAGGTTAAGAAAGGAAAAGGAGAAGAGATGGATACAGCAGTTGCAAGATAAGGAGGGAAAGATACAAAACAATATGGAAAAGAAAAAAGAAACAGTATTGGAGTATTTTTGTGAACTCTATAAACAAGAAAATATGAGTAAAGAGAGAATTAAACAGTATTTAGAGGAAGAAAATATTCCAATACTATCGGAAGAAGAAAGGGAAAAATTAAATAAAGAGATTACTATAGAGGAATTAAAAGAAGCAATTAGTAAACAAAAAAATAACAAAACTCCCGGAACAGATGGTTTACATGCAGAGTTATACAAAAACTTAGGTGAAATTCTTGACCCAATTCTTTTAGAATCTATAATGAAATACTTAAAGGGGCGGAGCTACCAAGGTCATGGAGAGAAGCGTACATCATATTAATTCCGAAGGAGGGCACAGATATCACCCACATAAACAACTATAGACCAATTTCTTTGTTGAACGCCGACTACAAAATATTTATGAATTTAATGGCTGAGAGACTAAAAAATGGTTTTCTTCCAACAAGACAACTTAAAAACAATACAGGAACAGTACTAGATATCCTGGAATACTATGAGGCTCATCCAGAAAAAACAGGCTACACTTGTTTTTCTGGATGCTCAAAAAGCCTTTGACAAAGTAAATTGGGAATTTATGAGACAACTTCAAAAACTGATACAAAAATTTATGCCACCAGATAAAGACTGAATGGACCAATTATCACATTAAACAAGAGGAAAACCTACTATGCAACAACTCCACCCGTGCTTTCTACAATTTTGTAAACAACAAACTAGAAGACTCAAGGTCCATCCCACCCCTGAAAGGACCTAATGGTAAAGACTGTAACGTTGACACCATTAAAGCAAACCTCTTTAACACATTCTTTTGCTCAGTATTTTTAAACAGCAATGGATCATGCCCAGTATTTCCTAGTCGAACCACAGACAACTACAATGATCTAATAAATATAGATTTTACAGAAGACAATGTTAAAAAAGCACTACGCAATCTAAAACCATATCTATCTATTGGACCGGATGGAATATGTGCCTACTTCTTAAAAAAGCTATCCACTGCCATAGCCGAACCTGTAAGCATAATCTTTGAAAAATCTTTCAGACCTATGGTCACTAGACATGGTCATCCCCATTTTCAAAAAGGGAGACCCCAGCTTAGTTGAAAATTACAGACCAATCTCCTTATGCTGCATCACCTGTAAAGTCATGGAATCAATTATTAACCAATCCATTATCCTCCACTTAGAGACCAACAACCTACACTCTAATAAACAATTTGGTTTCAGAAAAAAACTATCCTGTAATCTGCAACTCTTACACTGCAAAAACATATGGACTACACAATTCAATCAGGGCAAAACAATAGATGCAATCTACATAGACTTCTGTAAAGCCTTTGATTCAGTGGTACATGACACACTATTCCTAAAACTAAAATCTTATGGTATCTTTGGACACCAGCATAACTGGATGGAAGCATTCCTGTCAAAATGACAACAAATGGTCAAAATTGGAAACGTCCTATCAAATTCTGTACCTGTCAACAGTGGTGTCCCTCAAGGTAGTGTTCTAGGTCCAACTCTCTTCATACTCTACATAAATGACCTCTGTGATCATATTAAGAGCAATTGCGTTCTCTTTGCTGTTGATGTAAAGCTATTCAACACCACAGATAATTCTGCTACCCTTCAAAAAGGCCTTGACTATATATCAGAATGGCCAAACAAATGGCAAATTCAAATCTCAACAAATAAATGCTCTGTCTTACATATTGGCAAAAAAAATCAGAAAATAAAATACAAGCTGAATAGTCAAGACCTTGTTGATGATCCAAACTCTGTCAAGGACCTTGGAGTACTCATCTCAAATGATCTAAGTAGTAGAGCCCACTGTAACTACATAGCCAAAAAGGCATTAAGAGTTGTTAACCTAATCCTACGTAGCTTTTTCTCTGGTGATATCACACTACTAACTAGAGCATACCAAACATTTGCTAGACCAATACTTGAATAGAACACACCAGTCTGGAACCCACATTACGTATCTGATATTAACACAGTAGAGAAAGTCCAGAAATATTTCACAAGAAGAGTTCTACACTCCTCTACTCATTGCAGAATACCTTATGCCACCAGACTTGAGGTTCTAGACCTAGAAAACCTAGAACTACACTGTCTTTGGTCCGATCTAAGTATAGTATATAAAATCCTACATTGCAATGTCCTACCTGTCAATGAATACTTCAGCTTCAACTATGACAATACAAGAGCACACAATAGATACAAACTCATGGTTAACTGCACCAAACTTGATTGCAGGAAATACGACTTCAGCAACAGAGTGGTCAATGTCTGGAATACTCTACCTGACTTTGTGGTTTCCTCCCCAAACCCCAAAAACTTTAACCTTAGAATGTTTACTATTGACCTCACCCCTTTCCTAAGAGGTCTGTAGGGGGCATGCATAAGCACACCAAAGTCCCTTCCATCCCTGTCCTATTGTTTCTTTTATTTTCTTATATGTATCCATGTATTTATAACTATGTTTATACTTATACTTATTATCTTGTAAGGAATTGACTAATCAAATAAATAAATAACCAAATAAAATAAACAACAAGTAAAGGAAATGAAATTTGGGGATAAATTTGAAAAAATGTTAGAATCAATATATTCAAGCCAAGAAGCCCAGGTTATAATTAATGGAGAAATGACTAATTCATTTGAAATAGAAATGGGAGTCAGGCAGGGATGCCCACTTTCACCTTTGGAAACTTTGTTGAGAAAAATTAGACAGAATATGGAGATAAAAGGATAAAGAATTAAAAATGAAGAATACAAGGCCCAAGCATTCGCAGACGACCTTGTGTTCTTCATAGAAGAACCAATAAAATCAGGACCAAAATTAATTAAAGAGATAGAGAGATATGGAGAGGTGGTAGGGTTAATAATCAATAAGGATAAAACTAAAATGATAACAAAAAATCTAACAAAAAGAGAAACAAAAAAAAAAGAAATTAGAAGAGGTAATGGGCTTACAAATTGTAAAAAGAATTAAATAGGAATTTGGCTCACGGCAAGATGTTCAACAATAAAAGAAGATAATTATGTAAAACTGGTACAAGAAATAAAAAAAGATCTATAAAAATGGGGGAATTTACAATTATCAATGCTAGGAAGAATAGCGACTATTAAGATGAAAATCTTTCCAAGAATATTATTCCTCTTTCAAGCTATTCCAATTAAATTAGATTTAAATTTTTTTTAACGAATTAAATATAATTACTATGAAATTTATTTGGTCAGGGAAAAAACCCAGAATAAAATTAATCTCCTTACAAGATAATAGATGCAGAGGTGGATTTCAGCTCCCTGCCTGGGAACTATATTATAAAGTGGCAACTTTAACATGGATTAAGGATTGGGCCAATTTGAGAAATAAAAGAGTCTTAATTCTGGAAGGGCATGATTTGGAAGTAGGGTGGCATGCCTTCATGTGGAACCTAGGAAATAAAAACTACACACACTTTAACAGGCATATAATTAGATGATCGCTATTAAAGGTGTAGAAAGAAGTTAAACACAAACATTATATGAAGATCCCAGGATGGGTTTCCGTCATGGAGGCCACCCTAACACACTAGAAACTGGAAGAAAAATTATGTATTATGATGTATTAAATCCCCAAGGAAGATTAATGATGAATCAAGAAATCAGAGAGCAAGGGATGAAATTAGAGTGGTGGCCATATTTACAATCCAAGGCAAGATATAAAAAAGACATGGAAGAGTTTGGAATTGAGATAAAACAGAATCAATTAGATAAAATATTGGAGGGAACAGATCAAAAATTAATCTCAAAAATGTATAACTACCTGTTAGAATATGAAATGGTGGAAGAAATAGTTAAAGGCCCAATGATTGCATGGTCAAGGAATGTAGGGCACAATATTAATTTGGAAGATTGGGAAAAAATTTGGAATCAAAATTACAAAATAACAAAATTGGCGATCTATAAAGAAAATCAATACAAAATATGTTACCGGTGGTATCTGTCACCCTCAAGGTTAGCTAACATTTATCCAAACATGAGCCCGATGTGTTGGAAATGTAAGCAAACGAGGGGCACCTTCTTCCACACTTGGTAGCTCTGCCCAAAAAGTAAAAAATATTGGAAATAAATTAGATTGTGGATAAAGGAAATTACAAGTATTCATTTAGAATTCAAACCTGAAAAACTTTTTTGTTGGGAATGTTAAAAGGGGATTATGCAAATGAAATTAAATATTTAATTCTCCATATAATCACAGTGGCAAGAATTGCGTTGGCACAATGTTGGAAGGGTGAACAAATGCCAACAAATAATTTGATTACTCAGAAAATACTTGATTGCGCTGAAATGGACCTACTCATGCAAAAACTTAGGAATAAGGAAGACTCAAGATATATTACAGCTTGGGATTAAAGAGAAAAAAACAGGAATTTAAAAGAAATGTATTTGATGAATGGAGTAGTTAAATTAAGAATGTTTACCAAATAAGAAATGAATAGTAGTAAAATCAGTACCAAGAAAAAAACACACCATCTTAGTTGATTAGAAGCATATGTCTTATATGGTTTATATGTTTATTTATATTGTATTTGTATATATTGATTTTGTCTACAACGTTAAGTTGTATTTGATGTATTGTATATAGTGTTTTTTTTAATTGTTAATAAAGGAAAAAGAAATGGTGTGTGGTCATTCCTTCCTTCCTCTCTGTTCCTCTCTCCTCTTTTTGTTTCCGTCCTCTTCCTTTTCCTTCCTAGCAGGCAGGTAAGTATTTGCTGCCAGCTGGGGGAAGGAGCAAAGAATTGCAAGGGTGACTGCAAAACTTTCAAGGAACATTGAAAATGAAGACCACATGACCTCAGAAGCATGGCAGTATTGCTGAAGCAGCAGCAGCCTAAGTAGCCACAACTTTCCCAAATTTAATTCCCTCAGAACAGTGGTGGGAATCAATTTTTTTTACTACAGGTTCTGTGGGCGTGGCTTGGTGGGCGTGGCAGGAGAAGGATACTATAAAATCTCCAGTCAGAGGTGGTATTTGCCGCTTCTCTGAACTGCTCAAAATTTCTGCTACTGGTTCTCCAAAACTGGTCGGAACCTGCTGAATACCACCTCTGCCTCAGAAGTAATGAGTCCTGTTGTTCAGTAAGTTAGCTCATTTGGGGTAACTTCGTGGACAAAGTTTTGCCACAAAGTTACAAAGTATCAAACACAAATGTTTCAGCAATATATAGGATTGCTTTTAAACTTGATGAATTGGGTAGACTTAGAAATATGAATTATAAGTAATAAGAAAATAAATACATTTATATAAAGAGTCTCTCCCTCTCCTTGTCCCTCCCTCCTTCCCTCCCCCCTTCTCTCCCTCTCCTATTTGTCTAACTATTTAATCTCTCAGCAGGTTGTATACATTTTTAAACAGAATATTGGATTGCAGCAATTACTTTTGTAAGAGTATTGGATTGCAGCAATTATTTTTGTAAGTATTTAGTTTCTACATAATGCCTCTTAGAAACAAATTTAATACTGAAGGCTGGGAATATTTTTTATGAAGCCATCTTTGTGTTTATTTTTTTTTCAGAAAATAAAAGAATTGAAATATTTCTTTAAAAGTAAAACCATGTAGATTTCCCCATATTGGAGTTATTCATTGTAAATTATGAAACATTAATTGAAAAATATATAGTCTGTAAGGATCAATATGGCTTTCTTTCTTTCTCTCCCTCTCCCTCACCCTCTCTTCCTTTCCTTCCTCCTTCCCTCCCTCCTCTCTTTCTCTCTCTTTCCTTTTCATCCTTTTCTTTCTTTACCTTTTCCCAAAGTTTAGATGGGCTGGATATGGAGAATTGAAGTGCTTCAGTCTCTGAATCTCTTTGACCTGCCTCAAGCCCAAACTTGAGCCTTGGTGGCTCAGGCTGTTAGATGCCTGCTCTTAAGATCCAGCTGTCTACAATTACCGTAGGCTCGAATCCCACCAGGCTCAAGGTTGACTCAGCCTTCCATCCTCTCAGGGTAGGTAAATTGAGGACCCAAGATTGTTGGGGGCAATTAGCTGACCTTGTAAAAATGCCGCTTAGTAATAAGCAGGCATATACAATGGAATGAAGGCTATTGCTGAGCACACTGGGTTGTATCCCAAAAAATTGTAATTAAAATCTTTTTCTGTGATTTCTGAGCAAGATATTTCCCTATTGGGAAACATTAGCTGGAGAAGCAAAGAAAGAGGTAGGAATGCATGTCCAATTTTAGCAATTATTAAAATTTTTCAAATTCAGCAATTTTTTTTTTAGTGCTGCACTGCTTATTTGAAGATATTGGCAACATTTGATTATTTCTGGCCACCCTGAAGAAAATGTCTCAAAACGTTTTTATGTACTTTTTACTGATAATCAAGCTTTGCTATTATACAATTTCATTGAGTGAATTTCTTTACAACATTTAATATTACATTGTATCATTCCAATTAAATTTTGTTCAGTCTGTCTGGTAATTCTGCTCTACCAATAGATGTAGCCAAACCATAAGGTGATATGATCCAATCTGTTATCCAAATTGTAAAGTTAGCTTGACAATAAAAATTTGGAAGGCTGCCAGACAACTTCATCCTTTCAAATCCTGTAGTATCTTGAATTTAATCCATGCCTTTTATTTGACTATATGTAAGTTTTACTTGCTCTGCCAGCCATTTAATAACTTAATTTTATTTTTATTGGATACAAAATTAAGGCTTAGTAGAATATTCATGTTTATAGCTACAATTAATCCTCACTAAGATGATTTCAGCTTTTTCCATCTTGAAATACTTGTTTCAAATCTGTGAATATTTTTCAATGGGTCTTTTTAAAATCTATTTGACCTTTCTAGCAATAATGCCAATCCCTGTTATTTGGTGCAAATATTGCTTTTCTTCTCTGGCTTTCTGTCATGACAAACATTTTAATTTTATTGTTATTAATCCAATAATCAGATATACCAAACTTTATTGCAATGTGTATTACATTATCAATTCTAAAGATTCCTTTGGTTGAGTAAGTGCAAACCAGACATCATTAGCATATAATTACAATTCATGGCTTGAGATGCTAATATCCATCCTGAGATTCTGTCTTCTTGGTGTATCTTCAATGTTTCTTATTTTTAGCATTCTTTGTTTATTTTATGCTGTGGTTTATATATCTGTGTGTAACAAGCTGCCCAAAGACACTGGGCAGTATATAAATATGAAAGTAAAACAAATCTGTCAGCAGTGTTTCACTACACCAGTGAGGGAACATTTCAGTTCTGTCACTGACTTCAAAGTGGGTTGACTGAGAAAAGTGATTACAAAGACTGATTTCTTGGAAAAAATAGCTGAAATAAAAATAATTAGAATAGAATAAACTAAAAGCAAAGTTCCTTATTAATTACATTAGCCAGCCATTCAATGCAAAAACACCTGTGTGTCACCTAAATTCTTTTTGTAAAGGGCAGTGATCGTTAACTCTCATGATTGTTTATTTCTGTTTACATTTCCTTATCCTGAACACCACCTCTATAACTTTCTTCCCATTCAATAGTTATGTTTTTGTATTTCCATTAACATTATGAAACTCTGTGATCCACATGGTTTTATGCACTAACCAAATTGTTAGCATCAACAAATATGAGTACTCAGCCAAACGTTTAACTTGGTAGTTCAAAAGACATTCTGTAATGACATCAAAAGATTCATAGGAGTTGTGTTACAAGAATGAAGATTTTTATGGGCTACAAAGAAATTAAAGAACAATAAAAGGTATATAGAAAAGCAGTAAATTACCAATGTGAAAAGTGGTTCCTTAAATGATTAATTAAAGTTGTTTGTAAATTATCCGAATTTGGGGCAAATGAAGCAACCAGATCTGAGGATGTTTGATTATTTAGTATGCTGCAAATAAATAGAGCATGAAGAGCTTTAAAATGCTACTGAAATTCAGGAAGTGTTCATTAAAATGGCAAATACTATTTGGTATTGTTATGTAGGTTATGATGGTAAGATGATAGGGCAAGAGATATTTTGAGGTTATGATAGAGAAGGCACAAATATTAAAAGCCATTATAATGTCTTTAGAGAAATGTATAGAACATTTTGTGAATTGGGTTTAATGGATAAGCACATGGAAACATCTTATATAAGAAAACAACAGTGCTACTTTTATATGCACACAGGTGGAAGGATTTACAAATATCTACAGTAGAAGAATGGACAGTAAAGCTGATGGAATTGAAGATGGTAAAATTAACAGCTTTGATTAAGGGAAAGTCTTTAACTAATTTTATTTCTACTTGGAAAACAGTTTTGGATTTTTTGGACAATCACTGAAAGAAATGAAATGTTGATTTTGTGAAACAGAATTGAAATATATAAAAAGAGTCCATTAAATTTAAATAAATGAATAAATAAAAAAATGTGCATAGTGAAGACAAAATAGATAGCGAGACATTTTCTTCCTCCTTTTATAATTCTACAATGAACTCATATTAATCTGAATTATTCATTACACAACAAACTGTGAGATTTTACTATCAGGCTATATATCATGACCAGAAATGTAGGCAGCTTTTCGTTTCATGGAGAATTAAGCTAACAATGGCTACATGACATTGCAGTTTATATTCTACTTTTATAATCACTGTTGATGTTGTGTTTGGAGCTTCCTCTACCCAATCCTTGAAAACAAAGAATTCTGGATTAGATGGTTCTTTACTTTAATTCAGAATTTGTTTAATGCCCTTAGTTGATCTACTATAAGAATTTTTTCACAGTATCTTGAAAGTATGTATACATTAGTAATAAAATGAACTATTTATTTATTTATTTATTTATTTATTTATTTATTTATTTATTTATTATTTGGACTTGTATGCCGCCCCATCTCCGAAGACTCGGGGCGGCTCACAACTAAAACAACAACGACAATAAATAATTAAAAGAGAATTAAACAAATCACAAGCTCAATAATAGCTAAACTAAAATTTAAAATTTAAAATAAGTTAAGAACCATCCCCGCCCCCCCGGGAAAGAGTCACAGCCCAGATTGGTCAAACAACCAGGTCTTCAGGTCGTGGCGGAAGGTGTGAAGGTCAGGGGCCAGATGGAGCCCCAGGGGTAGCTGGTTCCAAAGGTCAGGGACCACCACAGAATAGGCTCGTCGCCAGGGGACCGCCAGCCGACATTGGCTTGCTGACGGGAACCTGAGAAGCCCTTGCCTGTGTGCTCGCACAGGGCGATTGGCCCTCAATATCAGCAGGAATCGCTCCCTTAAATATTATGGACCCATGTTGCATAGGACTTCGAATGTTAAAACCAAAACCTTGAATCTCACCCGGAGTGCAACCGGCAACCAATGCAGGTCGTGCAGGAGGGGGGTAATATGGGAGAATCGGGAGACTCCCATCACCACCCGTGCGGCCGCATTCTGCACCAGCTGCAATCTCCGGATGGTATGCAAGGGCAGTCCTAAATAGAGAGCGTTGCAGTAGTCGAGTTGGGATGTGACAAGTGCGTGAGTGATTGTGCGAAGGGCATCTCGATCCAGATAAGGGCGCAGCTGGCGAACCAGCTGAACCTGGGCAAAGGCCCCCCTGGCAACAGCCCCCACCTGCTCCTCCAACCGGAGCCGTGCATCCAGGAGGACCCCCAGATTCTGCACCCTATCCACAGGGGGCAACACCTCTCCCCTTATGGCCAACAATGGACAATCCTGACTGGACCGAGATGCCGGTATGCACAGCCACTCAGTCTTGGCTGGGTTGAGTCGAAGCATGTTTCCATTCATCCAGATCCGTACCGCATCCAGACAACGGGTCATCACGGAGAGGGCATCACTGATCTGGTTTGGGGTGGAGATGTATAGCTGGGTATCATCAGCGTACTGATGGTACCTTACCCCAAAGCCACGGATGATCTCGCCCAGCGGCTTCATGTAGATATTAAATAAAAGAGGGGAGAGGACTAACCCCTGAGGGACCTCACAAGTGAGCGCCCTCAGGGCCGACCTCTGCCCCCCTACCAACACCGATTGCGACCGCCCTGAGAGGTAGGAGGTGAACCACTGGAGAACAGTGCCCCCCACTCCCAACCCCTTGAGGTGTCGCAAAAGGATACCATGGTCGATGGTATCGAAAGCCGCTGAGAGATCTAATAGGACTAGGACAGAGGAGAAACCCCTGTCCTGAGCCCTCCAGAGATCATCCATCAGTGCGACCAATGCCGTCTCCGTGCTGAAACCGGGCTGGAAGCCCAATTGGTATGGATCCAGGTAGTCCGCTTCATCCAGGAAAAGTGGAAACTGCTGAGCCACCACACTCTTGACAACCTTCGCCAAAAAGCGAAGGTTGGAGACTGGACAAAAGTTGTCTAACACGGTCGGGTCCAGGGCAAGCTTCTTCAGGAGGGGCCTCACCACTGCCTCCTTCAAGGTGGAGGGAAAAACACCCTCCCTTAAAGAAGCATTGACCACTGCCCAGAGCCAACCGCAGATGGCCTCCCTGGAGGCATAAGCCAACCAGGAAGGACACGGGTCCAACAAACATGTGGTGGAACTCAGACATCGCATAATCCTGTCCACTTCATCCTTGGAAACAGGATCGAACTCAACACAGGTCACATCAGCCAGACTGCTTGCACCCCGTTCCTAGATCACTGCAAATCGGAGCACAATCCGCTCCAAATCCGGGCGATCTTATCTGACAGATATTGACCAAATTCCTCAGCCCTTCCCCACAACGGGTCCACCACCTCCCCCGGACGTGGGAGAGAGTGGGTGACCCGAAACAGGGCGGCTGGGCGGTTATCTGCGGATGCTATGAGGGTGGAGAGATAAGACCTCCTCGCCACCCCACAGCTCCCAGATAAGTCCTAATATGGGGTCTTAGCTGGGCTCGGTCGTACTGGGAGCGGGTGGACCTCCACCTGCTCTCTAAACCCCTCCAACAGCGCTTCATCCCCCGGAGCTCCTCGGTATACCAGGGAGCCATCCGGGATCCACGACGTGTGAGGGGACGCATGGGGACAACCCTGTCGAGGGCATCTGCAGTGGCCTGTTGCCAAGAGGCTGCTAGATCCTCGGCAGAGTTGAGGAATCATATAGTATAGAGAGTAAGGAAGATGACTTTTATTATAATATGCAGGGATTATAATTTAGATAAAAGGGGCTATTTAAAAAAAACATTTCTGAGATAATATTTGAAAGTTGTTCAGGCAGATGCCACCCTAATTCATTCGACCATAAGGGGGTAGAGCACAATGGCAGGTTTCTGTTATTGTAGCCTTCCATGGAATTGATTTCCTAATCTGGTCTATCTAGTAGGCTTTACATCAAGCTCATAATATAGTTACTAATGAAGGTGATGTCATATTATTAAGTTTAAGTGATACTTTTTCCAGAATGATTCTAAAGAAGCTATATACTTTACCTCCATCCTGGAAGGGGTGTTTCCTGGCCATGGAAAAGCAGAGTTTGCATACAAGAGTACCACAATCAAACCAGCCTTTCTGATAGTCTCTCCAGACCTACTAAAGAACAACTCTATTAAAATGCATCTAACAAATTTGTAACATAAGACAGTAAAGTATCTTCTGGTGCATCAATTAAAATTTGCAAGTGAATTAATAATTCACGATAAAAGATAGAATGAGTCATGCCATTTGTGAATTACACTTCATAATTCTTAACCAAACCATTAGGTCTCAAATTTTAAATTGCAAAATACTGATGGTTGCAAACTGTAGAATGAAGATTACAATCCAATTGTTCTTAATAGCTTTTGGGTATTTCCTCTCTACTTTGTCTTTGTTTAAGATCACTTATAAGTCAGAAATATAATAAAGCCTTTTGATTCCTATTAAAGCAACAAAATGAGAGCCATTAAGGTGCTGGACTAGGAATATTTTGGAAATGTGATGCGACACCCAGAAAAATATGGCATACTTCACTTAATCCTTTAAGGAAAGATTGAAGGCAAATGAGGTCCAGGCAGAAGAACATCATGGCTCCAAAATCTAAGGGACTGGTTTGGACAAAACTCAACAGCACTTTTTCATGTGGCTGTTGATAAAAATAGGATTGCCAACATGATCACCAATATCTGATGATGGATATGGCACAACAAGAAGAAGAAGACTAGGACCAAGAGAAACCAGGTTCAACCCCATCCTCATCCCAAAAGTTCAGTGGGTGACTCTGAGCCAGTCCCTTCTTCTTAACCAACTTACCTCACTGGATTGTTTATGGAATAACATGGGCATACATAGTGGTGGGATTCAATTTTTTTTTACTACCAGATCTGTGGGTGTGGCTTGGTGGATGTGGCTTGGTGGGCACAGCAGGGGAAGGATAGTGTAAATTTTCCATTCCCACCCCACTCCAGGAGAAGGATACTGAAAAATCTCCATTCACTCCCCATTCCTGGGGAAAGGTTACTGAAAAATCCCATTCCCTCCTCACCCCACTAACCTGCTTTCCAGCTCTGTTAAATTCCAGCTGATCAGCTGGGACTTGGGAGGCAGAGAATAGTTGGGGATGGGGCCAGTCAGAGGTGGTATTTTCTGATTCTCTGAACTACTCAAAATTTCTGCTACTGGTTCTCCAGAACTGCTCAGAATCTGCTGAATACCACCTCTTGACATATAGCATTATGGTTGTTGTGTTGAATAAAAACAAGACATCAATTTAACAAATATAAAGCAAGTAATATTTAAAGAACTTCCCAATGACAGGAAAAAATGTTGTTATACAAGCTCCTATAATAAGCATGATATTTAAAAAAAACATTGATGAAAAAAAGAAATCCCAATAGATGTAATCATGCATATAAATTCATTTCAGTTTCATAGGATTGATGATTCATCATGTACACTGGATGAAAACTTATTTTTCTAAAATATTCTGCAATATTGGGACAGGTTTTATTCTGTAAGTAAAATAATAAGTAAAATCGTGCCAAGCTAACACTTACAGGTAGTGTCCAAATATTTACTCTTGGGCCCTTCTCTTTCTGCATGGCCTGTCCATCTTTAAGTTTATATTCCATTATGTTAGCCTTCTTCTGCTAACTAACTGAATGCTTCCTGTAAATCACAATTGATGCCACAGAGTATTATGATGATAGTAATAGCACTTAGACTTATATACCACTTTACAATGCTTTAAAGGCCTCTCTAAGCAGTTTACAATGTCATCATATTGCTCCCAACAATCTGGGTCCTCATTTTACTGACCTCAGAAGGATGGAAGGCTGAGTCATCACTGAGCCGCTGAGAATCAAATTGCTGTCAGCAGAATTAACCTGCAATACTGCATTCTAACCACTGCACCATCCTTCTTAGAAGATCCAAGCATATTAACCAGTCATGCCAACTTTTCTAACATTCCATAAATCCAAACAATTAAAAGGAACAAATCAGTGTCTCACCACAAACACATTAATGAAAATGTGTTAAATATTTTCCTTGTTGTGGGGTTCTTTTGACTATTATTTTGTTCTACTACCACCGTTAACCCCTTTGAGGTTTAGAATTCCTTAAGTATCCAAGCTAATATAAGCAGGTCAATCATGAATGTAATATAGAATAGAGCAGATGCTTCATTAACATAGGAAAAATGGACAAAATGATTTTTAATTAAATAACTAAAATGATTTATAAATAAGTTCACTGCTTTTCTTTATCTACTACATATTATCAATACCTGCCTAACCCAGAACTAAAAATATTCCTATGGTGCTAAGAACTAAAACTTGTGTCGTCAAAAATTTAATCTCTCTCTCGCCCCCCTCCCCCCCCAAAAAAGATAAATGTCTTTTTTTTAAGTGATTAGGTTTAGAGGCATCAAAGGTGGTGGGAAAAATTATACTTGTAGCTTTAGCTTACAGAAATTGACTGGTGCCTTCCTCCAAGAAGTT
Source organism: Naja naja (assembly GCA_009733165.1). Taxonomy (NCBI): domain Eukaryota; kingdom Metazoa; phylum Chordata; class Lepidosauria; order Squamata; family Elapidae; genus Naja; species Naja naja. The sequence goes on from CM019148.1 coordinate 280,063,238, forward strand.
GATGATGATATATGATTTAGCTTCCAGGTTATTTTTTTATGTATGCATTTAGCAATAGCAATTGCACTTAGACTTATATACCACTTCACAATGCCCTACAGCCCTCTCTAAGTGGTTTACAGAGTCAGCATATTGTCCCCAACAATCTGGGTCCTGTTTTACTGACCTTGAAAGTATGGAAGGTTGAGTCAACCTTGAGCCAGTGAGACTCAAACAAATTTATTATTTATTTATTTTATTTATTAATTTGACTTGTATGCCGCCCCCTCTCCAAAAAGGACTCAGGGCGGCTAACAACTAAAACCACAAAATAAAATATTTAACTAAAACCATATTAAACCAAACAAGTCAAATCCGAATTAAAACCCCACAATTTAAAACCAAACTCAGCCCTCCCCCCAGGAGGTCAGCACAGCCTGGACTGTGCAAATAACCAAGTCTTTAGATCATGGCGGAAGGTGCAAAGATCGGGGGCCAACTGGAGCCACACGGGAAGCTGGTTCCATAAAGTGGGAGCTGCCACAGAATAGGCCCTCCCCTGGGTCACCGCCAAGCGACACTGGGTCACAGACGGCACCCCGAGGAGCCCCCATCCGTGCGCTCATACAAGGCGGTTGGTATTCGATCCTGGCAGGAGTTGTTCTCATAAGTACCCCGGACCCATGCCTTGTAGGACTTTGAATGTTAATATGAGAACCTTGAATCTCACTTGGAGGACAACTGGCAGTCAATGTAGGTCATGCAAGAGGGGTGTAATATGGGAGTATCGGGAAGCTTCCATCACAACCCGCGCGGCCGCATTCTGCACCAGTTGAAGCCTCCAGGTGGTATGCAAGGGCAGTCCTAAATAGAGAGCGTTACAGTAGTCAAGTCGAGAGATGACAAGTGCCTGAGTGATCGTGCACAGGGCATCTTGGTCCAGATCTGGGTGCAACTGGCGAACCAGCCGGATCTGGGCAAAGGCCCCCCTGGCCATGGCTCCCACCTGCTCCTCTAACTTGAGCCATGGATCCAGTAGGACCCCCAGATTCTGTGCCCTGTCCATGGGGGGCAACACCTCCTCCCCCATGACCAAAGATGGAACCTCAAGAATGGTCCAAGATGTCGGTATGCACAACCACTCTGTCTTGGCTGGATTGAGTCGAAGCATGTTCCTGTCCATCCAGATCCATACCACATCCAGGCAACAGGACATCATGGAGAGGGCATCACTGATGTGGCTCGGGGTGGAGATGTATAACTGCGTATCATCAGCATACTGATGATACTTCACCCCAAAGCCACGGATGATCTCACCCAGCAGCTTCATATATATGTTGAACAAGAGGGGTGAGAGGACCGACCCCTGGGGTACCCCACAAGTGAGAGACCTCGGAGTCGACCTCTGCCCCCCTGCCAACACTGATTGTGAACGTCCCGAGAGATAGGGGGAGAACCACCGTAAAACAGTGCCTCCCACTCCCAACCCCCCGAGACCCCCTAACAGGATACCATGGTCGATGGTATCGAAAGCCACTGAGAGATCTAACAGGACCAGGACAGAGGAAAAAACCCTGTCCCGAGCCCTAGAGAGATCATCAATCAGCGCGACCAATGCCGTCTCCGTGCTGTACCTGGGCTGGAAGCCCGATTAGTATGGATCCAGGTAGTCCACTTCCTCCAGAAAAAGTGGAAACTGCTGTGCCACCACACTCTCAACAACCTTTGCTAAGAAGCGAAGGTTGGAGACCAGAAGGAAGTTGTTCAACACGGCTGGGTCCAAGGCAGGCTTCTTCAGGAGGGGCTTCACCACTGCCTCTTTCAAGGTGGCAGGGAACAGCCCCTCCCTTAATGAAGCATTGACCACTGCCCGGAGCCAGCCGCATGTGACCTCCCTGGAGGCATAAACCAACCAGGAAGGGCATGGGTCCAATAAACATGTGATGGAGCTCAGCCGTCACATAATCCTGTCCACTTCATCCTCAGAAAGAAGATCGAACTCAGTCCAGATCACATTAGCCAGACCACTCGCATCTTCATCCTCAGACCACTGCAAGTTCGAGCACAAAACGAACTGCTGACAGCCAGCAGTCAGTAGAAGTAGCCTGAAGTACTGCATTCAAACCACTGTGCCACCATAGCTCATTTCACCTATTGTACAAGATATGTTTTTATATTTGTTGGTTTGGTCTTTGATCATTAATACATGACATTGATAATAACTATATATAACTATATATAATTATATATAACTATATATATAAAACTATATATATAGCTATATATCTATATATAACTATAACTATAACTAAACTGTAACATAACTATAACTATATATATATAAATACAAGTTCCAGGTGCAGCTATAAAAGAAGAGACAGACAACATCGTCAGAGTGTACAACTACCATTGAAGAGAGATTTGCCTTTATGCATCATTGATTAATTTAGCCATTGTGCACATAATAGGCCCATCCACCCGCATCCACATTGCCATATATTTAAATATATTTTTAAATTGAACTAGGATAGTCTCTGTGTTCGTTGAGTCTCTATTTTTAATAGAAAATTTGAAGGTTCATATGCTGCCCTTTCTGAAGCTGTGCTACTTGTGTCATAACAGGGTAAATTGGAAAATTCAAGAATTTAATAAATATCCAAATATTTGGCAATATTGAAGTTTTCTAAAGGTCTTCCATCTATTATATTTTCATCCTTTCTGCAAAAGGCAAAGGAATCTCAGATGTTCCCCATTATAATCTATGGATTTTTTTTTTTCTAAAGCAAATTGTGTAGCATCCATAAAGAGTGATCAACATAGAACTGGGTGAATTTTTACATTTAAAATAAATTTAAAAAAACACCTTATCCTGTGCAACCAAGAAAGGTAGGAATTAAATTAACAGGTACAGGGAGTAGAAAGAGACAGTATACATCTTTTTAAGAGTTTGTATGGAACAGCATGCTTATCTTCACTGAGCACATGCAATTATAGTAATTCTTTGTAGACAAATGTAAGTGGTTTGCCAAATAAAACCAAAGGAGCAGAATTTCACTGCTGACTCACTGTGAAAGTACACAACTCCTTTGGTGCTTCAAATACATTTCAGTGCTATATATTTTCTTTAACTTTGCACAACATTTCACTGCCTAGATGTTGTTGATTTATTTCAACATATTTCCTAATGTTATCCATGCAATTTTTTTGTTTTTGTTTTTAGGAATCCAATAAAATGGACAAAAAATGTCTCTACTATTTAATGGGCTATAAGTTAGGGTAGTGCTTGGGAAATGATTTTTTTTTTAAGGGACAGGTTTCAGAATGCACAGACTTATGAATATAGCACCTAGCTGCAATCTTTTAAAAATTTAAAAATTTCTCCTTTCCATAGGAATCATATAGCATGTAGCAGATACCCAGTCCCTGGAAGAAATGCAACTGCTATAAAAAGCTGCTATCAGGTACTGCGTTTGTATTCTGACACACCTTAAAGCACCTTTTTTTAAAAACATCAAATCTGTAGAGGCATACTGTAGCCTAGAAATGGCATACATCATGAGTTACACAAATATGATGTGTTCAGGGCTACCATTCTCTGGTAAGATAGGATGTAATTATCTACAGTTCCTGTTAAATTGCTTAGTCTGGTAGTCTGAGCAGTACCAAACAGATATACCTGGCCATCTATTTAATATCACCTAGTACCTATCAACTGACATAACTTTAAGGCAGGGATTGGAAACATTGGCATTGTCATGTTGATGAACAATATTTTCCTGTTATTAGGGGCATTAGTTGAGAATGTTGAGAGTCATAGTTCATGTCCTATTTCTATGTAAGGGAGGCAGCAAGCAGAGTGTATACACATGAGAAATGTGAAGGTTATATCACAGGCCAAGAAGCAAGTTGGCGGTTGAAGTAGAAGAACGAATCAAAACAAGACTTGATAGAATTCACTTAAACATTTTTGTAACACTTTTTTGCAAATTGTTTTCTGATGTTAGTTTATGATTGCATGAATTATTATTTGCTTAACTAGGTAAGTTTTTTTTCCATGCAGAAAAAAAACTTTAATTTTTGTAGCCCAATTTTTGAGAAGATAAAGTTAACAATATTTGTGGGGTATGTGATCAGACATGGATTACTATACCAAGCTAAATGTTGTGCAATTGCAAAAATAACAGCAGATCTGAATTCTTGGGGTAAAAAAACATATTTTTAGAATCCCTCACTGAAGAAATATTGCCAAAATTAATTTTCACCCCATTAAATGACACAGCCTACTTTTACAAACCTCTGGACCTTTCCATTTCCATTTTTTTCAAATGTTTTCCCATTCAATTTCAACAAAAGAGGGGGGAAATAGTTGTGCCAAATACTCTTCTAACTGAAGTAAATGAACCAATACAGTAGCTAAAAGGCCCATGATCACACAGAGTTTGTGCCAAATTAGAGTATAATTTTCTAATCAAACTCTCTTTTTTCAAACAGCTACCTATAACAAATAAACATTAGGCACTTAATTTTGAATTGCTGTGTTTCCTCTAACATTAGCAACTGCATCATGACCAAAATATGAAACTGGGGCTCCAAATGTTTTTATGGCATAATGCTGTTCTGGTTAACCTATGAAGCACTTTCTGCCCTGAAACCTGGAACCATTCTTTGATTCAAACTGACAGACTGCAATTATAATTATAATTCATTCATAAAAGGGATGAGCATGTGTTTCATTATTATATTTCTTCCCAACTTATAAAACATATACACAGCAGGTGCAATCATGCATATGGATACGTACAAATTATCTTTCACTGGCTCTGTTTTGCTTTTTTTTTTCTTGGAGCTTTTATTTTGTTTTGCTTCCTGAAAGATTTGCAGGGATGAAAAATCCCCCACTGGCAGCAGTCCATTTCAGAGACTGTCAAAAATTGTCAGAGCTTTTCACTTACCACAAACAGAGAAAGACCTCAATCTTCTCTCCTCCTTTGGAATTACAAATCTTTCAACCTGAACTTGTAAAATTATTTATTGTTACTATGTCTGAATAGAAGGAAAGAAAGAAAGGATATCTTAGCCTCTCCAGTCTGTCATGAAGAGAACTCTCAAAATATCTAAATGCTATTCTATTTTATTCAGATTTCAAATATTATTTCTATAAAAATATGCAGATGACCCACAATTTTTTGGCATGGATCCTGTTCTGGTATAAAACTATTCATAACAAAGTCTTACATACTAAGAGATTTGTTCTATGAAAACTGAGGCATTAGATTCTATTATTTATGATCTTCTTCTTCTACTCACACTTTTTACATTTCCTTTCATAGTCAATAACCCATCTTGTTCTCAGGAATGGCTTTAGCTATAAGTGCCAGTGCTGTATTTGAAGGCTTTTCATGAACAGGACTACTCGAAATACATGAAGAAACATCAAGAAAGAGTTCTTTTCTGTGAGAAAGTAGCCATGTCAGTGAAAACATGGAGAAGGGTGGCATATAAATATGAATTTAAAAAATGGTACAATATTTGTACCATCCATAGCATTTGATTTCTAGATCTGTTTTGATCTTCATATTCTGTAAGTGGCTTCGTGGGAAACAGTGTGATGATTTCCCAATGTAAACATCAGAAATTTGTTTTTTTTTTTAAATCAAGCATGGACAATAGACATTGACAGGTCTACTGGTAAAGTACATAATCCCAGCAAAGTGATGATTATGTAATTTTCTGTGTATCATTATTTGGGCATTGTAGTAGTTTGCTGTGGATGCTTCTGTTTGTTTTCCCATCTAAAGAAAAGTATAGAAAATATGTAAAAAACAAATTGTAGGAAATATGAATGATAATATAGAAAGCATACCAACTTGAAAAAAAGTATTATGTAGAAAAAAAGAAATAATAGATCTCTTATCTACTTTGTATTTCCCCCCCATTAATTGCTATTATGCGGAAGCACCTAGTAGACTTATCAAGGCTATGTAAGGACTGACCTATTTAGCATATGGATGAAAAGGTATCAGGAAATATCAGAATTGTTGGCTAAATAGAGAAATTGAAACATATCCTTCAAGTGGTAGTGGGACATAACTTCCATACTGAGGCTGTTATGTGTCCATGAAGTTATGAGACTTGGGTTTGGTTTGAAAATAGATTTACTTAAAATGAAACAAATTCTGTTTTTTCTATCTGTCTTTAGAAAGAAATGTCTAAATTTGATTTTTCCTTTAAATTAAAAATAATGTAAACAAAATCTTCAAGCCTCATCACCAGACTAAAATACCTACAGCATGGAAAATATGTTGCTTAACTAGATGCATGAAGACCTTAGTCTTGTTTTATTCTCTTTAATTATTGTTGTAAATGTCTTCAGGATTCCTGATAGTGAAAAGTGAAATGGGTCATTATTCCTATTCTGTTTCTATTGCTTTATTGACAAAGTTGTGCATCTGTTCTGTGATTTCTATGTCATCCTGTTAATAAATGAAAAATATTTTTATTACAGTTCCTTATGTTCAAATGTGCAATGTTTCCAAATTTACATATTGTATGTCTAAATTTCTAAATATAAACATTTTTGTATGGAGTTTCTTTTTCTTTTTTGAAAAGAGAAATATTTTTATGGTGGATGCTAATTGATTCCCAATTTTTCATTTTTGTTTGTATCAGAGATTCCATTATGGTGGATTATTTCACATTACTTGAAAATATATTCATAACACTTTTATTTGCTACTCTTACTTGTCTGCCAAATATCTCTTAAAGATGAAGAGGCATTCAGAAAACAAAGATGGCAAGATTAATGAACACCCACCTAACATAGGCATTTAGATGAGACAATCTCATCTAAAGAGTTTTACATTAACATTTTGTATTTCAGCTAAGGTTTGATTTAAACTCAAGATTTGAAGATCATAAAGTCAATTCAGAGGTTCAAGTTTCAAAAGTAACAGAATTAAGTTCAAATTGGATTGTGTTTTCAAAAAAGAGAGAATCACTTTCTGCAAAGGAAAAAAAACCTAAACAATTGTATTCTTTCAACACAAAATAACAATTATGAGAAAAAGACAATACAGGATGCTTCAAGCTGTTCAGCAAACAGTCTATAGGGAATCTGTGCTAAAACATTTCTGAAGAATCTGAGAATAACTGAAAAAAAATCACAACTTCCATAAAGTGTTACAAAATAAATTTCTCACTAAGGAATGAAGAATGAACTCTCCTTAACATTGGCACTTCAGCCCTTTGATGTTTGTTGTTGTAGCTTATTGGAAGAATTAGTTTCTTCTAGATAATATGTGTTGTTATTTGTATGACACTTTTTATTATCACCACTGTATTTATAATACACTGTAATTATTTTAAAAATTGGTTGAATTATATAAGCAGTAACAAGGATCCTGTCTTGGCTCTCTTCACAAAATTCACTCAGAATAAGGCTAGTTAGAACGGAATTAGTGTGTGTGTGTGTGTGCGCGCGCGCGCACGCGTATACACATATACTTACATTATATTTTTCAGGAAGGCTAAGAGAAAATAAAGGAGGACTGAAGTTGCTGGAAAACTTCAGAGAGGGGATACAAAAATTTAGAGTAAGAAAATACAAAGTAGGAAGGTAGGAACAGGATTATACAAGAAAGTCCAAACCAGGTTAAATTAGAAAGCCATTTTTTGTCTACTTTCAAGTGAACCTGCCTGAACAAATTCTAACAGTAAAAGGGAGACACCAAAATTAAAGAAGCACAAATGGGAAGACATGATAAAATTCCCTGACCAGCTACCCGTGTTACTGTTATATTATAACAATCAACATATTATTAAGCTTTCTCCATATATGGAAGAAATGCTATAAATTCCAGAATATCCAATGAATGTGCAAAGTACCTTTGAATTCTTCAGAAGTGATTTATTGATTTAAAAGTATATGAGTCTATGTGACATCTTGAATTGAGAATCATTTTAAATGTTCAGTGTAAAGGGAAGATGTTTTTCAAACTTCTTTCAAATAAAATCACCTCTTCAAATTTTGCAAAGCTTATTAAATATTTAAAGACCTTTGCCCAGCTGGGTAAATATAATAGCTTGGCCTTTTCTCAGATGATTTAAAAATATATTGGGTTCTTTACATCATGAAAAATATTTAATATTATTTGATAGGAAAACAAACTAAAATTCTCACCCATCCATATAATCCAAATAAAGTATCTGTAGCTCAAGAAATTAGGGACATATTTTTTGACTGTTTTATGTACATGGATATTTATTTCTACAATAAAACTGATATTTTTTTCTCTGACTTAGTTTAAATTATTGCCAAAAACTGGATGCAAGTCTTCTGCAGTAACTAGTATTTATTTATTTATTTATTTATTTATTTATTTATTTATTTATTTATTTATTTTAACTTATAAATAAATAAATAAATAAATAAATAACATACATACATACATACATACATACATACACATACATACATAAATATGCCGCCCAACTCCCAAAGGACTCTGGGCAGCTCACAACAAGAAAAACACAGAGAATTTCATTATAAAAAATTTAAAAACAATTTAAAAACAACAAACAACAGAAGGGCCGGATCTCGCTAGATCTCAGCTGCGAGATCAACAGTCCCATGCCTGCCAGAAAAGCCAGGTTTTATCTGCTTTGCAGAAGGTCAGTAGGGTGGAGGCAGTCTTGATCTTGGGAGGTAGCTGGTTCCAGAGAGCCGGAGCAGCCACAGAGAAGGCCCTCTCCCGCAGGCCCACCAGCCGGCATTGTTTAGCTGATGGAACCCGGAGGAGACCGACTCTGTGGGATCTTACCAGTCGCAGGGAGATGCAGGATAGGAGACGATCCTGGAGATAACCTGGCCCTGAGCCATATAGGGCTTTATAGGTAATGACCAACACCTTGAATTGCACCCAGAGACTAATAGAAAGCCAGTGCAGCTTACGGAGAATTGGTGATATGTGGCTGTATCTCGGGATACACAACAGCTTGCACGGCTGCATTCTGGACCAACTGAAGTCTCCGAATGCTCTTCAAGGGTAGCCCCATGTAGAGTGCATTGCAATAATGCAGTTGTGAGGTTACTAGGGCATGAGTGACTGTGAGAAGAGCCTCCCGGTCCAGGTAGGGTCACAATTGGTGCACAAGACGGACCTGTGCAAAAGTTCCCCTAGCCATGGCTGATAGGTGTTGCTCTAATTTCAGCCATGGGTCTAGGAGGACACCCAGATTGCAAACCCGTTCTGAGGGGGACAATTTCTCCCCACCAAGAACCAAAGATGGAAAATCAACATGGTCCCTGGGGGGCAGTATGCACAGCCACTCAGTCTTGTCTGGGTTAAGTCTGAGCCTGTTGACTCCCATCCAGACCCTCACAGCTTCCAGGCACAGGCACATCACATCCACTGCTTCACTGAACGGACTTGGGGTGGAGATATACAGCTGGGTGTCATCCGCGTATTGCTGATATCCCACTCCATGTTGTCGGATGATCTCACCCAGTGGTTTCATGTAGATATTAAATAAAGAGGGGAGAGAGGACTGAGCCCTGAGGCACCCCATAGATGAGGGGCCGGGGGGTCGACCTCTGTTCTCCCACCAAGTAAATCCTACTGTATCTCAAGGAAACTTCCTTCCTTTATTCCTTTTTCCCCCTCTCCCCTTCTCCCCCATTCCTTTTTTATAAATTATATTATGTACATGGTACCATAAAACTACTTTCTGAAAAGATCATATGGCTCAGGCATTTCCTATATCTAAAAAAGTATTATATTTCAAAGAAAATAGTGCATAGTACACTTTGGATCCATTGAAAGTATAGAATTCACATCTATTGGGTGTGTTTTGAATTTATTGTATATTTTAATATATATTTTTCAATTCCTACTCTTAATATTCCAAACTACATAAAAATTACAAAACAAATTGGTGATTATTAAATAAATTACAGTCTAAAATAATTAATCATTTTGTTTACTACAATTAAACTTTGGATAGTTTCTGCACAGCCAGGATTATCACAAAGACTGTAGCAAATGACACATCTGCTCCAGATTTCTCTTCTAAAGACTGACTTGGTCCCTGGATAAGATTCAGAATTTAGAAAAAAATAATCAGTACTCTCATATAGTCTAAAATGAAAGTGGGAAAAAAACATGACTAAATACCGTGTTTCCCCGAAAATAAGACACTGTCTTATATTTTTTTGGCTCCCAAAAACACACTAGGTCTTATTTTCGGGGTAGGTCTTATATATTTATGGTGCCAAATAGTGGGTGTGAGTGTGTAGGGGGTGTTTCGCGGGTGCACAGTTGCTCCCTGAAAAGTCTTCCTGGAACTGGAGATTTACACTAGGTCTTATTTTCAGGGTAGGTCTTATATTAGGGCAGGTTTAGAAAATAGTGCTAGGTCTTACTTTCGGGGTAGGTCTTACTTTTGGGAAAACATGGTATCTTGCCTTTCATCTGAACAGTGTGATATTTGAAAAGCTAAATTGCTATGAAATGTTGGATGAAGTACATCAAATTTCATAGTTGAGGCAGAAGTTTTTGATCTCTGCTCGTTTAATTTTTTTAAGAGCCTAATACATTTGGTATGTCTTTTTTTTTGACAGAATGTGATGAAGTTGGCACTGAGGATAACCACTGTAGTGAGGAAAATTTCAGGAAACTAGACTGAAAACCAAATGACTGAGCATCTGAGATATGAGTGTACCTAGAACACAGTTTCACAAGCTCTTATTTCATGTTACACCTGACCAATTTAACTTGTAAGTGCTTCTTTGCAGTGAAAACACATTATCAATGACAGGAATGGAAAAGTAGGAACTTTTGTTCCCTAATAAATTGTCACTTTACATTAAAGACACTATAGGATAAACAACATTACTGTGTAATTCACTAGAAAATTCAGACATCATGCTTATCCATTTTAGTTTAGCCCAAAAACTGTCCAGACCTATGATTAAGTACTTGAATTGATGTAGAACAGTTTCTTCTAAGGATGTTTGAGATAAACATTTCAAGTTCATTTTGCTGGGGCTAAATGAATGAAACATTCACTTACATTAATAGTATGTACACCTAGGCTTTAATTTAATAACAGGAAAAAAGAAAGAGTCCAGTTCTGTTTTGAGTAGCAGAACTTAATGTGGTCAGGAGATATAATCTTGTGCTTTAAAAAAAGTCAAGTGTTGTGGAAATACTTATATGTTGGTATTACAATTCTTTTTGATAATTTTATTGAAGTTAGAAGTGCCTTAATCTGAACTAAGTTTTCTATTAGAAAAACAGAGTTTCTACAGAAATGGAAAAGGATTCACCTGTTTCATTTGCTGCTCAAATCTGAAATGAACTACTGCTAGACCCAAATATATAAGCATTTGAACACTATTTCAAATACAGAAATGTCAGCTCCAGCCCCACTTATGGATATTCTGAATTTATATCCAAAGGCTAGACCTAATTTGCAAAACCCAAAATTGTACAGCCACCACCACTGTGCCTGAAAGTACATGCTAGATTTTAGAAGGAAAAAATGAAGAGAGATTTCCACAGTGTGTCTTGTACTTGCCTAGGACAATCACTGACATCCTGTATGTGTGCAGACAGACCAATGGCATCATAAATTTGTCAGATTGGTTCCTCCATATCTCATTCCTTCCTGTATCTTTCTTTGACAGGTGGATACAATATTTAAAAAGCTAAGTATTGGAGTAGAAGCAATAACAACAGTTAAAACCTGCCCTGGACCCGGCTGTATTGAACAACTTTCGTCCAGTCTCCAACCTTCGTTTTTTAGCAAAGATTGTTAAGAATGTGGTGGCTCAACAGTTTCCGCTTTTCCTGGATGAAGCAGACTATCTAGATCCCTATCAATCAGGCTTCTGCCCCGGGTTCAGTACAGAGACAGCATTGGTCGCACTGGTGGATGATCTCTGGAGGGCGCGGGACAGAGGTTTTTCCTCTGTCCTGGTCCTATTAGATCTCTCGGCGGCTTTTGATGCCATTGACCATGGTATCCTATTGCGGCGCCTTGAGGGGTTGGGAGTGGGAGGCACTGTTTTGCAGTGGTTCTCCTCCTACCTCTTGGGGCATTCACAATCGGTGTTGGCAGGGGGGCAGAGGTCGGCCCCAAGGGCTCTCACGTGTGGGGTCCCACAGGGGTTGGTCCTTTCGCCCCTCCTGTTCAACATCTATATGAAGCCACTGGGTGAGATCATCCAGGGTTTTGGGGTGAGGTATCATCAGTATGCTGATGATACCCAGTTATACATCTCCACCCCAAACCAAATCAGTGATGCCCTCTCCATGATGTCCCGTTGCCTGGATGTGGTACGGATCTGGATGGGCAGGAACAAACTACAGCTCAATCCAGCCAAGACTGAGTGGCTGTGTGTACAGGCATCTCGCTCCAGTGAATATATTCCATCTTTGGCCATGGGGGAAGATGTGTTGCCCCCTGTGGATAGGGCACAGAACCTGGGGGTTCTCCTGGATTCACGCCTCAGTTTGGAGGAGCAGGTGGGAGCAGTGACCAGGGGAGCCTTTGCCCAGGTTCAGCTGGTTCGCCAGCTGCGCCCTTATCTGGATCGAGATGCCCTTCGCACAATCACTCACGCACTTGTCACGTCCCAACTCGACTACTGCAACGCTCTCTATGTAGGACTGCCCTTGCATACCATCCGGAGGCTCCAGCTGGTGCAGAATGCAGCTGCGTGGGTTGTGATGGGAGCTTCCCGATACTCCCATGTTACGCCCCTCCTGCGTGAGCTGCATTGGTTTCTGGTTGCCCTCCAGGTGCGATTCAAGGTTCTGATGTTAACATTCAAAGTCTTTCATGGCATGGGTCTGGGGTACTTGCGGGAGCATCTCCTGCCGATATCAAATATCGGTCGCCCTGTGTGAGCACACAGGCTAGGACTCCTCAGGGTGCCGGCTCTCCTCAGGGTGCCGTCTGCACAACAATGTCGGCTGGCGGTACCCCGGGGAAGGGCCTATTCTGTATCGGCTCCCACCTTATGGAACCAACTACCCGTTGAGCTCCGGCTGGCTCCCGATCTCTCTTCTTTCCGGCGTGATCTGAAAACCTGGTTGTTTTTACAGGCTGGGCTGGACTGATCTCCTGGGGGAGAAGATGGGTTTTAATTCGATTTTAATTCGGTTTTATAGTTGTATTTTGGCTTGTCTAGTTTAATTTCTTTTAAAATAATTTATTGTTCTGTGTTTTTATCTGTGAGCTGCCCCGAGTCCTTTTGGAGAGTGGCGGCATACAAGTCAAAAGAAAGAAAGAAAGAAAGAAAGAAAGAAAGAAAGAAAGAAAGAAAGAAAGAAAGAAAGAAAGAAAGAAAGAAAGCAAGCAGCCTTTGGCCATATTTCCTTGAATCTGGTGATTTTTCCCACCAACCTACAAGATAGAATTCATAAAATGATGTATAACTTCATTTTTAGATATGCTGGCATTTTTTTCAGCAGGTTGATATTTCAGAATTGTCATCTTCGTAATTCCCCACAGGTACCATTTGTTCTCCCAAGTTAAAAATGGTTATGTAGAACATTCTTCCAGACTTTTTCTATGCTATGAAAAAAATGAAAATAAGTCACTCTTCCACACATTGAAATCTTTAAAAAAAAACTGTCTCATAAGTATGATTAATATCAATTCAATTAATATCAATTTTTGCAAAGGCAAAAAGAAAATTGTGGGAATGTCCTATTATTTTTAAGAAACTATTTGTATGCTTCATAGTGAGATTAACTGCTTTTCCTAAAGACTTGTACTAGCAAACAAATAGTTAGATTGTGCATTTACATAAGGCCATACTAACAAAACAACCTCTCAAGCATTGGATGATATAGGCAGGTACCATATCCAGGTACCTCTGCTGTTTTTGAAGTTTAGGATAATATGAGAATGAGGACAATTATGTGAAAAATGACTTTGTCCTCTTGTAAGAACATACCATCCAAACACATACATGATGTTCAGACAACATAGTTTAATTTTTTCACTCTTTATATCTTTTCTATGAAGATTTCTTGCTCCTGCTAATTGCTATTATTCATAATCATGATACCAATTTAGTAATGACATGTGTGATTTGTGAGCATCTTACCATATAACTCATAGAATTGAAATTGGGTATCAGCTCTGCTCCAGTTCTATTCCTGCTAAAGAACAAGTTGCTATTCATCAGATTAAATTGCTTCAGAAATCAGCATTCTTTGTGAAATAAAATGGACCTTCAGTTGTCATTTCAATTCTTTGACCTGGTTAGATTTGAGAAATCAGAACTTAAATTCATTCTAAATTAGGTATCTGGACTTGAATCACTGTCTAGTTATAATAAGTCACGAGATGTTAAGTGGCTAGTTCCAAACGAGACATTGAATGACTACTCACATAACTGCTCTGTCAGTGTAGCAAAATCTGTCCTACTCTACCTGTGCTGCTATGCTAATATGTGACATTATCTGGTGAGGGTATTTCATCATGTAATTATTATTTGTGGTCTAAAGGAAGGAAATGAACTTTTTTTTTACCATTCCCAAACATAGTTCCCCAAAGGCTTTTTTTTTTTACAAAAAGGACAATTATTCATGCAAATGTCATCAGTTCTGTCAACAAAGCAAAACAAAATCAGTTTTAACACTTTCCATTAATCACCAATTCCCGTATTAAAAAAGACCTGGTATTAAAAATCCCTGCAGTTATTATTTATTTATTTATTTTGTAGTGTAACAGATCTCTTCCCTTCACAGCATTGTATTATTTCAGGAAGTTTTGCATAGAAAGAGGAGGAAGTCATAGAACCATGGGATTGAAAGGGAATTTGACACCCTGCACCAAGTCCTCATACCATTTCAGACAAATGGTTGTAAAATCTTCCTGAAGACCTCCAACGATGGAGCTCCCACTACTCCAGAAAGCAAATTGCTGCACTGCATAATAGTTTTCACTATTAGGAAATTCTTCTTTATTTGCAGGTTGGATCTCTCTCTGATGAGCTTTCCACCCATTGTTTCTTGTTCTTCCATCAGGTGCTATCAGGCTAAACTTATGCCCTCTCACATGGCAGCTCTTCAAGTATTAGAAGACTGCTATCATAATTCTCTTTAATTTTTCTTTGGTAAACTAAACATATCTAGTTTGTTTAGCTGGTCTTCATAGGATTCAGCCTCCTAACCCTTTATCATCTTTGTTGCTATTCTCTACACTTTTTCTAAGCAGCTTTTTTGAATTATGGCAGACATAGTTCTGCAAATATCTCACCAATGTGGTATACTGCAGCACTATCCCTTCCTTTCTTCTTGATGTTATCCCTATGTTGATGCACCACAAAGACTTTTTGGCAGCTGCATCACAGTGCTTAAATGATGGTCCACCCAGGACACCTATATTCCTGTCACAGGTACTAGTGTGAAACAAAGTATTGCTATCTTCTACCTAGAAATCCAGAAAACAACAAACAACAACAACAATTTGTTATTAAATTAGCATGTTGCCTAATTCTTAGTGATTTTGGCAAATCAATTACAATAATATCTGTAAAACATTTTTTAAAAAGGTAAAAGGTGGTCAGGGCAGTGAAATGAGGCATCCCACTCTCCTTCACCAAAATTTTGGGTGAAGAAGAGCCAGGTATTCTCTTCTAAGCAACAGAAAAATAATAGCGAGGGGGGAGGCATCTGAATCTTGAGGGAAATCTCATTGCAGACAGCAGGCACTGCTCAGAAAATGCATATTTCCAGGATCTTGAGAGATCACATTATTTAATCAAAGGAACTTGAAGCATGCCAACCTTGCAGGATTGAATCAAAAAGTGTATTTTAAGACTTACTGTTTCATCCCCATTCCCACATATCCATTAACTAATAAAACAATATCCTTGTATTATTAATGGCTAAGCTCAGAAAATTCAAATATGTTTATCTCAGTTTTTTTTAGCACAAATCAACTAAACAAATATAGCTTTCAGTTATTAAGTAAGAAACTGACAAATTGTATTAACAGCTAATAGTTCCATCTTCTTGGTTTCTTCCTAGAAAGTTATAGTTATCTATCTATCTATCTATCTATCTATCTATCTATCTATCTATCATCTATCAATCATCTATCTAATCTCTCTCTCCTATCTGTCTACAGTGTCTGTCTGTCTATCTGTCTGTCTAGCAAGTAACAATGAAATCAGTTAATGTGTCACTCACATTAACAGCATTTTCAAAAACATTTTAACTTCAATGTTTAAATGAAGTTGTTGTGAATTCTGGATTGGAATCATTCATGCATCTAAAACTCCTAGTGGGTGTTTTTTATTGTTGCATGAATTTATTTAGACAGTAAGTAATCATAACAATTATTTTTAAGTGCTAAAAAAGAACATTTGGAAAGCTCAGTGGTTTTTTTGAACATAGAATTCCATATTAAGTTAAAATTCTCTGTGTTTTACCTGTTGGTAATGGTGATTCTGGAAATGATGTATGAATGTGTTTGTGCATACAGTATGTGTTTTTGTAGCTTACAAAACTAAGTGCCCATACTATTCTCAGTCAAGATGACTCAATTGACTCCTCAATTGACTTGGGAAATGGACTGCATAAGCTAAAGGTTTACTTCTGTTATGTATGCAGGTTTGAATGTCATTGGTTTAGTTTGAACTGTTCTTGTAAAATGTCAGAAATGATTGGTTTAAAAAGTGTGGGAAAATCCTGCACTCTGATTGGCTGGCAACAGCGGCTGCTGGCTATAAGTAGCAGCCGCAGCCCAGCCAAATCGGATCGGTTATGAGCTGTAGTCACTAATAAACTCTTCACTGAAGCACTCCACGTCTGACTCTTCATGCAAACTTAACACTGGCGACGAAGGTGGGATCCTTCCTGAAGAGAAGACGATGCAGAAAACAAGCTGAGAGAGATGGCTGCGCTGAACACCCCCCCAGCCCCATTCGATCCGAGTTATTTCAGCAGGAATCCATGAAGGTTCACCCATAAGGTTCTTAGCATAAACAGTATCACCCACACTGAATGTGCGAACTTTGCTAGTGGAATCTAGTGGTGCGTTGGGTACATAAGTGGGATGAAGGTGGTCAAGGGAAGACCTAAGTTTCCTACACATCAACAACTCTGCTGGGGATAAGTTAGTTGATGGATTAGGAGTGATGTACTGAACACTAAGAAGTTTTTCAACTTTCTCAGTGATGTCCCCAGGACCCAATTGCTGAAGCTTTTCCTTGGTAAAACATACCATTCGTTCAACCCGGCCGTTAGCTGAAGGGTGCCCAGGGGCAGTCAGGGCATGTCTGATACCCTGTTGTGCTAGATAGGATTCAAAAAGGTTGGATGTAAATTGAGGGCCATTGCAGGGACAAGAACATCAGGTAACCCATGGGTTACAAAAAGCTTTTTAAGCTGCTTGATGACAGCATCAGTTGTGGTGGAAGCCATAGGAATGACCTCTAGCCATTTGGAATATGCATCTACTATCTCCCCCTGCCTGCCCCACTCCGCCCCACCCAGTCATTCCTTATAGTGCATGTGCGCTACATCACTTCACACATTTTCCTGCCCACCACCATTGCTTCCAGTGGCAGCATCCAGCCATCTCTGCTTGCCTTCTACCGCCCTGCCTGATCTGGGTGAATGAGAGCCACTAGCTGCCCTCACCTGCCTGTCCTCAGCCACCTGGCCTGCTTTGCCCGGACTGCCTTCCCAGGCCTGCCTGCCTTGCCTGGCCTGCCTTTCCTGGACTCCCTCCTCAGGCCTGCTTGCCTTGCCTGGCCTGCCTTTCCAGGACTGCCTGCCTTGCCCGGACTGCCTGCTTCACCCGGACTGCCTCCCCAGGCCTGCCTGCCTGCCTCACCCAGCCGCCATCTTTGGCTGGCCACCATTTTTGCTTGGCCACCATCTTCTCCTCCCGCAGCCCACCACACTGTTGTTGCTGTCTGGCCTTCCACCACCGAATCGTGAGTGAGGAGGCAAAAGCAGCAAGCTCTGCCAGTCGCCTACTTCCTCCTGCTGCTGCGGGCCTAGCCTCGGTCAAGTGCCGACTCCCAGGCTGCCCAGCCATCCTTGCCGCAGCAAGCTCCAAGACTAGTCCCAAGTCCGACCGAGCACCCTGGCATAGCTGGCCAGCCAATTTGCCTGCCTAATATTTGGTAAGTTAAATCATTTTTAATAATTTTTTTAGTATAGGTTTTGTTTTTATTAATCATAAAAACAGAACAGATACTAAAAACATGAATAAATACATAAATGAAATTTTTTTTGTTACACTACTCTTATTGTTACATGTTGACACTTACCTTTTTCCTTCGCTTTTTCCTAATAGGAGAAACGAACAGAAGTATCAACATGTAACAATAATAGTAAAACAATGTTTATTTATGTATTTATTTTTTTCGTATCTGTTTTGTTTTTATGAATAAGTATTATATTGTCAGGCAGGGCATATATCATTTAGGAAAAAAGAAAGGAAAAACAATATCAACATGTAACAATAACAGTAGTGTAACAAAAAAAATTCAATATCTTTGTAAATTTCTTTATTTATAATTCTGTTAATTATATCAACATGTTTATAATTATCAACCCCCTTTGTTTTTAATTAATATATAGCAATGATCGTTCTCTGCCTAATTTCTACCTCTTATCTCTATCCATTTCTGCACATTGCAATTTTTTAATTTCATTTTCATCTGTAGGGATCTCTTTGTTTTTCCACTGTTCTGCAAACATAATTCTAGCTGCTGTTAACACTTGTAAAATTAAATATGTATTGTATTCCCTTTATTTATGTGGGTGCCAACAAAAATATGTCTGGTTTTAAAATTTAAATCTATAAATTGCTTTACCATTTTTTCTAATCTTGATACTACATACTCTTGAATAGCTATTTGAGTACAAGCAGAGCCCAATGCTGAACCTAATTCATATATTCCAGTTTTTTAAACTGAGGAATAAATTTCAGAAAAAGAATTCAGTATTGCTCTGTGAATGTGCCTATAATTTCATCCTTAATCTAACTTAGGTAATTTTGTACTATATCTTTTTTTTGTACTATATATATCTGCATGAGGCTGTAAAAAGCTTCAGTACATTTTTAAGATGCAAAGTCTAAAAAGCTTAGGCAACCAAACATGGCTTCCCCTGGCTTCTCTCTTTCTGCTATAGAGAGAGTATTCCATTAGGGACTGTTGGTCCAGGTAAGTAGTCTTGGCTAGGAAAGATTTTTGTGCCACTACTGCCACAAAATAACAAACTCCCTTGGTTTGTTAATAGTATTTCCATTTTAAGTGTTTCTTTTTCAATTAATGAATTGCAATTATGAAAATATCAGCCATTCTTTTATATACATAGTGCAACATCTTTTTTATAAACTGTCATTTTCAAATCCACTTTCAATTCCATCTCAGTCTTGTCTGGTGAAACTTGTTCCTCTTCCATAACATCTTTTAAACACTAACTAGCTATAGTGTCAGAGACTCTTAAATACTTTTAAGAGCATTGAACATTACTGATTTCCATTCCTCACCCGCTTTCTTCATCTGCCTCTGACTTTACCACTCAACTTACAACAACAATTGAATCCAAAAGACTACATTGTTGAATTTTTTTTGCAATATATTACCAAGATGAAAAGGCAAATGAGTTTGGCTGCTTTCTTCAGCAAGAAAACAAAAGGAGATCCAAAAGAGTCACAACCACAACTGTTGGAGTCTGGGAAAAGCAGCAGCACATCATCTACACTGCAACCTGGGGAAAGCAGCAGCACATCATCAAGTACTGGAAGAACTGAGTTGGACATTGAAATGAATCTTCCTGACTGCTGGACATTGCAGAACAATGTACAACAATTTTAGGGAGAAGTATGATGGACTGGAAGTTTCCCAGAAAAAGTTAGGTTGCAAGTATTGCAGAAGATTGGAGGTTTTGACCAAAGAAAAAGGTGTCCATGCAGCAAAGGAAAGGAAAAATTTCCAAATTGAGCCATCAGGAAAGAGTAAAAGAGTGCAGCAAGCTTCTCTCAGAAAAAAATCGAAGGAACATTTCTCATCTAAAGCTCACAACATTTGCACAGAGAAGTTGAAGCAATGTGAGCAGGATATAATAAGCAAAGCACTGGATAAGATGACTGAGAAATATTTGGGTATTATTTATTATTTATTTATTTATTTATTTATTTATTTATTTATTTATTTATTTATTTATTTATTTATTCAATTTATATGCCGCCCTATTGCCTGAGGGACTCAGGGTGGCTTACAATCAAAATAAGATTTAATACAATCAGACAAACAAATACATTACATGTAGAGTGTTTATTACAGTGTACAGTCTGGCACAAATGTGCAGACCATTTTCATATATAGAACATCTGAATGAATTGCAAATTAAAAATGGTTTAGATTTTGGAATAGGGTTGCATTCATGTAAAACTGCAGTTGCAATAGTAGATTTCATTGCAAAAGACATTAGGAAACATTTATTTAGCAAAATTATTGAAAAAAACTTGCAAAATCTGTTTGATTATTGATGAAGCCTCAATGATATCTTCCAAACCAGTTCTTATACTGTACTTAAAATCCAGTTGAAGATCCAGTTTTCTCACCAACAATTTTCCTTGAACTAGTAGAATTGGAAAAACAAGATGCAGAGGAAATATGTTGTTCAGTTATGGAAAGTTTGAATAAAGTTGGGTTTAATAAGAACTATCTAGAGAAACATTTAATTGGATTTTGCTCTAATGGTGCCAGTGTTATGCTTGGGAGAAAATCTGGGGTAAGACTAGGATAACCAAAGACTTTCCAAACATTATAATATGGCACTGCTTAAACCATCATCTGCAACTTGTTTTAGATGATTCTATTAGGGAAATGAAGCAAATAAATCATTTTCAAATCTTTATTGATAAAATATATTCTATTTTCCATCAATCGAATAAGAACTTAATTGAACTTAACAAAATTTCCGAACAACTTGAGATTGAAATTATAAAAATTGGTAGAGTTTTTGGACCAAGATGGCCTGCCTGTAGTTTAAGATCAACCCTAGCTGTGTGGCATGCTTATCCAATGCTACATCAGTTTTTCTGTTCAAATAAAAAATACTCCGGTATGGCTGCCCATCTTGAAAACACATATTTTCTCACTGATTTGGCCATGATGATTGATGTCCTAACTGAAATATCTCTTCTTTCTAATGCACTGCAAGTGAGAAACATAGATATTATAAAAGCTGAAAAACCTGTGGTAAGATCAATT
Source organism: Naja naja (assembly GCA_009733165.1). NCBI lineage: Eukaryota > Metazoa > Chordata > Lepidosauria > Squamata > Elapidae > Naja > Naja naja. Next base: position 280,084,479 of record CM019148.1, read on the forward strand.
AAATCATTTGAAATGCTTATAAAGGAAAAGAGTGCATATGAAAAAAAGGTTAATGGATTAATTACTTCAGAAACCTTTAAAATATAAATTTTGTACAAAATCATTGATTTGTCGGACTTCCTTGTGAAGACTTGTAGAAAGCATTGTAACTAACTGAAGAAAAGATTGGTGGATTGAGAACATTTAAAAACAGGCTGCCAATTTAAAGACACTGATAAATTAAAATTTCTAAATTATTTGGAGCCAGATTACTGGAACATTGAAGAAGTGATGGTTCCATGGAAAGCAGCTGAAGAACAATGGTTGCATTTGTTGAAATTTTCAGTTATGAAATCAATACTAATTGTTATCATGATTTCATAGAAAATGTATTAAAAGATTCAGAAAAATATACAATTTCTTGCAGCATTAAAGAGATATTGTTAGGACTATTGCAGTCAGCTCAGCAGAAGCAGAAAGAGGTTTCTCGCAAATGAATATATGTTCAGAGGGCAGAAGTCGCCTAACAGTTTGCAATATAACAAACTTGCTGACTTTCAATCTAATTGGCTTACCTCTGCAAGAATGGGACCCTATTCCTATAGTAAAAAAAATGGTTATGGGCACATCACACAGCTGATGATGCTCATATCAAACAAAAGAAAACTGTATCTGAGGGCACCAATAAAAAAGCAATTTGGCAGTACTTTAAATAACAGTTTTGTTGTCTTTTGTAAAGTTTTGTTATGTAATTGTTTTTGATTAATATTTTAAAACATTGTAACGACTAGTTTTATGTACCTTTTTTATTATTGAAGCATTAAAGACATGAAATAATAAACTACCTTTTATTTTGGTGTATCTTTTTTTATACTTAAAAAAGTCATTAGGGCAAAGAAGTGATGTTGAGTTGGCCATGCCCAGCCGATCACATGATCACCAAGCCACACCCACCCAGTCACATGACCACCAAGCCACACCCACAAATTAGGCCATGCCCACAGAACCGGTTGTTAAAAAATTTGAATCCCACCCCTATGCACATGTGCACAGCTGCTAGGAGAAGGGAACAGTTAAGGAACAAGGGTCAACTCAGGAATAAAGGCACAGGTGGACACTGTATGCCCCCTCCCATAGGGAATAAAGAGGACCGAAAGGGGAGTGGTGTTTGCAGGAGACAATTAGTGCATTTAATTAGGGTGAAGATTTGTTCATGAGTCTTTGCCAAGCATTTTCTGGTAACAGTGTTGTGCTTGGAAGCTATAGGCCTGGCAACTCTCCAAACCTGATAAGGTCTGTAGTTGTAAATCACTCTTGAAAGACTGTTTGCCAAGACTTTGCTGGATGTGAATGAGAGGAATTCATATTAACCTAATAAAAGGGGTTTTCTTGGGACGAGGAGTCTGCTTCGTGAATTTGTGAACCTAGATCAGAACAATAACTTATATTTGAACCTGAATTCCCCACTTCTATGAATCCAATATTGAAACCAATAATATGCATTGCTGATATGATTACAGGTATTTTTAAATACCTGTAGAGCTCAGATTGACAGGTTAAGGGAGGGAACCAATTGAGTCATTCTTTGCCATATAAGATACCATGATGCATATAGTCACAGTACTATAAAGTGGCAGGCCAATTCCACATCACAATTTGCTTCTAACTTTAAGTTTGCAAGTGTTAATGTGCCTGTTAAGCTATCCATAAATATACATTTCAAAATTAAATACATCTTTTGGGAAGTTTATCATTGTAAAATTATGTAATTTTTATTTAGGCAAAATACATAGTATTTCCCTTTAAAAAAAACGCACAGACATTTAGTTTTAACTGAGAAGAAAAATGGAAAATAAAGTGAGTGGGAAAATGTTTGAAACAGTTTGAAAATACTTTGAAGACTGTAAAGAAACTATCAATAGATCAATTAGCAAAGGGATATATGTAATTAACATATTAAAGTCAGTCAATAATCATTGTGTAGTTATTGAGTCACTTATTTCACTTTTTGTTGCACTCGTTGAACTTTCCCTAATGAAATTCCACCCACTGAACTTTTTGTATTTTACATATACTACATTCTAAGTATTCTATATTCATTGGGCTACATTTAAGCTGTTAAAAAGAGCCATCAGATTATTTAGCTGCTAACCAAAGTAGATGGTATACTGAAAGGGATATCACCCAAAAGGACAAGACAAAAGTAGCATCAGGTTGTTTGCAAACACTTGAAAATTTAACAAGAATAAGTGGGGCTGGAAATTGCTCTGATGGCATTTTAGTATTTTAAATATTTAATTAGTTTATTTACTTCTTCAGAGCATGCATTAGTTAGTACACAGTAAACTTTTGATAGCACAAAACTCAGCAGGAGGTTTGCTTTGGAGTGGAAGTAATTGTATTTCAGTCCCTGATTGCGTACATCAATATATAAAATATGTAAAACAAAATCCAGGTTTTCTGTGGTTTAAAGTTGAAGTGACTTCATAAATGGTGAGAGATCTTTGGATGATATGGGATGCAATTTTATCAGAAAAGTAACATGGCAGTGCAAATTTCAATTTAACACATCTGGCACTAGGTACAGTATTGTGACCAGGAGATGCAAGACTTTTCACTATATAGGGATATAATCAATGTTAATGAAATGAATGAGCCAAGGGACAAAGATAGTAGCTAACTCAGAAATTGACCCACTTAACATTTCGAGTGTATGAGATGACTTCTCAGGTGCAGTTATCTCCCTAAAACTTTCCATACTAAATGATGCATGTAAAGAAGTATCACATTTTCATTTGGGCAAATAATGTTTATGGATTTCACAATGCTTGTGTTTAGTAAAATAATTGTTCCAGCTATCCTATTATGCAAATCTCTATTAATATCTTTATTTCAGTTGGAGATTTGGAAACTATTGAGAAAATATTAGTCTCCCTATAATTAAGGTGAGCATTAAGGTTACCATGAGATAATTTGTGACTGAAATAATATCAAATATTAAATCCCCCCCTTTGGTTCCTTTATTGTGCTTATTGGCTCTGCCCCATATTTTATTTCTCTTCAGAAACAGGATGAAGAGGATTAGTTTGTTAGAATTATGCCAGAGTAGCAACACTGATAATCTTGTCCACTTCCTCAAGCTAATGTGAGTGGTTTGTCCAGACTGCATGAACTTAATTGTAAAGCATGATGGTCCAGCATCCAATATCTTAGCCTAGGTTTTCCCAGCAGAAACTAGAAAATTTTAAACGAGGCTGCCAGGCAACTATGGGCAGCCACAAAAAGATAGCTAGACCTGCATACTGTCGGTGTAGGGTCAATTTTGAGCTCTTAGCTGTTTTCAATAATATCCATTCTTCTCTGATATGACATTTGCTTCTTCTTCTTCTGGAGCACTGATTAAACCACAGAAGATTCTTGGATTGTTGGCTGAGAAGAGGCCATTTAGCAGCAATCCTGCTAAGTGCTTTTGTCAACAATTCATTGACGTGGTAGACAGAACTGGGGTGAAGAGTGGCAGAATTCTGAAAAATGTCCTAAGCACTTTTTGTAAGCTGAAGTAACCTGATAGATACCCAGGGCTGATCAATGAAATATCCTTTAGAGAGCTGTGACATCTGAAAATTCCAATGATACTAGTGATTGATTTAACAAAGAACTGATGGAAATGTTTTTCACATTGAGATTAGTTTCATCTACTCCAAGGTAAAAACCAGGTCTTATAGATATTTGAGGCATGATTACTTAGGTTGTCACAGTGGATGTTAATTCTGGTTTCTATCCTATTCTGGTTTTCCAATCTCAAGGATATTTAATGCAAAATAGCACTAGCCAGAGGCTAAGCCACTCCAAAGCAACGCTATTTGGGACATGAGAAGAAATGGAAGGGCCAGAAGAAAGAATTAGTCTACTGTAAGAATATTCCACCAACTCCACATTTTACAACTTTGCTAAATAAATCATTGGTCTGTTTTTGAGATCTGTTCTTTTCCCACAACGTGACTATGGCCTAGGAGACATTTGCCTCATCCCAAAGTTTTCTATATGAATACTAAATAAAAAATAATGTTAGGATGTTTCTAAATGTCTATGGAGATTCTCAATCATTTGGTCATGGTTGTCCCAAAGATGCTTTTTCAAGAGGCAACTGGACTTTCTGGTTTTTCTTTGAAGACGTTTTGCTTCTCTTCCAAGAGGAGAAGTGAAACGTCTTCAAAGAAAAACCAGAAATATTAGTTGTCTCTTGAAAAAGCACTTTTGGGACAATGAAGGAATATCTATGTATGTATATGTGCAGGATGTGTTTTGGGGAAGGGTATGTATATAGTATAAGGATATCTTCATTAAAGGTGTTTTTATGATATTGTGTTAAATATCCTGAAACTTTTAATTAATTTTACACCTCCTGAAGGAAATCATTCCTTATGAAACTATATATCATCTTTCATGTTGATGGAGACATCCACAGATCACTTCATGTTGCAAGATGCAATTCCATTACATAGTTAAGTAATATATTACAATATATTATTTATAATTTATAGCTGCTATTCTGATTTCCTAAATTATGTGTTTGTCTTTATTTAACAACAATGGAAAATACGAGGAACCTATTTGTGGTTTTATCTATGTAAAATTCAGCTGGCTAGGTTGAATTCACACATTGTCTAATAAAAAGCAGGTTTTCATCAAGAGAGTTTTTGGACAAAACAAAGGAATTCCTTAATGTTTATTCTTGAATGGCTAAAGAAGTTAATATTATCATGACTTCCAAGTACCTGTTCCTCAACTGGGAAGAATAAAATTAAGCATTGCCTTAACAACTACATAGCTTACATCCATCAATTTACCTACCCACCCAACCATCTTTTTAGCAGCCTAAAAAAATCTGTAAATGAATTCAACCTGTACTAGTATTTTTTTCTTTATGAAGAAAAAACAGGAAGATAAAAATAAAATAAAAAATGTTCTGTGAATTCATTATACACATTCACTTGTATTCACTCATGCTCTTCAAATCTGTAGAGAGTTTTTAATACTTAATTTAAAGGGCATAGATTTGGATAACTCCATTGGAATCTATGGGGAAATCAAGGATGTAGAATATATATGTAGATTTTGCACTTAACATTCTCACTTTTTATATTTAGAAAGATCTTGCCAAAGTTTCCCTCCATAATAAACTAGTATAGAAACCCACACATAAAAAATTCTAAATGAAGCAGCATATCTGAAAAAAAATAATGTAAGTCTAAGTTATAAGTTTTTTTAAAAAATTACATTTATATGCCTCCCTTCTCCAAAGACTCAGGGCAGCTTACAATTTTTGGGATACAACCCAGTGTGCTCAGCAATAGCCTTCATTCCATTGTATATGCCTGCTTATTACTAAGTGGCATTTTTACAAAGTCAGCTTATTGCCCCCAACAATCTTGGGTCCTCAATTTACCTACCCCAAGAGGATGGAAGGCTGAGTCAACCTTGAGCCTGGTGGGATTCGAGCCTACAATAATTGTAGGCAGCTGGAACTTAAATGCAGGCATTTGTTGTATATTTGAGTTCCATTTTAATATAAATGACACAAACCACTCTAGGAATTTAATATATACCATATGTTAATGCCATCTCTGGGGAAGATTTCTGTTTTGACATTATCCTTTTGCAATTCTATTGTTCTAGTGGAAGCAAAAATCAATATATGAGTGTTCCCAGAACTTTTACGATGGGTGAGTAAATCTTCAGTGTAGCATGTAATAGTAAGTTGTCCACTTACATGAACTCCTCTATCATGATGATCATATTTAAAATATGTTTACTGTTTAGTGTTATATTCAATGCAAAAATAAAAGGCGCTTCAGCAATGAAAAGTTTTTTGGCAATACCTTCTACACACATCATAACTTCACATCTGGTGTTAGGGAAAAAAGTCCTGTGTCCTAGAATAGACCCATAGAAATCTGCCTGATACTAAATGAGAGTTTTGTCCAAGTAACATAAATACTTTTTGACTGACCACAGATGTCCAGAGTTCCAAGCTTTTCCAACTCTACTTGGTTGGATCAACCTCGAACTTCCTGCAACCTACTGAATGATTTCCCCTCACATTCATGCACAAAGGGGAAATAGCAATAGCAGTAGCACTTATATACTGCTTCACACTGCTTTATAGCCATCTCTAAGTGGTTTACAGAGTCAGCATATTGCCCCAACAATTGCCCCCTAATCCTTCAGATACTGTGTGTGCCAGATAGGATAGTATACAACTCAGCCCTACAAAGTATACCAAACAAAGAAAATGACTTCATTGAATTAGATTATAGAATAGAGAACCTTGCAAGTTGATTTGCTCTATCTTCTCTCTGTCTTATATCCCCACTGAGTCATTGTGAGTCTCCTCCTATCTCCTTTTCCATTTAAGGGTTTAAGGAATGTTTCAGTCTTTCTTTTTGTAACAACTTTTGAATGTGACTCTCTAACTTGGTACATGCAAAATCTTTGGTCTCCAAGTACATAAATATTCTGAAAAACTCTGGACCATTGTGATTTCTCTATCCTACAGTTAGCCCAGCAATTTTTCAAAAATGTTCTGGATCAAGGAATGGCTCATAGTATTCTCTGAAGGAAGTCTAGTTTTGGAACAGGGAATATTTTGAGATTTCCCCCATTTATGGTTAACTCCATCAATTACTTCCAGTTCTAGAAGATTTACTGTAAAGACTGCCAGTCCACTCCAGAATGATCAAGTCAGTATGGTTCAGGAAAAGAATGGAGCCACGGCAGTTCAAACATATTTAATATTGAGCATTACAAGTATGCTTATTTATTGGCTGAAAACATTGAAAAGCAAGAATAAATAAATGTCTTTACAAAATAAGAAAAATATGGATTCTAGAAAGACTAGAGACTAGCTTTCTTTCAGAAATTTTTAAATAAACATGAGCATTTCAGTTCTTACATAAGGCAATTGTCTCCCCATTCAGAAGATTATATTTAATGTTAATTCAATACTAGGTATTTAAAATTGCAGTTATACTGAACTCTTAAGAGTAAGACTGCATAGAACCTTTATGTTCACTGTGCATTCACTTTTACTTGGTCTTTTTTCTACTATAGAATTTGATATTACTGTGTATGTTAAATGGAAAAAAAGGTTGAAATGTCATTGAATTTTGAATTATTGAATATTTTAATAAATTAAAGGACATTTTAACTATACAAAATGTCACTGATGTGTGGTGAAGACTAATTCAGGATATATTATATCCACTCTCATTTTGTACTCTTATAGTTTCCATATTGGAAAGTGGACATTGAAGTGGAAAATGAAATTCAATCTGAATAAATGTCAAATGAACCCACACATCCCATCCTAACTAAAGTGACGTGATTATTTTGAGGCCTCTCACTTGCTATCAGACTTACTGACAAAAGTTCATCAGCCCCCAATCACTCGATTTGTCACTTTTATTGCATATTAGGATGAAGCCATTTATAAGAATAGATTTCTACTTTCTGGCAACATTAAGTTGTAATACCATTTTTAAACCACTCTAGATTATTTCTGGCACTTTTTTCCTGTGAAATTTCTGTAGCTGTCAGGCTTACCCCAGCTAGGTAGCTAGGAAAGAAAGACCCTTGACTCCATTTGGTTGAAGTGACAGGTTCCTTTACTAAGAATTACTGATTGCAAAAGCAGGCTAGAATGAAAGGTTTTAAATTTTCCCCTTCTCCCCTGTCCACCCCTCCTGACCAGTATGTCTTCAACCAATGCTGTGTTTTGGGAACATTGTTTGGGAATAATGAGGTGTTTTGGGAACCACACTGGTATTTGGTGCCTTTTGGTGCAATTTGCATTCCTTTCTAAGGCTTCATGGCCTTGGAACAGGCTGCTTCTCACACCTCTGGTTACTGTCAAACTTGTTCTCTCCCCCCGCTTTTTTATGGTCATCTCTACTCTCTACATGCCAGTTGTCTACTTTCTCCCCCTCCCCCAGGATGCCAGTGAGGTGCCAAGTTGAAGATGGTGGATCTAAGACTATCTTTGTTGGGATTTTTAACCATATAAAGACCACAAGTAAAAAAAAATGCCTAGGAGACTTCCAAGAGCTCTCCATCTTTTCTATCTGTGCCTCTCAGTGGATTGTGGAAGAAGATTGAGCTTAAGCAGAAATTTGTTTCATAACAGACGATGATCACATTGACTAACTCGATTGATTAATTTAATCAGCAAAAGGAGCTTAAAGTCGTGTGGATGGTTAGATTAAAACATTAACACTGTTTCAAGGGGGGGGGACATTTTTAAGTCTCCAAAGTCTAAGAATTTAAAAGTAAACTCTTCATTCCGAAAATACCTTTATATTAATCTTTGCTGTAAATAGTTTGGAAATAATTATCACACCTCAAAAAAGGTTCTTATAGAGCAATAGTTGAAGAAAATGTCAAAGTTAGTATGAATCTTTGTGGGAAAAGGTTACAGTGATTGCAACCTTTTAGCTTTCTTTTAAAAAATGTAGGCAAGATGGGCTTATTATTGAAGAGTAGAAAAATATGCAGTGTAAACTGAATGAGTAACCATATTTCTTTTCCGCCTACTATTAGAATAAAGCTCAGTGGAGATTCAAAAGAAATGCTTGCCAGAATCAATAGTTATAAATCATGGAATTTGCTATCACAATATTCAGCTCTGTAGAATGGCTTTGAAAATAAATTAGGCAAATACAGGTAATCCTCAATGTATGACCACAACTGAACCCAAAATTTATGTTGCTAAGTGAGACATTTGTTAAGTGAAGTTTGCTCCATTTTATGACCTTTCTTGCCACAGTTGTTAAGTGAATCACTGCAGTTGTTAAATAAGTAACACGATTGTTAAATGACTCTGGCTTGCCCATTTACCTTGCTTGTCAGAAGGTTGCAAAAGGTGATCACATGACCCCAGGAAGCTGCAATGGTCATAAATGTGGGTCAGTTCCCAAGCATCTTAATTTTGATCACGTGACTATGGGGACACTTGCAGTGGTTGTAAGTGTGAAAAATGGTCATAAGTCACTTTTTTCAGTGCCATTTAACTTTGAACGGTCACTAAACAAACTGTTGTAAGTTGCGGACTATCTGTACATGGAAGATGAGAAATGGGATGACTAGTTATGATAGTTCTTTAGGTAGTCCTCAACTGATGACCACAGTTGAGAGTAGAATTTTTTATGTAAGTAGGGGAAGGGTTAAAGCAAGTCATCATGTGACCAGACTCTATTATTACAACCATTTTTATTATGATTGTTAAGTGAATCCAACTAGCCCAGTTGATATTTCTTGTTGGAAACTGGCTAGGGAAGTCACAAATTGTGATCACATGACCACAGGATGATGTAATCAGTTATAAATGTGAATTGATTGCCAAGTGCCTGAATTGCAATCACATGGACATGGGATGGTGCAACGGGTATAAGCATGAGCACATGTCATAAATCACCTTTTCTAAGACTGTTGCAACTCTAAATCATTGTTAAACGAACGGTCGTAATTCAAGGACTACCTGTATTCACAGCTGCCATACTGAAATGTTTGCATTTTAGGTGAACAATAAGATGACATCATTGCACTTGTGCAGTTCTGCAGTTCCTATAGTCATGTGACTGGCCTCTGTACAAAAAGAAAGCTGTAATAGATTAGCCTTTGCAGTGATCTATCAGGACTTTTTTAAGCACTATTGCTGGGTTTGTCAAAAACAGGATTTTTATTATGTCTGCCAGAACTATTGAAGGAAGTACCTGAATTGTTGCAACCATTATATTTAATCTGGATTGCTGGATTCTCCCTCTTATTTGTGACTTTTTGGCAGCAAGTCTGAATTATAGCTAACCTCTCTTTAATTGAGTTGTCCATCAAAGTTTCTGTAGATGCGTCAGGCAGGTTCTCAAATCTATTTCTGTATGTCTGATACAAACCAAGACACTCCATAGCAAGTTGCTAATAGAGTTCTGACCCTCTCAGTTATAAATTCATTGTTTTTTAATCTACTAATATCTAAAATATTGATTGGCTTCCATTTCTAATTGCACTGACTCATCATAACATAGCTAATCGATCTGTTTTACAATGAAGATGGAAAATTAACAAGAAAAGAAATGATTGCTGGAATGTTACTAGGGATTTTGGGTTGATTTTCTTTCTTTTATAGCTAACTGCAGTGAATAGTTGTAAAACATTATTTACTCAGTGTTACTTATTTTGTTCCATATGTGTATTACATATTAAAATAGAATAGACCTTATTAGCTGAAATTTCATAGAAGACTTTTATTCTGAAGAAATTCTTCATTCTTCTTCCCTTTTTTTACATTTTGTAATTTTTTTACATTGTCTGCTCAATCTGAAATGATACAGATAAAATGTCCTTTAGGGTATTTTATTTCATTCTCTCCATTAATTCACACATGCACTCAGAGTCACCATATACAGAGAGAGAAAGAGACAGAGAGACAGAGAGAGACAGAGAGAGAGACAGAGAGAGATAGAGACAGAGAAGAAACAGAGACAGAGTGAGAGAGACAGAGACAGACAGAGACAGACAGACAGACACACACACACACACAGAGAGAGAATCCTTTGACATGATATCAGATTTCCAACATCATGAACATTGAAAAGTTTAGGCCAGAATGTCAATACAAGCCAAAACCCAACAAACTTATAAAATACCATACACAAGGTGGGAAAAAAAGCACAGCTGCTTTCCTAAGCCAGACCTCTGTGAACTCCTGGAAGACTTTGGCTGCTTCTTGAAAAGATCATCAACTTTAGAAGACTGTTTATGAGAAAATGTGATGGACCTGTCTTGAAAGACTGCTTTCCAGTCTAGTAATACATATGGAAAAAAGATCATGACTCTATTCTTGACTAAAAGGAACTGTGATCCTTGGCACATACAAGAAGATTTTGGAGATGATCTCAACAGTGGAGTAGAGGATCTTTCAAATCTTCTGGGGCTATACCATTCACGATGATCTACAATCAAGTTATATTCAAATTTAAGTAAAACATCCTGAATATTATATAGTTGTGTTTCCATGTGTATGTGCAAAGAACTGTCATCTATTTTTTATTTGTTCCATATACCTTTTTAATACAAATACCTCTGTTGTGAGCATATCAAGTTTTTCAAGTTATAAATAAAAAATAGTGTCTTAATCATCTATCACTGCTATGTGTGATTTAGTTAATAGATGTGAACTGTTAGGTTCTTTCTTAGATCTTGAAACTTGGATGGAAGCCATACAGTAAGGTATTTCAGGAATAAAAAATAACAGTAAGACTTCATTTGCAGTCTGAATCATACTCAAGTCATTTTTTATGGATTAGTTTCAAAATCATTCAAAACTAGTGAAGTCCCAAATAATGGGAGGATGGAAAATTAAAGGTTACATTACTCTAGAGACTGAAAGCTGAAAGATTAGACAGCATGTCACATTGTAATGTAAGTTGTAAGACTCTTGAAAACAATGAACAAAATGACCAGCAATCAAAATGTATTTGTCAAGGATTCTCACTAGATTAACCTCATTTAATTTCTGTTGTGTAACTTCCTTAATGAATTATGCAGATTTTATAGACATAACTGTTATGTATGCAGGTTTGAAATCATTGGTTAAGTTTGAATTGTTCTTGTAAAGTGTTGGAAATGATTTGTTTAAAAAGTGCGGGAAAACCCTGCACTCTCATTGGCTGTCAGCTGCAGCTGCCGGCTATAAGTAGCAGCCGCAGCAAAGCCAGTGGGGTCCGTTCTGAGCTGTAGTCACTAATAAACAAAAGAGCTTGAAGCACTCCGCGTCTGTCTCTTCATGCAAACTTAACACTGGCGACGAAGGTGGGATTCCCCTGAAGAGAAGGCAATGCGGAACAGAAGAAGAGCAAGATGGCTGTGCTGAACATGCCCCCAGCCCCGTGCGATCCAATGGCAGAAGACTGGGAGTCGTATGCAGATTGTTTCCAAATGTATTTGGAGGGAAATGATCTTGCCGCCATTTCCGAGCAGTGGAAGAGGGCGGTCTTCCTTACATACTGCGGTCCGGCAGTTTTCAAGATGGCAAAGGCCCTCGCGGGAGCAGCAGACGTGAAGGTAATGGCTTGGCCTGATCTGGAAAGGCTGTTAAGAGCCCATTACATGCCACAAGTATTATGCCTCATTAAGAGACACGAGTTTTACCGTCGTGATCAGGGGAAAACGAAAGCATAAACGACTTTGTGGCAAGTTTAAGAGACATTGGGGGTGCACTGAATGCAAGTTTCTAGACACCAATTGCCTCCGTTGTGATAAAAGAGGACACCTAGCAAGAGTCTGCAAATCATCCAGAACTCCACCCAACAGAAGGAAGTTTGCTGCAAGCAAAGACAAAGAATTCAAGCCTAACAACCTCAGTGAGAAACCAGGGTGCAGCACAGAAGCAAGTGGGAAGAATGAAACTCATCAAACAGTAACTATTCGTCATTCTTCCCCATTAAAAAGCAGAAAGGTGCATGTCAAGGTACTTATTGAAGGAAGGCCTTGCCAAATGGAAGTGGATTCAGGCTCATACCTCTCTATGGTGTCATGGGACACTATTCACAGACTACTTCCTAACATCCAAAAGAATCACTTCAAGAAGCAAGCATTGACTCTTAAAGACTACCAAGGGAACAAGATTCCAGTAGTTGGAACAAGAGAATTCAATGTGAAATTCAAGGGCCACACCAAGCGCTTACCACTGACCATCGTGTACAAGGACCGCCCAAGTCTGCTGGGCCTTGAATGGTTCAACCCGCTGGGCATCAAGGTGACTGGCATCAATCATGTGAGCAACACTGAATGGGAAGAGGCCTTGAAGTCTGAGTTTCCAGAGGTCTTCAGTGACGGATTAGGCAAGGACTTGGGGACCCCCATATTCTTTAACATATATCCCAAGGTACAACCAATCCGTTTAAAACCCAGAAGGGTTCCATTTGCATTAAAGGAAAAATTGATGCACAATTAGATAAACTAATAGCCCAAGGGGTTTTAGAGCCCACTGACCACTCCAGGTGGGAGACACCCATAGTCACACCAGTCAAGGCTGATGGGTCTGTAAGAATCTGTGGAGACTACAAGGGGACATTGAACCATGCGCTACAACAGAGCGCATATCCAGTTCCAGTAGTACATCATTTATTACATTCTCTTGGAGAGGGCACAGTTTTTGCCAAATTGGACCTGGCACAGGCATATCAATAGTTAACAGTTGATGATGCCACTGCAGAAGCCCAAACCATTGTGACCCATAGAGGTGCTTTCAAATGCAAAAGGTTTCAATTTGGAGTAAGCGTAGCACCTGGCATCTTCCAAAGCCTTATGGAAAGAATGTTACAAGGATTGCCAGGGGTTGTGCCCTATTTTGATGATGTTTTAATTTCTGCTGAAAATGACACTCAGTTACAAGAGAGATTCAGAGAAGTCTTGATCAGATTCAAAAAGCGGGTTAAAAGTCAAAGAAGAAAAATGCACACTTAGAACAGATAAAGTGGAATTCTTGGGTTACATGATCGATAAACATGGCATCCACCCCAGAGAGGCCAAAATTCAGGCAATCAAAGAAGCCCCCAGGCCAAAATGCAAAACAGATTTACAAGCATTCTTGGGACTCATTAACTTCTATCATATGTTTCCACCTCAGAAGGCAACTATTGCAGAACCCCTACATAGGTTGCTAGACAAGAAACCTACATGGGTCTGGGGCAGGAAGGAACAAGCTGCATTTAACAAGAGACAAATCATGTCTGATTCTGTACTGATACAGTTCTCAGAACTTTCCTGTTGTTCTGACTTGTGATGCCTCCACTTTTGGAGTAAAGGGGGTGTTGAGCCACATGCTTCCCAGCTGGAGGGAAGCCCCTATTGCATTTTACTCTCGCACCTTGACTAAAGCAGAGAGGAACTACAGCCAACTGGACAAGGAAGCCTTGGCAATTGTAGCAGCTGTCAAGAAATTCCATGAGTATCTATATGGGAGAACATTTACAGTTGTCACAGATCACAATCCTCTGTTAGGCATTGTGGCAGGAGACAAACCAACGCCCGCGATCCTGTCACCAAGAATGCTGAGATGGACTGAATTTCTTGCTGCTTATTCATACAAACTCATCCACAGGCCTGGAAAAGACATTGGGCATGCAGATGCTTTGAGTCGCTGCCCACTTCCTTCTCACACTGAGGACTTTGCTCCTGAGACTTACACCTTTTTCCTAGAAACTGTTGCCAAGCTTCCAGTACACGCTGCTGAAATTGCCAGAGAGACTGCCAAAGACACTTTATTGGCTCCTGTTATAGGCTGGATTAAGAAAGGTTGGCCTCTTCAAGATCTACCTCAACTTGCCCAACCTTTTAAATCCAGGCAAACTGAATTATCTGTATTAAGAGGATGTATTTTGTGGGGTAACAGGGTGGTTATTCCTGCAAAACTGCAAAAAGGTTTTGGAAATGTTACATGAGGGTCATCCAGGTATTGTCAGAATGAAGGGATTGGCCAGGAATTATGTATGGTGGCCAGGTATTGACAAAATGGTTGAAAACTGGGTTGCATCTTGTCCCAACTGTCAGGTAGTCAGGCCTGCCCCACCTCTCGCCCCCACAGGAATGGGAATGTCCTAGGGGCCCATGGTCCAGGATTCACATTGATTTTGCTGGCCCTACCAGAGGGCACACTTTCCTTATTATAGTAGATGCATATTCCAAATGGCTAGAGGTCATCCCTATGGCATCCACCACAACTGATGCTGTCATCAAACAGCTTTAAAAGCTTTTTGTAACTCACGGGTTACCTGATGTACTCGTTTCTGACAATGGTCCTCAATTTACATCCAACCTTTTTGAATCATATCTAGCACAGCAGGGTATCAGACATGCCCTGACAGCCCCTGGGCATCCTTTGGCTAACGGCCGGGCTGAACGTATGGTACGATTTACCAAGGAAAAACTTCAGCAATTGGGTCCAGAGGACATCACTGAGAAAGTTGAAAAACTACACAGTGTCCAGCATATCAATCCCAACCCCTCAACTAATTTAACCCCAGCTGAATTGTTGATGGGTAGGAAACTCAGGTCTCCCCTTGACTGCCTTCATCCCACTTACGCACCCAACGCACCAATAGATTCCACTAGCAAAATTCGCACATTCACTGTGGGTGATTCTGTTTATGCTAAGAACCTTGTGGGTGAACCATTATGGATTCCTGCTGAGATAACCCAAATCACAGGCCCCAGGTCTTACAGGGTACAAACAGAGGATGGTGTCCTCTGGAGCAGGCACATTGATCAGTTAAGATCCAGATTACCTTAGGAGCATCGCCTTGCTCCTCTCTGGTTCCCTACACCTACTGCCTCTTCTAGGGGGAAGGGAGGTTTATGAGAGTAATCAGCAAGCAAGAATCAACCCCATGTGTAACGAGCTAACATGACAGGAACCATCCCAAAACCTGTCACAGTACCAACAACCATTTTCACAAATGGAAGATTGCACATCACTACCTGACTTAGGTGCTGACATTGGGTTGGAGATGGATTGGGAGGAGAGACCAGGTTGTAGTAACCAAACAGGTTCTACCATTACTAGAAGTCCAAGTAAGGAAATGTCAGCAGACACATTTCCTCTCTCACAAGGTGAGAACCTTAAAACATCTGAACCACGTAGGTCTCAACGTACACGTAAGAGCCCCACCTATTTAAAAGAATACATTAGATAGGCTGGGGTTTGAGTATGGACTGAACCTAGTGGGGAGGGGTGTTATGTATGCAGGTTTGAAATCATTGGTTAAGTTTGAATTGTTCTTGTAAAGTGTTGGAAATGATTGGTTTAGAAAGTGAGGAAAACCCTGCACTCGTTTGAGCTGTAGTCACTAATAAACAAAGAGCTTGAAGCACTCCAAGATCTGTCTTCTGTCTCATGCAACTTAACAATAATAATAACATATCTTCATTTGTTGCATTTAAGTCTATGTTAAACAAAGGTCTCTATTCCAATTGACTTCTATGTGCTCTGACAAACATGCCCTTTTCACTCCCTAATTCCCACTCTAGTTTTTTGCTGGGCTGACTGGCCATTGAAGCCTCCCCTTTCTCCTCCTCCTCCTCCTCCTCCTCCTCCTCCTCCTCCTCCTCTTCCTCCTCCCTCCTCCTCCTCCTCCTCCTCCATCATAATGGAAGGGTGAAATACTCTGTCTTCATTTTAAACAGAATCAGTAGAATACCAGTTACTTTTTGTTTCAATTGGATGAAACTGAGGAAGGTTCTGTAGATTCCCCTGTGATTACACCACCAGTCTTTAAAAGTCATGTGCACAAAAATCATGTATCCTCAAAAGTCATGTGCTCCTGAAGCAAGCCTTCCTTCATATCTACTCAATCCTGAATAGATAACCATCAGATAAGTAAAGCAATATAAAGCAAAACTGTCTGGGAAAGAAGTTTTGTCTGGATATCTATCCAGAAAGTCAATGATGCAGAACAGTTTTTACCTTCTCTCTGTATCTAAATCTAACTAGAATCAAATTTCTAATTTTGGAAAAGTGAGATTTATGAAAGGGAATAATAACAGAATAATTGTTAACCTCCTTCAATAATTTGGAAGATGTGAAGAACATGATAATTACTAAACAAGAAAATTAGCATAAATATAGAAATATATTTTTCTGTAGGGCATGAGCCCAAGCAATATTAATGAGTCTTTTTGTCAGGTACATAAGAAGCTGATAAGTGTTGGGAGAAGCCAGAACATATCAGGGGAAGACTATTCAATTATACTTTTTGCACAGATGAAAATGGTGCAGAACTGTTGAAATTTTTTTTGCTGTAGAAACAATATTCAAATATATTGTGTCTACAGCAAGAATTTTCCAACATTTCTGTACCATTTTCATTCGTGCAAAGGTCTCCAGAATATAGAGCAAGATTGTCAACACAATTTTTAATCTCAAGAGATAGGAGACCAGGGAGGGGGAGAATAATTTTT
>CM019148.1:280102470-280137806 GCA_009733165.1 Naja naja
GAGCGACATGGCTTTCATAATAGAAGAACCTTTAGAGACAGGCCGATTTTAATGAAAAATAAATGATTTTTGGGAATTAGCAGGCTTAAAGGTAAATGGGGAAAAACCAAATTGTTAGTTAAAAATATGACAATCTCTAAACAAAAAGAGCTTGAAGAGATTATGGGATTACAAATAGTAAATAAAATAAGATATCTAGGAATTTGGATAAGGGCAAGAACAATGATGCTGTGGGAGGATAATTACATAAAAATTTTAAAACAAATCAAAAAGGATCTAGAAATTGGAATAAATTGCAAATATCCTTCTCGGGAGATTGCAACAATTAAAATGAATATTCTTCCCAAAGTTTTATTTCTGTTCCAGACTATTCCAATACTAACAAATAAGAAATTTTCATGGAATTGAATAAGATGACAATGAAGTTCATTTGGATGGGAAAAAGGGCAAGGATAAAGAGAGAATATCTTCAAGGCGATAGAAGTAGGGAGGACTGGGACTGCCAGATTGGGAAATCTATTATAAAGCCTTGAGTCTGCTATGGACAAAAGAATGGGTCAGATTAGAAAATAGGAGAATATTAACACTTGAGGGGCATGACCTACAGATAGGATGGCATGCACTATGGAACCCGCCGGATAAAAGACAAAATCATACTACAAAACATATAATTAAAGAAATGCATTGATTAAAAAATGGGCTGAGATAAGAAAAAGAAAAAATTATCTGAAAATACCAAGGTGGTTTTCAGCAATGGAAGCAACCTTAATCCAAATACAATGGATTTGAATAAAAACTTAAATATTACCGATATTGGATACAGATGGAAAACTAAAAACAAAACAAGATTTGGAGATGGAAGGCATATCAATAGATAATGGGTCTACTTACAAATTAAATCAAGATATAATAAAAGATATAAAGAATATGGGATAGAAACAAAAAATACAAATCTGGACAAAATATTTTGGGATTAGAGGAAAAAGTTAATATCCAAATTATACAAATTATTGTTAGAACAGGAAAGAGTGGGACAATTAGTAAAAAGGATCAATGGTAGCCTGGGCAAAATATAGGATACAAATTAGATTTAAATGATTGGGAAAGATATTTGGAAGAAAACTTAAAATATACAAGTCAGTGGTTAGGAAAACCAATATAAAATGATGTACAGGTGGCATTTGGCCCGAGCTAGACTGGCAAAAATATTCCCAGGGCAAATCCAAACTGTTGGAAATGTCAGGACAAAATAGGAACCTACTACCATGTGTGTGTGGACATGCCCAAAATTAAAAAATATTGGACAGGAATCAAAATTGGTTGAGGAGGTGATGGTTGTGAGCTGGGTGGAAACCAGAACTGTTTCTACTTGGAATGATAAAGAAAAATTTCCTCAAAGACAAATACCTGATTGCACACCTGTTAACAGAAACAGATCGTTTTAAGCGCAAAATGAAGAACTATAATTCGCCTATACAAATGTAATAAACAAAATGTATGAATGTGTTGAAATGGAGAATATCTCAAATTAAATGGAAAAGAAGATACAGATTATTACAGGATATGGGAAAAGTGGTATAATTGGATGGAACATAGAATGAAAGGAAATGGAAATGGAAATGTTGGAAATAGAGTGTTATTTGAAATATCAGGAATACTAAATTTATAGAAACAGGTGATAGAGAGGCGTGGGTGTCAGAAGAACTCGAAAGAGGTGATAAAAGGAAACTTCATAATAGAGATTAAACCAAAGACTATTATAAGAAGAAATATTATGATTGCCTTGGCTTGCTTGCGGAGCAAATACTATCTGGCGGTGTGATGCATTTCATATGTAACCAGTTTGTATTTCTTTATATTGTAAATAAACTTTCTAATTAAAAAAAAATAAATAAATAAATAAATAGTAGGCCAAAGCAAAACCCAAGTTCACAGGATGTTTATTCTGTGTAAATGAGAATAAACCTTAAAAATCTAAAAAAAAAAAAAAGAAGAATGTGTCTGCTGACATTTCCTTACTAGACTTGTAGTAATGGTAGAACCTGTTTGGTTACTACAACCTGGTCTCTCCTCCCAATCCATCTCCAACCCAATGTCAGCACCTAAATCAGGTAGTGATGTGCAATCTTCCATTTGTGAAAATGGTTGTGGGTATTGTGACAGGTTTTGGGATGGTTCCTGTCGTATTAGCTCATTACACATGGGGTTTATTCTTGCTTGTACATTACACTCATGATCCTCCCCTTCCCCCCTAGAAGAGGCAGTAAGTGTGGGAACCAGAGAGGAGCAAGGGCAATGCTCTTGAGGTAATCTGGATCTTAACTGATCAATGTGCCTGCTCCAGAGGACACCATCCTCTGTTTGTACCCTGTAAGACCTGGGGCCTGTGATTTGGGTTATCTCAGCAGGAATCCATAATGGTTCACCCAAGGTTCTTAGCATAAACAGAATCACCCACAGTGAATGTGCGAATTTTGCTAGTGGAATATATTGGTGCGTTGGGCGTAAGTGGGATGAAGGCAGTCAAGGGAGACCTGAGTTTCCTACCCATCAACAATTCAGCTGGGGTTAAATTAGTTGAGGGTTGGGAGTTGATATGCTGGACACTGTGTAGTTTTTCAACTTTCTCAGTGATGTCCCCTGGACCCAATTGCTGAAGTTTTTCCTTGGTAAATCGTACCATCGTTCAGCCGGCCGTTAGCCAAAGGATGCCCAGGGGCTGTCAGGGCATGTCTGATACCCTGCTGTGCTAGATATGATTCAAAAGGTTGGATGTAAATTGAGGACCATTGTCAGAAACGAGTACATCAGGTAACCCGTGAGTTACAAAAAGCTTTTAAAGCTTTTGATGACAGCATCAGTTGTGGTGGATGCCATAGGGATGACCTCTAGCCATTTGGAATATGCATCTACTATAATAAGGAAAGTGTGCCCTCTGGTAGGGCCAGCAAAATCAATGTGAATCCTGGACCATGGGCCCCTAGGACATTCCCATTCCTGTGGGGGGGCGAGAGGTGGGGCAGGCCTGACTACCTGACAGTTGGGACAAGATGCAACCCAGTTTTCAACCATTTTGTCAATACCTGGCCACCATACATAACTCCTGGCCAATCCCTTCATTCTGACAATACCTGGATGACCCTCATGTAACATTTCCAAAACCCCTTTTGCAGTTTTGCAGGAATAACCACCCTGTTACCCCACAAAATACATCCTCTTAATACAGATAATTCAGTTTGCCTGGATTTAAAAGGTTGGGCAAGTTGAGGTAGATCTTGAAGAGGCCAACCTTTCTTAATCCAGCCTATAACAGGAGCCAATAAAGTGTCTTTGGCAGTCTCTCTGGCAATTTCAGCAGCGTGTACTGGAAGCTTGGCAACAGTTTCTAGGAAAAGGTGTAAGTCTCAGGAGCAAAGTCCTCAGTGTGAGAAGGAAGTGGGCAGCGACTCAAAGCATCTGCATGCCCAATGTCTTTGCCAGGCCTGTGGATGAGTTTGTATGAATAAGCAGCAAGAAATTCAGTCCACCTCAGCATTCTTGGTGACAGGATAGTGGGCGTAGGTTTGTCTCCTGCCACAATGCCTAACAGAGGTTTGTGATCTGTGACAATGGTAAATGTTCTCCCATATAAATACTCATGGAATTTCTTGACAGCTGCAACAATTGCCAAGGCTTCCTTGTCCAGTTGGCTGTAGTTCCTCTCTGCTTTGGTCAAGGTGCAAGAGTAAAATGCAATAGGAGCTTCCCTCCGCTGGGAAGCCTGTGGCTCAAAACCCCCCCCACTCCAAAGGGGATGCATCACAAGTCAGTACAACAGGCAAATTCTCAGAGAACTGTATCAGTACAGCATCAGACGTGATTAGTCTTTTAATATTGTTAAATGCAGATTGTTCTTTTCTGCCCCAGACCCACACAGACTTTTTGTCTAATAATCTGTGCAGTGGTTCTGCAATGGTTGCCTTCTGAGGTAGGAACATGTGATAAAAGTTAATGAGTCCAAGGAAGGCTTGCAAATCTGTTTTACATTTTGGTCTAGGGGCTTCTTTGATTGCCTGAACCTTGGCATCTGTGGGGTGGATACCATGCTTGTCAATCATATAGCCCAAGAACTCAACCTTGTCAGTTCTAAGAGTGCATTTTTCTTCCTTGACTTTTAACCCGCTTTTTGAATCTGGTAAGGACTTCTCTGAGTCTCTCTTGTAACTGAGTGTCATTTTCAGCAGAGATTAACACATCATCAAAGTAAGGTACTACCCTGGCAGTCCTTGGAGCATCCTTTCCATAAGGCTTTGGAAGATGCCTGGTGCCACGCTTACTCCAAACTGTAACCTTTTACATTTGAAAGCACCTCTATGAGTCACAATGGTTTGGGCCTCTGCAGTGGCATCATCAACTGTTAATTGTTGATATGCCTGGGCCAGATCCAATTTGGCAAAGACTGTACCCCTGCCAAGTGAATGTAGTAAATGATGCACCACTGGAACTGGATATGCGCTCTGTTGAAGCGCATGGTTCAATGTCCCCTTATAGTCTCCACAGATTCTCACTGACCCATCAGTCTTGACTGGTGTGACTATGGGTGTCTCCCACCTGGAGTGGTCAGTGGGCTCTAAAACTCCTTGAGCTATTAGTTTATCTAATTGTGCATCAATTTTTTCCTTTAAGGCAAATGGGACCCTTCTGGGCTTTAAGCGAATTGGGGCACCTTGGGATCTAGATTGAAAGTGATAGGGGTCCCCATATACTTGCCCAATCCGTCACTGAAGACCTCTGGAAACTCAGACTTCAAGGCCTCCTCCCATTCAGTGTTGCTCACGTGATTGATGCCAGTCACCTCGATGCCCAGTGGATTGAACCACTCAAGTCCCAGCAAGCTTGGGCGATCCTTGTCCACGATGGTCAGGGGCAGGTTTGGTGTGGCCTTTGAACTTCACGTTGAATTCTCTTGTTCCAACTACTGGAATCTTGTTCCCTTGGTAGTCTTTAAGAGTCAGTGCTTGCTTCTTGAAATGCTTCTTCTGAATGTTTGGGAGTAGTCTGTGAATAGTGTCCCATGACACCATAGATAAATATGAGCCTGAGTCCACTTCCATTTGGCAAGGCCTTCCTTCAATTAGTACCTTGACATGCACTTTTCTGTTATTGATAGAAGAAGAATGACCAATAGTTACTGTCTGATGAGTTTCATTCTTCCCCTTTGCTTCTGTGCTGCCCCATTTTCTCACTGAGGTTGTTGGGCTTGAATTCTTTGTCAGGAAACTTCCTTCTGTTGGGTGGAGTTCTGGATGATTTGCAGACTCTTGCTAGGTGTCCTCTTTTTTCACAACGGAGGCAGATGGTGTCTAGGAAATTGCATTCAGTGCGGGGGTGGCTTCCCCTACAACCTCTGCAGTAGAAATCTTGCCTCTTTCTTCCCAGGTCTTTCTTTTTCCGCTCCATTCTGAGTCTATAAATTCCTTCCTCCACCTCACTACAGTCTGACTCAGAATCTATTTGCTCACAATGAGTTGTTGTGGACTTTTCCACATCAGGATGGCTTGTGGCCTTGTTAATTTTCTTCATGGCTGCTGCTGAGGACTTGGTAGCTTCTGCTGTAGCTTCTTCTATGGCCTCCTTCAGCGTGATCTTAGGTCTTAGTAATAACTTGCTCTGAAGCACCTTGTCTTTAAGGCCCAGAACAAATCGATCGTGCATGGCTTCTTCTAAATTGTTAAATTCACATGCACCCCCAATGTCTCTTAAACTTGCCATGAAGTCATTTACGTTTTTGCTTTCGCCTTGATCCCAACGGTAAAACTCGTGTCTCTTAATGAGGCACGATACTTGTAGGGCGTAATGGGCTCTTAACAACTTTTCTAAGTCAGGCCATTCCATTACCTTCATGTCTGCAGCTCCCGCCAATGCCTTCGCCATCTTGAAAACTGCCGGACCACAGTGCGTAAGAAAGACCGCCCTCTTCCACTTCTCGGAAATGTCGGCAAGATCGTTTCCTTCCAGATACATTTGGAAATGATCTGCATACATCTCCCAGTCTTCTGCTGTCAGATTGAACGGGGCTGCGGGGGGTGTTCAGCGCAGCCATCTCTCTCTTCTTCTGTTCCGCGTTGCCTTCTTCTTCAGGGAGATCCCATCTTTGTTGCCAGTGTTAAGTTTGCATGAAGAGACAGACACGGAGTGCTTCAAGCTCTTTGTTTATTAGTGACTACAGCTCAGAACGAACCCACTTTGGCTGAGCTGCAGCTGCTACTTATAACCAGCCACCACAGTTGCCAGCCAATCAGAGTGAAGGGTTTTCCTGCACTTTTTAAACCAATCATTTCTTACATTTTACAAGAACAGTTCAAACTAAACCAATGACTTTAAACCTGCATACATAACATAAACAATGACCTTTTGATTTTAATACCAAAAGAAGAGAAGTGACTGCTGTTTCTGTACACTTCAATAAGTTTCGTAGAGCCTTTAGATTCTGTTTTAAGAAAAAGAAACCATACTTTCTAGGAGAAATGTTGATCTTTGTAAAGTCATTTCATAAACGTGTCCTTGAGGCAGGCTTCTGGTGACTATGGGAAGATCTCATGCAATTTCTTTGGCAACAGTACAGAAGACCTTTCTTCCTGTAAGATTTTTTTTAACTTTCCAGTCTACCTATATCTCTTTTATTCTCAAGGAGCCTCAACCTTTCTCAGCTTTTAGCCAACCAGGGAATTGACATTTGCTGAGATTGTTACACAATGCTTAGATCTGATAGATGTTGAATATAACAAATATTAACACAGTGTTAGGAGGCATTTTTTGTTTGTTGCCTGTGTGCTTTTGAGTCAGTGTTAACTCCTGATTGCTGCTTAGGTTCCTGCAGTTTTCTTGGCAAAAATTCATAAGTGATTTGTCATTAGCTTCTTGTTCCTAGGGCTGAGGCCTAGGTCACACAGCTGATTTTGTGCCTAAGGTTGAAGTAGAATTCACGGTTTCTAGTCTGATGCCTTAATCACTATACCAAACTGCAACTCTAAAGAGAGCTTAGTGACCTCAAATCTCCTTATTATAATTATCCATTGACTGCATGAAACATAATAAATAGAGGTACAACCTTCCTTACTTACTTATTTTCTGATATATAGGCCTTATACCTATGCAAATTATCACCATTCCTACTGTTTTAATGGAAAAAAATATAAGTAACTCATTGTCTGCTACCCTGCCTAACATGAAAAGTATGTGGTAATGTAGTACTAATATCCTTTATCATATTAGTATTAATTATTTCGATTATACAAATAACATGAATAGCTCAAACAAGCAAATTCCAAAGAAATATGTAATTGGCACTGAATCATTTGACTGGCAAACTCTTTTCTTCCTTTTCTTATTGTTAGGAAATTTTATTAATCAATCCTATGACTGATCAATAATTGAGGATCTTGTAAATTCTGTCTATATATTTAAATTATGTAAAAGTCAAGCCCAGTCTTGTTGTTCAAATCTTTCTTTATTGTAACAAGCAGCTCAAACAAATAAACACAAAGAAAGACTATTACCATTGTCCTCTCTTCCTTCTTGAGGTTTCTTCCTCTCAGGTCTCCTTTATTTTTACAACTACCTATGTAGTTGGAGTTTTCTCTGTCCCTTTAGTCCTCAGAATATAAAGTCAAATATTCTCTAGCCTAAGGATGTTTTCTTCTCCTTCCAGCTTGTTAATCAGAGATAGCAGAAAATCTCTTCAGAGATATTGAGGTAGATGTAGAGAGAACTGATTGCCTATGCTGATCAGTCTCTTGTAGGGACATATGAGAACAACTGAGTCTTCTTGATATTGTCTGCCTATGCAGTACAAATATCTAACTGACAGCTTAGTAGAGCAGAAACCCATAGACCTCTCTTTAGAAGTGTAGACCTCTCAGGGAAATGTAGACCTCTCAGGAAAATCTTAGACCTCTGTAGACCTCTGAGGTAAATGGCAGTTGGGCTGCCCCTTTTAAACTAAAGGGGTGTAGCTTGTGATACCAGTACAGGATATGTGGTGTCATGCTGCCATTGGTGGATTTGATCTTCATCCAAATCCAGACAAATTGTAAACTGCATAGCAACACCAGAAAATCTATATTCTGACACTTATCTATACATATTTCCATCTAGGAATTCTTGGTTTGGTCCATAAATGAATTGTATTTTATTTTTTACTATAAGCATTTGGACAAATATTACTGTCTTCCCTTCCTTATTTCCTTAGTACCTCTAAGGGCAGCATTCTATCATGAATTACAATTGTTCCACTGCACAATCTACCTCCAATTATATAAAGAGCTGCTGAGAGAAATCACTCAATTTGGCATCACACTGTGGGGAAAAATACATTTTCTATGTCCCCTCTATAGCTATGAGGCAAACAGTTGCCCGTTGATGGGAACTCTCAGCTTACCTTACCTCCTGCCTCTTGAGCATCTCTGGAATTCTTTTATTTTGGTTACATTTTATTTGTTCATTTTCACTAATGCCGAATTTTCTTAACCTCTTGTTTCCCCACTCCAATGCCCCATTGCACAACTGTCAAATATTTTAATATTTTTATCAGTGAGGAATATTTATTTTGTATTAAATTTATTTTCCACCTATCTCACCAAGGGTGACACTGGGTGGCTTAAAACATAAAAGCAATAAAACCAATAAAAATAATTCTAAATAGTTTTTTTTATTTCTAAAAAAAATTCTAATAACAATAAAAACACATAATTAAAGATGGGGAGCAAGAGCAGATGTGTGAGGAGAGGAGGTAAAATCTTCAATTGGTCCATCAATAGTGTGATACTCCTTCATTGGTTTCTTGATATATTGGTTTCTTCTTGTGGTTTGATATGATAAAGAAATAATCTGATAATGAACCTGGACAATTTTTAAGATAGTTCAGCTAATGGAAAAAGGTAGGAACCCTGATAATTATAGTTAAGCAGTAGATCTGATTTGTGTGTACTTGTACTCTGTTGTATATATAGCACTATAGTTAATCCACTTTCTGTATCTTCAACTGCTACTATTAATTCCATATATTTTAGCTCTTAAAAAGGGTTCATGGACTCTTTATATGCCATAGAGGGAGAGAAATGTCTTGCCTGGAGAAACAGAGCTGCTAGTTTAGTTATTCACTGTTGTGTGATCTTCATTATGGATGTTGTGCACTGAAGAATGTCCAAGAAGAAACAAAGGAATTAAGGATGTAACTCTTGAATGCTAATGACTGTATAACATGTATAAATCTTGACATAAAACCTCTGGATTCTGGTGAATAATTTAACTACGAGACAATCCAGG
Source organism: Naja naja (assembly GCA_009733165.1). Classification (NCBI taxonomy): domain Eukaryota; kingdom Metazoa; phylum Chordata; class Lepidosauria; order Squamata; family Elapidae; genus Naja; species Naja naja. The sequence continues at coordinate 280,111,777 of CM019148.1, forward strand.
TGAATATGCAAACAATTTAGGAAATGTGTTTCTGAAACATATCTCAATATAACTCCAGTTGTTAACTAAACAGATGTTGCAGTTTTTCTAATGAGAGTTTCAAAGCTGAAACAGCTTTATGATGAGTACAAATGTATTTGTCAAAACATGAGAATGATACCCCACAAATGAATTTGCTTAATTATACCATTAAATTGAAATACAGACATTACTTATGAACTTTTGAGTTACAAATTTTTATCAATATGAACAAACTTATCTGCAACTCCAACCTAGAAAGTTGAAAACTTGGCTCTTTTTACAATCTGGGCTGTGCTGATTCTCCCGGGTTGGGGTTATTTAATTGGGGTTTTAAATGTTAATTTGGCTTAAATGTTTAATATCTTTTTAATTAATTTATTTACTGTCGTATTTTAATTGTAAGCCGCCCCGAGTCCTCGGAGAGGGAGTGGCATATAAGTAGAATAAATAAATAAATAAATAAATAAATAAATAAATAAAGTGCCAGAAGTCAGGAGAAGTTTAGTTTACAACATGTTACATACATATACTTGTTTTGACTTATGGATAAAATGGACTTGTAGCCTGTCTTGTAGCCTCTCCTTACCGGAAAAAGAAAAAGAAAGAAGAAACACATTATTCCCCTGTTGAATTTTCATCTGTCTCAGTAAACTTCATCTTCTATTAATTCTGGGAAGAAAACAAGATGGAAAAAGCTGATCTCAATTAAATTAGCAGGTTAAGTGATCAAAGTATAAGCTGTTTGGTGAATTATTTCATAGAACAGAAGTCTAACTAAAGGCTAGTTGGAATTTATGTGAAAACAGTTTATTGTGAAGGCTATTTCCTAAACAGTTTCTTTCTTGAGGTTTTTTCAATGAGGAAATGTAGTCTTCCTCCCATACAGTATTTGTCCAAAAAACAAAACAAAACAACAATTAAAAAACACCTTTAAATCTAAACCTTGTCTCTGTCCTCAAGTTAAAATCACCAAAAACCTAATTGAAATGGAGGAAAAATCCCAACCAGCTAAAGTGGTAAGCCTCTTACTTTCATAGATAGATAGGAGGGACAGACAGACAAGTTTATTGTGTTCTTTACTTTGAGAGTAACAAAGGAGGAAAACTGTGTATAAGAAAAAACATATCTCGCTAAAAAAGGGCATCTTCAAAAGGCCCTGTAATCTGATCATTGCACCCAGAAAGTATTTATTTATTGTATGGGGGTGACTTCATCTCAGTACTGAAGTACAAGAAAAATAAAATGAAACAACAATCCTACATAAATCCAACACCAGCAAAACAAGCCAGGTTTTATCAACATTTAAAATGAGGGACAGTGTATGAATCTCTGAGGGTGGGGGACACTGAGACAGGCAAAGCCTGCATTCTGGGTCCAGTCAAGTGATATCTAATCAATGAGACCTGAAACATGCTTACTCTGCCCAATCACATATAATAAACAGATACTGTAGAAGATAGTGGTCCCTCAAATAACCTAGCCCTATGACTTGAGGAGTTTTATATGTGATTGTCAACTCCTTGAAGTGAACCTGGTAGCCTCTTGGCCACTAGTGCAACTCATGAAGCAACAGTATTGTGTGAGGATATCATAATATGTTCATAACTGGCAATGCTGCTGCAATCTGTACTAATTACAACCTCCAAGTGGTCTTTACAAGCTGCCCCATGTAGAGTGATTCAAATGATTCAAATGAGAGGTCACCAAAGCATGAGTTACTGATCTAAGGGTCTTCTGGTCCAAAATTGCAATCTGCAAAATTTATGAAATTGTGCAAAGGCAATCCTGACCACCTGCCCCTTAATTCAGATCTTCAAGAAGACACCCAAATTCAGCAACAGTCCAGAAGGGGGAAGTGTACAAGTAAAACATCTCTACAGGTGGAATATCTCCAGACCAGGTGGTCAAATATCCACATCCACTTTATCTTGTCAGAATTGAGCTTGAGGCAATATTTCCTGCAGATATTGGGACAGGACCTTGACAGCATCACCTGGGCAACCTGGAATAGAAATGTATCATCAAGAAACTCAAAGTAATGGATGACCTCCCACAATGACATCACATAGATGTTAAACAGGAAGGACAAGATCAATGAGCCCTAAAGCACTTCACATATGAGGGATCTCTGGTTCAATCCTTCTTTCCCTCCCTCCCTCCATCTCTCTTTCTCTCCCTCCCTTCCTATCCCTCTTTCCATATCCCTCTTCCTTTCACCCCATCCAATACCACTTGATAACACCAAACACTGAACTGAACAAGAAAAGAGAAAATCACCACAAACTACAACTCCTACTCCTAAATGATCCAAAATATACCATGCCACTGAGAGATCAAATATAAATAGAAAGATGGGTACTTCCATCCTTTTTCATCAGAGGTCACCAACAAGTGTGATGAATGCCACCTCTGTACTATGTCTCAGTCTGAAACATCACTGAAAAGGATCTAGGTAATCTGTTCCCTAAAAAGTGTTTAAATCTATAACCTGACCAACATCCTTTCTTAAAAATAGAAGGTTGAGGACTGACAAATGTTATTCCAGAATTTTTGGATCTTTTGACTTCTTGAACAGGGGATGTCTGACTGCTCCTTCAAAGGAAGCAGCACTTCAAGTAACCATCCAATAAGTTTATTCTGTTATCTTGATTGAATTTGAGAGGAATTCTGAGCAAGTATATGTAATTTTACCAGTTATTTTGAACATTTCTCACAGCAGTCATAAAAAATGGTCCTGTGTTTCATCCTTTTCCTGGAACAAATGAGTCACTTTAAAAAGATCCACTAGATAATTATATTTGGATATGATAGCAGCATAAAATATCTATATTTGACTGCTTTTACTTGTCAATATAATCCTTAATATTGGTTATTACTCAATATAATTCTAATATTGGCTATTGTTTCATCTCCCTAATCTGTTCAGCAAACCCAAAAGCACCTTGGGATTGATATTACTATCAAAATAGATCACAATGTCAAACTCAATCACGTCATGTGATGTATCATGACATATCACAACATTTTTTTGCCTTTGCGGAGCTGGGGTGGGCCTGGCCTGCATGTGACACATTTGGCCCGTGGGCTGTCAGTTTGACCCCCCTGAAATAGATGGTCCTTCAGGTGTTAAATCCCAAACACATTAGGATTTAAAATTTAAATCAGATATAAATTGTTCCTAGAAACAGCTGGCAAACAGGGCAGAGTTTTATTATAGTTGTTATGTATGTAGGTTTGAATGTCATTGGTTTAGTTTGAATTGTTCTTGTAAAATGTCAAATATGATTGGTTTGAAAAGTGCAGGAAAACCCTGCACTCTGATTGGCTGGCAACTGCAGCTTCTGGCTATAAGTAGCTCTTCGAGCTGTAGTCACTAATAAACTCTTCACACTGGCGACGAAGGTGGGATTCCCCTGAAGAGAAGATGATGTGGAAGACAAGCAGAAGAGCGAGATGGCTCCCCCAGCCCCGTTCAATCCGGCGGCAGAAGACTGGGAATCATATGCGGATCGCTTCCAAATGTATTTGGAAGGAAACGACGTCACCGACATCTCCGAGAAGTGGAAGAGGGCAGTCTTTCTTACACATTGCGGTCCGGCAGTCTTCAAGACAGCGAAGGCATTGGCGGGAGCTGCAGACGTGAAGGTAATGGAATGGCCTGATTTAGAAAAACTGTTAAGAGCCCATTACGCCCCACAAGTATCGTGCCTCATTAAGAGACACAAGTTTTACCATCGGGATCAAGGGGAAAGCGAAAACGTTAATGACTTCGTGGCAAGTTTAAGAGACATTGGGGGAGTTTAACAACTTGGAGGAGGCCATGCACGATCGATTTGTTCTAGGCCTCAAAGACAAGGTGCTTCAGAGCAAATTGTTATTAAAACCTAAGATCACGTTGAAGGAAGCCATAGAAGAGGCCTCCTCAGCAGAAGCCACTAAGTCCTCAGCGGCAGCCATGAAGAAAATTAACAAGGCCTCAAGCCATTCTGATGTGGAAAAGTCCACAACAACTCATTGTGAGCAAATAGATTCTGAATCAGACTGCAGTGAGGTGGAGGAAGGAATTTATAGACTCAGAATGGAAAAGAAAAGAAAGACCTGGGAAGAAAAAGGCAAGACTTTTATTGCAGAGGTTGTGGGGGGCACCCCGACTGAATGCAAGTTTCTTGATACCATCTGCCTTCGTTGTGAAAAAAGAGGTCACTTAGCAAGAGTCTGCAAATCATCCAGAACTCCACCACACAGAAGAAAGTTTCCTGACAAAGATTTCAAGCCCAACAACTTCAGTAAGAAAATGGGGCGCAACTCAGAAGCAAATGGGAAGAATGAAACTCATCAAACAGTCACCATTGGTCATTCTTCAACCTTAAGAAGCAAGAAAAGGAGGCCTTGAAGTCTGAGTTTCCAGAGGTCTTCAGCGAAGGATTGGGCAAGTATATGGGGACCCCTATCACTTTCAACCTAGATCCCAAGGTGCCCCCAATTCGTTTAAAGCCCAGAAGGGTCCCATTTGCCTTAAAGGAAAAAATTGATGCACAATTAGATAACTAATAGCTCAAGGAGTTTTAGAGCCCACTGACCACTCCAGATGGGAGACACCCATAGTCACACCAGTCAAGACTGATGGGTCAGTAAGAATCTGTGGGGACTATAATGGGACATTGAACCATGCGCTTCAACAGAGCGCATATCCAGTTCCAGTGGTGCATCATTTACTACATTCACTTGGCAGGGGTACAGTCTTTGCCAAATTGGATCTGGCCCAGGCATATCAACAATTAACAGTTGATGATGCCACTGCAGAGGCCCAAACCATTGTGACTCATAGAGGTGCCTTCAAATGTAAAAGGTTACAATTTGGAGTAAGCGTGGCACCAGGCATCTTTCAAAGCCTTATGGAAAGGATGCTCCAAGGACTGCCAGGGGTAGTGCCTTACTTTGATGATGTGTTAATCTCTGCTGAAAATGACACTCAGTTACAAGAAAGACTCAGAGAAGTCCTTACCAGATTCAGGAAAGCGGAATTAAAAGTCAAGGAAGAAAAATGCACTCTTAAAACTGACAAGGTTGACTTCCTCTGCTATATGATTGACAAGCATGGCATCCACCCTACCGATGCCAAGGTTCAAGCAATCAAAGAAGCTCCTAGACCTAAATGCAAAACAGATTTGCAAGCCTTCCTTGGACTCATTAACTTTTATCACATGTTCCTACCTCAGAAGGCAACCATTGCAGAACCATTGCACAGATTACTTGACAAAAAGTCTGTTTGGGTCTGGGGGAGGAAGGAACAATCAGCATTTAACAGTATTAAAAGACTAATCACGTCTGATGCTGTACTGATACAGTTCTCTGAGAATTTGCCTGTTGTACTGACTTGTGATGCATCCCCTTTGGAGTGGGGGGTGAGCCACAGGCTTCCCAGCGAGAGAAGCCCCTATTGCATTTTACTCGCACTTTGACCAAAGCAGAGAGGAATTACAGCCAATTGGACAAGGAAGCATTGGCAATTGTTGCAGCTGTCAAGAAATTTCATGAATATTTGTATGGGAGAACATTTACCATTGTTACAGATCACAAACCTTTGTTAGGCATTGTGGCAGGAGATAAACCTACACCTACTATCCTGTCACCAAGAATGCTGAGGTGGACTGAATTTCTTGCTGCTTATTCTTACAAACTTATCCACAAGCCTGGCAAGGACATTGGTCATGCTGATGCCTTGAGTCGTTGCCCACTTCCTTGTCACAAGAAGGACGTTGAACCTGAAACACACACCTTTTTCCTAGAAACTGTTGCCAAGCTTCCAGTACACACTGCTGAAATTGCCAGAGAGACTGCCAAAGACACTTTATTGGCTCCTGTTATAGGCTGGATTAAGAAAGGTTGGCCTCTTCAAGATCTACCTCACCTGGCCCAACCTTTTAAGTCCAGGCAAACTGAATTATCTGTATTAAGAGGATGCATTTTGTGGGGTAACAGGAGGGTTATTCCTGCAAAACTACAAAAAGAGGTTTTGGAAATGTTACATGAGGGTCATCCTGGTATTGTAAGGATGAAGGATTGGCCAGGGTGTGGATGGTGGCCAGGTATTGACAAAATGGTTGAAAAGTGGGTTGCATCTTGTCCCAACTGTCAAGTAATCAGGCCTGCCCCACCTCTCGCCCCCCCACAGGAATGGGAATGTCCTAGGGGCCCATGGTCTAGGATTCACATTGATTTCACAGGCCCTACCAGAGGGCACACCTTTCTTATTATAGTAGATGCATATTCCAAATGGCTAGAGGTAATCCCTATGGCATCCACCACAACTGATGCTGTCATCAAGCAGCTCAAAAAGCTTTTTTGTAACCCACGGGTTACCTGATGTTCTTGTCTCTGACAATGGCCCTCAATTTACATCCAACCTTTTTGAATCCTATTTAGCACAACAGGGTATCAGACATGCCCTCACTGCCCCTGGGCACCCTTCAGCTAATGGCCAGGCTGAACGCATGGTATGTTTTACCAAGGAGAAACTTCAGCCACTGGGTCCTGGGGACATCACTGAGAAAGTTGAAAAACTTCTTAGTGTTCAGCACATCACTCCTAACCCATCTAATAACATCCCCAACAGAGTTGTTGATGGGTAGGAAACTTAGGTCTTCCCTTGACCGCCTTCATCCCACTTACGTACCCAACGCATCACTAGATTCCACTTCCAAAGTTCGCACATTCAGTGTGGGTGATTCTGTTTATGCTAAGAACCTTATGGGTGAACCTTTGTTGATTCCTGCTGAGATAACTCAAATCACAGCCCCTCATTCTTACAGGGTACAAACAGAGGATGGAGTCCTCTGGAGCAGGCACATTGATCAACTTAGATCCAGGGTCTCTCAGGAGAAGTTCCATAATCCCATGTGTAACGAGCCATTACGACAGGAACCATTCCAAAACCTGTCACAATGCCAAAATCTATCCTTAGAAGTGGAAGATTGTACATCACTACCTGACTTGGGTGCTGACATTGGGCTGGAGATGGGTTGGGAGGCGAGACCAGATTCTAACAATCAAACAGGCTCTTCTTTCACAGGAAGTCCCAGTAGGGAAATGTCAGCAGGCACATTTCCTCTCTCACTGGGGGAGTATGTTAAAACTTCTGAACCACGAAGGTCTCAACGTACACGTAAGAGCCCACCTATTTAAAAGAATACATTAGATAGGTTGGGGTTTGGTATGGACTGAACCTAGTGGGGAGGGGTGTTATGTATGTAGGTTTGAATGTCATTGGTTTAGTTTGAATTATTCTTGTAAAATGTCAAATATGATTGGTTTGAAAAGTGCGGGAAAACCCTGCACTCTGATTGGCTGGCAACTGCGGCTGCTGGCTATAAGTAGGAGCCATAGCCCAGCCCAGATGGGTCCATTCGAGCTGTAGTTACTAATAAACTCTTCACTGAAGCTCTTCGCGTCTGACTCTTCATGCAAACTTAACAATAGTTATGATTTGCTATTGGCACCCTGTACTAGTTAGCAGCCAAGCTACTGCATTTTGAATGTACTGATGTTTCCAGACACTTCTTTTCTATATATTGGAGTAGGTAATTTTTAACTTAACAATGGCATCAGTAACTTTTGCAGCCTCAGCAGTTCCTACAACTATGCCTATATATGGTGGCTGTTTGCCTCAGTGAGGATATTCATATCAAGGGGATCTCAAGGAAAGAAATCAAGCAATACTGTCTGTTCATTCTCATAATAAAGTGATGCATTTATTTTTCCTCAGTAAGGTGGTTCAGGTCAGTCCGAACCTCTTGTTCAACAATTGCTTGTTATGCACATACGGCTTCAGTTGCTGATTTTGCTGAGTTTTTAGAAGATGTCATAGGTTGCTTTGCAAAGCAGCTTCAAAGGGCTGCTATGCATAAACAGACACTGAAGCAAGGAACCAAGCCAAAGCTTTTATTTTTATTTATATTGAAATTTATAGCTCACTTTCCTGCTTATTCCAACACTTAAGGCACTTTATAAAATTAAAAGAAGAAGAAGATGGGAATGGAAGAAAATTAACTAAATAGAATCAAAGCCAAAATTAAGAATCAAACATTAAAATAAAATTTTAAAAAATGAAAAGAGCAGTGAATTAGATGAACTGTTACCATATTTTTAAATAGTGGATGAATAGGAATCAAAACTATTTCTGTAAATTTCTGTATTTCTATAACCTGGAAACTCTGTAAGAGGAAGCCCATTCCCTTTACCCAGAAACATTTAGCTTCTGACCATCAGGAGCTTCTTCTGCTAACCGAGACAGGTATCCTGTAGATAATCAATTCCATGATCATTTTGGTCTTTGAAGATATACAAAGGAACTTATATTGCTTCTGGTAGGCAACTTCTAACTGCTAACCATTACAGATTTTTCAGTACATATATCATTTGGATTTGGTACCATATATTAGTCAGCACTCTAGTTATCTCAGTTGGCAACATTTTTGCAATTATTTTTGCAATTATTCAACCCTTTAAAGGACAGCCCTTGATAAAATGCATTTGAAAACTCCTGAAATATTGTAATGAAATTGTGGATAAAAGTCCAACTTGCTCAGGAATAATTGCAAATGATACAATATCCATAATTCTACAAAAATATTCCCTAAAATTCCATATTTCAAATCCAGTCAATCTTTCCCAATCTGGTTACATTAACCCTCCATTGATACAGAGGTTAAATTTAACTGATCTATTTTGTTAATTTAAATGCCAGCAAGGAGGGGGAGGGTTGGGCAGGATCCAATGAGCAAACAAAAGATAAACTCAACAACTCATTTCCTATTTCATTTAAGTTTATTTGCTAAAGAAATATATTTCACTTCTAGCAAATATTTTTACCTTAAGAAACATTAATGCATATTGATTAGTTAATGCTGTAAAAACAAGTTTTAAAAAAAGAATTTACAAGTTAACATGACAGGAGTTGTTTCTGCTTATCCCACAGGTAGACCAGAGAACAACTGTACTGCTGATGTAGAAACTCAGATAAATGGTGATATAGTAATATATTAAATTGATAGCATAACAATTTGGAGTAATGTTAAAATATCAGGCTAGAAACCAATAGACTAGGAGTTCTAGTCCTGCCTTAGGCATGATACCAGCTGGGTGATCTTGGGTCAATCATTTTCAGTTAATCCTAGGAAGGAGGCAGTAGCAAACCATTTCTGAAAATCTTGTCCAGAAAACCCTCAAGGATTTCTTTAGGCAGTTTCCAGGAATAAAAACTGATTCAAAGACATGTAAATAGAGGATAATAACTACACACAAAGCGTTAACTAATAGCTTGTAGCTCTGTCTAAAGAAACTCTGTCAAAGCACCCAAATTTGGTTTTTCCCTGACCTATTTCTTTCCTTATTTTTTTTCTGATTCCTTGTATTGGAAACTTAATAAAATCTTATAAAACATTTTAATCTGAAGAATGATTAAATCAAGATTATTAGTCCATCTAAACAGAATAAACAAATGGCAAAAGCCTCAACAAGCAATAACACACTGGCTGAACTTGTTTCAGTTGAGTAGCTATGTAACCAGAGTCACTCTAGGTTACAATTTGTATGAATAAGTACAAGGAAAATCCCAGGGCTGCATGCTACAATAGGAAATTGCAAAACTTTGCAGAAGAAAACAGTGGCAAACTGCTTTTGTTCTGTTGCTAGGATGATTGAATAGACTTGACTTGAAAGAGATTTTAAATTGAATTTTAATTATACCCGAGAACTGTTCTTGAAATTTAGTTCTTGTCCTAGAAAAGGCATTGGCAATCACACTACATAAACCTTCTTTCACCTAGGAGAACCATGATTCATCTAGACCTATTCAGAAAAGTCTGGGAACTAGGTTATATAGATTAATCTACGGACAAAACTAATTATGGCTGAACTGAATGAATTATTTTCCTGCAAGATTAATTGTATCATTAACAAGGGGCCCCTTCTTTTACAGACATGTTGCTTGTTTTCATAGAAATTTTGTTCTGCCTCTTTCCATCTCCTTTCTGCTCTGACTCCTCTAAGCTGCATATTTTAATTTTTTAAGACTCTTCTGTAAAAAGAGCAAACCTATGGGTTCAACATAGGTATCAATAACAGCATTAATTCAAAATATATCACAATTGAACAGAAGAGCACAATACCTTAATATATCAATGAATATCTCCACTTTTCAAGGAAAGCCATTGTTATGATGACCAAAAACTATACGATTCCCTGGAAGAAAGTCCATTATTGTGAAGTAGCATTGAACTACTCCCCTTTTTATATCTTCTTCATATCTATGCCATTTACATGACAGATGTTCATCCACTTTTGACCTAATCATAAGAGTTGTTTTACAAATCTGCAGCATGCATATATGAGGTGTGAATTTTGAAAAGCAACACCAGTATTGGGCTTACGCTTGGTAAATTATTATTTTTTAAATGCAAATAATATTTTGGAGTTAAACTATATAAAGCATAAATCCCACAGAGTCACAAACCTACTTTGATGGATCTAGTTTCCGAAAGACAAAATGGGAAACTAAAATGTGATGGTAGCATATCAAGCATGGCAAGAAGCATAATGTTTCAATTTCTTTAAAAAAAAGAATAGTCCCGAGAAATCAGAAGTAGTCCCTGCAAATAAAACAATCAAAGCAAGTATTAGTATGAAGAGCCGACATTACAAGCAAGATAATCTGATGAAGCCATGGGAATTGGATATTAATATAAATACAAGCTAGTTAACATGGAGCAGGAACCAGAGACAAAGTCAGGTTCACGGCTACTTCTACACTGATCCAGCCATTAACTGAATTTCTTAGTAAAAGAAAGTCTTAGATTTGTTATCTGAACTGACAGGTTTGAAACTGTATCTTACCTGAACTTTGGAGTGAAAATTAAATATTCAGGTGAGCTCCACTGCATATTTTACAGTGCTTTTATAAATGGCTGAAAAAGGCCAGAAAACCGAGGAGAAACATGGAGAAAAGAGATACAGAAAATTCAAGTATTTCCTGTTTGCTAGTGATTGCCAGATTTTTGAAATCCAGGTAAAGTAAATTTGTACCATTAAAATTCCAAAATGGCACAACTCTGTAACTGCCATTGATAAAAGTATAACATTCTTCCTTGGTCCAGATGCCAGGTCCTTGCAGATCCTCGCAGGTCCTTTTTATTAACTTGGTTCGCTTGTTTATATCCTTTGATTCCTTTTTCTTTTATATTAAGGATGCATAGCTTTTTTTTTAATTAGCATGAAGTTCCTGTTTATTTTTCATTCATTCACTGACATCTAACCCCTATCAGTAGGGTAGGTCAAGAACAAAAATGAAAATGAAATTTAGTCATCAGTATTACTCTCCCTGGATTTTCATTTCTCTTTCATTACATTAACATTTTGGAAGAATAAGCTGTTCTGGGGACATTACTCAAGGCTGTTTTAGAGTAAAAATGTGCACATCTTGGGCCTACACCAAGGTTTAGGCTTATTGATTGTCTGGGTGTTGTTCAGAAGGTGACAGCCAACTTAGCTAATACCCAGGTTTCAATCATATGACAGACTTTCAATGACGTATCATATTTTACTTACTTCTCAGAATCTCTGATGATACATTGCAGAACACTACTGGAAGAACTGCATTACTTTTAAGCTAGAGAAATCTCTACAGAGTATCAGTCTTCAGCCCCAAATATTTCCTACCTCTTCTTCCATATTTTCAATTCGCATAATGGAATTTTATAGCAAAGTGTCAGTAATGTAACCATAGCATTTTATTTATGTATCATTCTTGCCTTCATAACATGCTTTCACCTAAGTTTATCTCTTCCCCTTCATGTAGTTGATTGAGAAAGACTGACTAGCTCACCCGGTGAACTCCTTGATCAAGTAGATTGACTCTTGCTCTCCCAAATGCAAGGCAAGGCTTAACTTACACATTTCTCCAGCTCTCTATCTGCCCACCTTGCTTGAATGATTTATTTGAAAAGGTTTCTACAGACTAGATAAAAGATTTATCCAGCCTCTCAGATACCTGAATAAAATCTTTGATTCCTTGTTTGGCAAGAATTGAGCTGGTGAATTTCACTGCCAACACCTCTAGTTCCTTGATCTTTAGAAAGTTGAAAGTTAATTAACACCTATTACACCTATTACAACAGATACATTCAGCTGGTAAATAAACTAACAACCTTAATTACCCTATACTGATCATCATTTAATGCACAGTGAAATTATCACTTCACTAATAGCATTCTTTGTCATGTCTTTGTTCTAGAGTTGCTAATATTGCAGGAACATTTTCAGCTGTAGAAGTGAAAATTTACATCTCAAAAAACAAACACTGGCAACAACCACAACAAAAACCCCACTGCTGCTTAGTGATAAAATAGCACTGTCTCACTTCACAACCTTTGAGATAGGTTGCACTCCATATGCTGGTGGTCTGCAACTTCTGTCCAATACAATTGACCATGATGGCTATGCCAGATGGGAATTGGCATTCAGCAACATCAAGAGGCTGACAGGTTACCTATCCTTGCCCTAGTTCAATAAATAATATTTGGAACACTTGTAATAGGATATATATGCATCCTGCTCCATCATTATTAATTTGAAGCTTTAGGAAGTAAATACCCCAGAAGAATAACTACTCACACAGGCAGCTGAGTGTGATTAACATCCCTTGTATCTTATTTTTGTTATATGAAAAAAAAATCACAGTATGTCCATGTAGAGATAGGAAATCCTTTGCATTTAGCTAATTAAGGCTGTTCCCATAGGCAACTATCTAATGATTAACTGAAAATAATTGTTCATTAATCAAATAGGAACTGCTCTAAGCATACTAGTATTTCTAGTCTTCATCCACTAGAGACAAGCCCAAGGACAAGAAATTATAAATCAGAGAGACACTGGAAGGCAGCATACAACTCTTAAATATCATTATTATTTCATTATGTGGGATGTTCCTCATTCTGGAAATTCAACAATGTATTGTACTTCCCATAATATAGGAAGTGACAACTTCCCAAAAATATCCTTTTAACATAAAGTACTTAGTTGGATGGATCAGAAAAACCTTGGAACTGAATATTTTACAGTGATATATCAAAGAAATTAAAGTGCTACACACAATGAAATAATTTGGATACTTCGGGATGACATATTTTGATCCCATTTCTGATAAAAATAATAATAATCATGAACTACGATAGCCAGCTTGCAAGATTCTTGGATTCTCCCAATAGTTGTAGGTTTAAAACAATAAAATTGTCATAACTCCAGGGCTGACAGACATGGAGCCATGACACCTGGAAGCCGGGTCAAGGATGAACACGTAATCCACTCATATATAATCCCCAAACAGTACATATAGTAGCAACATAGAGGGGATGCAAAAGTCTGTTAGCCATAACTCATCTGGATGGTGGCCAGTGAGAATGTCCGGAAGTCGGTTATGTAATGAGCACTTAATTAACCTAACCGAGTACGTTGATGATTGTATAAATACAGCTCTGAGCTGCAGAGCCAGCCAGAGCTGACTTTGAGTGTATGTATATGGTCGTTACCCCCCCTGTAGTGGAGAAATAAATGGATCTTTGAAAAGCTTCGGAGGATCGTAGTTCTCTTACTTTCGGAGTTTGGCAAACGGCGCTTGACAGAAAAAGTCAGCTCTGCCTCTTCTTTTTGAGAACTTTATTCTTTTGCTGAGCCATGGCTGAGGGCCGGGATGTCATGGCATTGTTGCCAATAGACGTGGAAGAGGAGGAGACCGAGGGCGAGCCGGCAGAGCGAGAGGAGAGTGATGAGGGGGAATGGGCGGTCGTCGCTCCAGCAGCTCTGGGGCTGGTGAAAACGAAAGTCTGGGTGGAGCGGCAAAGCGGAGTGGAGCTTTTGGAGTCAGGACGGAGCCAACTAGCACATGACATCGAGCGTGGAGAGAAGGAGTGGACGGGTGTTGCAGCAGCACCAGAGGTGGTGCGACCGAAGGTTTGGATGGAACAAAGAAGTGGGATGGAGTTTCAGGAAGAGATGGGACAAAGAGGCAGCTGGAGGAAACCCCTTCTATATGTTCCATTGGACCTGAGGCAGGTGGAAAGTGGAAGGAGAGACGTATCAGGGAAGAGGACGAGTGGAGTACACTTCCACCCTTGGGGCAAGTACCCTTGAACTCCTTCATGTTAGGTATGGGGAGTTAAGCATTAAAGATCAGCCCCTCAGGCAGGCATGGGGGGATAGAACAGAAAGTACATCATGGTTTACCCCTTGCCTTGAAGGGGCCATGTCAGCAGACGTACTCCCCAGGAGACCCATCCTATGTTTGTTTTCCCCCTGGCTGAAGTGGTTGGGTCGGAGCCTAGAATGAGAGCTACCACTTCATTATCAACCAGCAGAGGCCAGGGGGAGTCCAGAAGTCACCGTGACCAACGTGAAAGTGATTGGGACTCTTACCGAAGGCTTGGCCCGTGGGACAGTCAGCGTATGGGGTGGGGTCCACCCCCCTTCAAGCATCCTTTGATGGTAACCCTGATCGAGTGGCATTATTCCTAAGCCAGGTAGTAAATCATTTAGAGTTATATGGCCATTTCTATCCATCCCAATGGTCCATCATCGTCGCAATAACTGGGATGTTGACTGGAGATGCAGCAGACTGGGTGGCTGAACTGCATAACACTTGTGCAAAAGAACTAGTTGATGTGGGATTGTTCCTTGAGGCGTTAAGGAGTCAATTCGATGATAAATCACGGGAGGCTTTAATGTCCCTACAACAACGTGGGAAGCCGGCTATAGAATATGTGAAAGAATTTAAGCGGTTAGCTGGAAAACTGCAAACTTGGCCTGAGCATCTTCTCATTAGGGAGTTCAAAGCTGGACTAGATCGCAACCTGAGACAGGCATATGTATATAGAGGGATGCCACAAGAACTGTCAGAGTGGTTTAAAGTAGTGGTAGAACTGGATGTGGGACTAAAAGAGTTCGGGAAGAGACCAGAGCCTTCAAGAAAGTTAACCCCACGTGGTCTTTCAATGGGTATTGATAGGGACAAACAAAGGGTTGTTCCATCCAACACTAGGAGTAGAATGAATTTCAGGTGTTTCCATTGAAACATGTTGGGCCATCGGACATTTGAATGTCCCAGCATGGAAACAGACTACATGAAGCAGACCGCAAAACTCCCCCCTGGCACAGTACCATCAACCAGTTACAGCAGACAAAAGGTGGCCAGTTCTGAAAGGTCACAGAGATTGACACAGGATGAGCAGACAAGAATTCCAGTCCCTCAGGAATCAAGAAACGAAGAGCCAAGAAACCCGAAAGGGGTCTCTGGACTATGTGATAGTGAAACTGAAGACCAAGTTGATGATATGGTAAGCTCCCCTGTTAGGCCTTTCGTGATTCCTATTGTGTTGAATAATGTTAATGGCGGTATAAGGGGCCAGTTTGGTGCATTGATAGATACGGGATGTACTAGATGTTTGATCAACCAATGTCTTGTAGGGAAGTTACAGTTGCCGATGGAACCTTTTCCACAGCCTATGAAGTTTGAACAAGTGGATGGTTCATTATTGAGGGGGCACCCGCTGCAATGATGACTAGTCATGTACAATTGGAAATTGGAACACATTGGGAACATTTATGGTTCATTGTAATTCCTCAAATGAGAGAGGATGTTATACTCAGGTTGGTTTGGTTAGATAGATGGAGGCCCACCATTTGGTGGGAAGGTGGTTTTCGATGTTTACGGTTAACTACAGGCCCCAAGCCACCCCCTCCAGAAAACTTGGTAAGACAGCAGAATTCAAACACTGAACCAGTGGCTACATTAGAAGACACTGATGTGATCCTCATTCCAGCTGTGTATCACGATTTAGCTGAGGTATTCAGTGAACAAAAATGTGAAGTGTTACCATCCCATCAACAAATGGACTGTGCGATAGAATTGGTGCCAGGGGCAACTTTACCGAAACCTCGCATGTATGCTATGACCCCCAAAGAAAAGATGGAGATGCAGAAATTTCTAGAAAAGAACCTAGAACATGGATTTATTAAACCCAGGCATTCGAGTGTAGCTGCACCAATATTGTTTCGAGAAAAAAAAAGATGGTGGGTTAAGATTATGTGTTGATTTCCGAGGTCTGAATGCCATATGTGTGAATAATTTGTATCCCTTGCCTTTAATTAGTGAGCTGCTAGCCACCTTATCAACTGGGCGGGTTTTTACTAAGCTAGATTTGCGGGAGGCCTACTATCAGGTATGGGTGAGAACCGAGGACAAATGGAAAACCACATTCAATTGTCCTCTGGGTAGTTATCAATTCCGGGTGATGCCGTTTGGCTTGAAAGGAGCCCCTGCTGTTTTTATGCAATTAATCAATAGTATACTTCAGGAACATTTATATCAGGGAGTGTTGGTATACCTAGACGATATATTAATATATACAAAGACAATGGAGGAACACGTCCACCTTGTAAGGAGTGTACTACGTAAATTGTTGAGGGCTAAACTATATGTGAAACTTTCAAAATGTGAGTTCCATCGTACAAAACTCAATTATTTGGGGTATCGCATATCTAGTACAGGATTAGAGATGGATCCGGGTAAGGTGAAAACCATTGTGGAACCACCCCAAACTTGGAAACAAGTACAAAGCTTTTTAGGGTTTGCGAACTTTTACAGGCAGTTTATACCTCAATTTGCTCGCATTGCTTTGCCTATAACTGACCTGTTAAAAACGGGAAGGCAAGCAGAAAAAACCAAACCAAACCAGAAAATAGCATGGTCCACAGAGTGTCAACGTTCATTTGATGCATTGAAATCATTGTTTTCCCAAGAACCCATTCTACAACATCCTGACCCAACAAAGAAATATGTAGTACAGGCAGATGCGAGTGATGTAGCTGTGGGGGCTGTTCTCCTACAAGAGAATGACGAGGGTATACTAAACCCTTGTGCGTATACATCCCGTAAATTTAGTTCTACAGAAAGAGGTTGGGCAATATGGGAAAAAGAGGCTTTCGCAGTCAAATGGGCCCTAAGCACCTGGAGACATTTCTTAGAGGGGGTACAAGAAAAATTCGAGGTCTGGACTGACCATCGCAACCTCGAAGCATTACAAAAGCCCAGGAAGCTGTCCCCTAAACAAGTAAGATGGGCTCTGTATTTCCAACAGTTTAATTTCACATTAAGGTATATTCCTGGAGGGAAAAACTTTATGGCAGATGCCCTCTCCCGACTGCCTCAATACCAAGCAGAAAAAACATCATTATACAGCCTTTAATCGATAATAATAGTGTAGAACCTGGACGAGTAACACGGCTACAAGAAGTAAACTATGAAAGGTTGCAGAAAGAAACATCAATTGATGAGTGGTTGAGAGAACATCCACAAGTGTGTTCTTATAAAAATGGAATAGCTTGGAAAAGAGATAAAATTTATGTACCGCGTACAATGAGGGAAGATATACTGAACAAGTGCCACGATGAAAAACCAGCTGGACATTTCGGGTTCCTCAAAACCTTACATTTAACACATAGGCAATTTTGGTGGCCCAACATGAGACCTGAGATAGAACACTATGTAAAAACCTGTCATGTCTGTGCAATGTCTAAACCCCGAACAGGCAAGCCGTTAGGATTATTACAACAGGTATCAGAACCTTCAAGACCATGGCAAGACATTGCAATGGATTTCATTGTGAAATTACCAAGCAGTAAGGGATACAATGTCATATGGACTATAGTAGATTTGTTCTCAAAACAGGCCCATTTTGTTCCCTGTAAAGGACTTCCATCGGCAGGCAAGTTAGCTGAACTGTTCATCCGACATGTATATAGGTTACATGGATCCCCTAGGAGAATAATATCTGACAGAGGAGTCCAGTTTACTGCTCAGTTCTGGAAGGCTTTTGTCAAGTTGTTAGGATCATCTCAGGGATTAAGTTCAGCCAATCACCCGAGTACCAATGGGGTGGCTGAAAGAGCTAATGCTATGGTTGAACAGTATTTGAGAACATATATCGCCTACCAACAACAAAACTGGGTGGATCTGTTACCATTCAGAGAAATCTCATATAATAATGCTGTCCATAGTAGTACAGGATACAGTCCGTTTTATATAGCGTATGGCATTGAATTTGGCCCTATTCCAACTTTTACATGTCAACCAGAGGATCCACTCAGTGTTAAGGGATGGGCAGAAAAGATTCAGGAGTCTTGGGGACAGGTACAAAAATCATTGAGGAAAATGACTAGCACCCATGAAACCCAAGCAAATAAAAAACAACAGGATCATAAACCTTTTGCTGTTGGGGATAAGGTTTATGTGTCTACTAAATACCTTAAACTGAAATTACATAGCCGTAAGTTAGGACCCAAATATATTGGACCTTTCCCTATACTTAAAGTAATTAACCCTGTAACCATGAAACTTAATTACTGCTGTGGCTAGGATGTTCACCCAGTGTTTCATGCAAGTCTACTAAAAACTGGTAAGACTAGGGAGACTGACTCACATGTAGAACCAACCCAAATAACCTCAAACCACATGGAAATAGATAGAGTATTAGATGCTCAGATAAGAAGATGGGGCATGCAATACCTGGTACGTTGGAAAGGATATCCCAACACCGAAGCCTCATGGGTGAATGCATCTGACGTCTGTGCGAATAGACTCATCAGGCACTTCCATAAAAAACACCCCAATAAATTGAAAACCAATGCCTGAATCCCTTCCGGAGCACTCTATATGTTATTATACATTTTATATTTTGACAGGCGGACGCCTGGTAGGAGCCTGTCATGACTCCAGGGCTGACAGACATGGAGCCATGACACCTGGAAGCCGGGTCAAGGATGAACACGTAATCCACTCATATATAATCCCCAAACAGTACATATAGTAGCAACATAGAGGGGATGCAAAAGTCTGTTAGCCATAACTCATCTGGATGGTGGCCAGTGAGAATGTCCGGAAGTCAGTTATGTAATGAGCACTTAATTAACCTAACCAAGTACGTTGATGATTGTATAAATACAGCTCTGAGCTGCAGAGCCAGCCAGAGCTGACTTTGAGTGTATGCATATGGTCGTTACCCCCCCCCGTAGTAGAGAAATAAACAGATCTTTAAAAAGCTTCGGAGGATTGTAGTTCCCTTACTTTTGGCGTTTGGCGAACGGCGCTTGACAAAAATAAAACACATTGAAAATAAATAAAAACCCTGCTTAGTAAAAAAAATGTTACAATTGTTGATTCATGCCTGATTTTACACACACACACACACACACACACACACACACACCACTCTGCAGGAAAGCAACCAAGGTCAGAGAACACCAAGAACCCAAATGCTACAAATACTATATTCCTTATTATTGGAGCTTTCCCTCTATGAGTCAGGCTGACACTGGCATTCCTCAGGTTGATAAAACCTTTGATCTTCTAGCATTGTGAGACCTGAGTGATATTTGCCTTCAATTTCCTGACATATCCTCCTTTTCATCTTTGGTAATCTTCTACAGAATTCCCTCTACAAAATGGAATTTGGACTACTTTTCATCTAACAAGTCTTCAACAGCATAAACATTTTTCAATCCAAGTCAGATTTGTCTGCACATATTGATCATTATCATAGACCCATAGAATGTCAACAACTAGGGATATTAAGTTCATTCCCAGTGACCAGTGTATATGTTTCTTGGGGAGCATTTTCCTATGGAAAACTAAACCATGGTCCTAATTTCAGTTTCTTATTAGAATACAAAATTTCTAAAATTTGCATCACTATTATTTCCTAAGAGAAAGAGAGAGAGATTTTGTACTGAGGGATCACTCTATCTGTTTGCAAGGAAGACCCAGATAGTAGAGACCAAGTGACTTCATGGAAATGAAACAGGTGGCCTCTTTGCCATGGCAAAATCATCAAAACAAATTTTGAACACTTTATATAGGGTTGTTGTGATGGGACTTTTTCAAAACAGGAAGTGTGGGCAACCCCTAAGTCATCAGAATGATAAACAGAGTGATAAACAGAAGTATTGACTCCAGGTATAAAATAACTTCAAAAACATGTAACTCCAAAATAACAACACATATTTTGTCAAAGCATTACAGTGTTATGATTTAATTTTCTTTTAGCTGGGAAATCAGAAAAATTTAAAGATTGACCCCCAATCTCCTACTATCTTTTTTTTTCTGCTTTGGGGACTACTTATTTAGTGTCATGAAAAATTTTAATATATAAAGACAGTAAGCCAGTGCATTTTAATGTAGTGTTTCATTTTGAAGCATTCCTAAGAACTGTCACTGTATCTTCCATTACCATTTTTTAAAAAAGGAATGGCAATGATCCACCCTCCATTGCCAGTTTATTATTACATTACTATCAAGAATGTTGGGGCAATTACTGTTAATTATGCATGGGCTTGTCCTTTATGAAAAATATAAATAACCTTTGTGTGCAATCTGTTTGAAATATGATATAGTACATGAAAGTTCAGTTCTAAACAATACCATTTTCAATAGGGGGATATTTTCTCAGACTTGTATATTTAAAGGTTTTAACTCTTTGTGACTTTGAATTGATCATACCTTTTCTTTTGGGTGAGAATTGTTCTCTTAGAGGCCTGGATTGGACATTGTTTATCAGCAACAATGTTCCCAGTTCTTAGAGATGGCAACAGATAAAAAATCCTCACTCAATCTCTTATTACTAAACTTGTCAGGAACATAATTAACAAATACCATCATCAGGGGAAAGGGAGAGGCATCATCATAAAATGCTTGAGAAATAATGGTTCATTAATCAAAGACCAAAACTTTTTTTTAATCCATTTGTTAATGATAATTAAAGAGGAGTCAGAATCTTATGAATTAGCTGGGTGTGGTTTGCCAAGTTATTAATCAGTTATTAATCAATCAAAGGATGTAAATAGTTTTCACCATGAGAGACTTTTTGTTCTCTGGCAATTATCCACATGATAGGCCTTTGCTAAGCACGAAACCTAGGGAAAAAAAATCTTATTTTTTTTCACTTTCTGAAATTAACTCCTAATGCCACCCTGTTCTTCTTCCTGGTATAATTAAAATGCAAATTTTAAGGGAAAAATTGCTTTGGAGCCAATTGTGTAAAAATAATTATAGCTTTGTGTAAAAAATCATTAACATTAAGCCATTCATTTTTAATATAATGGTGTACTTTTTTTTTTACATTCTGCATACAGGGTTCTGAAAAGTAGCCTCCTTTCCAAGACTTGCAATCTACATCTCTCTCAATAATTGAACTCCTTCATTCCTATTATGGTAGATTTTACAATAATAAATATAAAATCATTGCAATGAATGATTTTATGCAATTATTTTCTGATAAAAATAGCCATGGCAAAATTCAATACAGAATGTTTTTAAACTGAGTTTGTTACTTATGGAGAGCAAAATTTGGGGAAATGTAAAGTTCACCTGATTGCCTGTCCATATACTTATGCTGTAATGGTAGGAGGGGCTGGTATAGATGTTGACACTAGAAATTCAAGTCAAATAATCTTAACTGGAAGAGTTTACTAAAGATTATTTCATTGGTGAAAAGCTATTAATAATTTTAATATATCAATGCATAATATCCCTAAAGTGCTATTAGTCCTGGCCTGAGTGTTAGAGGAAGTCCATTCATATATTAATGTGGGTACAGAGATATACTGCATGCGGGCCATTTCTTTTAGCTGAGAATCTTTTTATGTAGGTTTGGAAATAACTAATTTTGACCTGGACCCCAGAATCAAATTCATTTCTCCTGTTGAATGACTTGGACAAAAAAAAAGTGCTTGTAATAATACAAAAGGATGCACTTCAGAAGTGGCATGTTATTTTCTGGGTGAATATAACCTGGTGAAAGAGATAGGTAAAGTGGACTTCCTGATTATTTTTGAGACTTGGTATCTTGGCTAGGTTGGAACAGTACCTAATGAAATATGTGGTAACAGATGTGCCTTCTCTGGGGAACAATCAGATTGACTTTCATAAAAACAGAAGAGATGTCTTTTGTAGGTGTGCAAAAGAAACTTTGTCATGTAATGATAAACCTTGATTATTAAATATAGTACATCTTGGTCTGCTAGAACACAGCCTCAAATTAATTGTGTTATTGTATCACTATAGTACCCCAGAATGCATGGGAATTGATGAAGGAAGGGACAAATGATGAAACCTGCATTTCAATATCATAATGAAACTGGGTTTTACCTATGTGTATGTAGCTCAGGACACAGGCACAAAAAGGCAAATGAAATCAAGAACTATATTTCATCATTTTGGCATTGTTATCACCTAGCTCTGCGATACCTGTGTCCAAATGCTTGCTTGCAATTGATCATAGGTTGAAGAGTTAATAGACTGAATAAAAATTCATATTAACAGTAGATGCTCATTGTGAGTAGGAATGCTTCTGTTTATGCTCTAGACAACCATCTAGACCATCATGACAACAAATGCTGGATAAGCCTATGAAGTTTGCTGTGTTTTTTATATTCTTTTTCCAGGATGGAGAATGTGGAGAAGAACCAATAATGCAAAGCAGCTCCACATTCTAGTCAAGAGCTATTTCAAGAAGAAATTGCTCTTCAAACTCTTTTTTTTTTGAAGCGGTAATCAAACTTAGTTATCCCCAAATTTAGCATATTATATTAACTAGTCATTTTGTGATGGGCTGAGTAGGATCTGGGAAAGAGATAGTTTTCCTGAATGACATTATGTAATGCTTTCTTTTCCCTGTTCCCTAGTCTAAAACAAAAAAGTAATATAATTATATTTGATTGGCTGTTAGATTATTTTTGTCACAAATAACAAATTTACCATAAGTGGGGAAGTGTTTGTAGAAATAAGATACGTTTATGTTGATGTTCAGCCTACCTCTTGCTAGTGATAGGCTTAATAGAACATAACTATTCTTGTGATCTCATGGCTTATTCCAAAACTGTCTAGCTATATGAAAATGAGGGTCAAATACCTCATCATCCATATTAAGGTGAACACTTAAAGCAAAGTAATTATGCATATCAATTAATGGATGGATCAACACCTGAAGCTAGGTAGAGTCATTCAGTTAAGCAGACATCTGAAGGTTTTACTAATTAGCTTATCAAGATAGAAAGGCATCTGTAGTGGTTGATAAGTTCTTCATTGATGCAGTTCTTTGCAAAGTAAATAAAAGCAAATAAATGCTATTTTTATTTCAAGAAAAGGGATTAATTATGGTTGTTTTTCAGCACTATCTTCAGTTTTGTTTGTTCCCATAACACTCATTTATTATGTGAAAACCATGAATTCTTATGGTACAAAAAAACTTAACACTTGCAAAGTTCTGCTTCCCACTTAGTAGCTGCTGATAAGCACATATATCTCCTTGCAATAAATGTTGTTCTACTAAAGATTGTATTCTGTTCTTAGATCTCTTGTTCTCTTGCTCTCTCCTTCTCTCTCTCTCTCTCTCTCTCCCTCTCCCTCCCTCCCTCTCTCTCTCTCCCTCTCCCTCTCTCTTTCTCTCCCTCTGTTGGTGACGGAGCTGAGTGAGTGAGAGAAAAAGAAAAAGGGAGAGAGAAAAATATATTTTCTCTAAGCTCTCTTGTGGAAACATAGTTTCTCATAGATTATGAAAGTCCTTAATTGATGGAAGTTGAATGACAACTTTTTAGATCCTTGTGTGCATTGGGTACCACTAGCAGCTGGCAAAACTCAGTAACATTTCCAGATTATAAAATAAATGAGGTGTTTGACAGGCACCAGTAGCTGCCACAAGTGCCCAATCATTGGTGTGAAGACAAAATGATCTCAGTTTCTTCAAATTCAGATACAGGAGGGGAGGGGGGGAATACAAAGCAAGACACCCAATTCCTTTTTCTTTCCTGTTCTATATCATACAAATATCATAAATAAACATAACTGGAAAGAAAATGGAACACTTTAGAGCTGAGAGAATTTCAGCCTTTATTTTCTGAGAATATTTTTGTTGCTACTGTTGATTTGGCAAATAAAACATTTGTTGTTGTCATCGTCATGTGGTAGGCATTTTCATACTGTTTTATACCCACACTGTGAAAACTAAATTTCTCCCACAGTCACAGTGAATAAAATAAATGTGGGCAAAGCCAGCCTGAATCCTTGCTCTTAGGATTTTGCAATAAATTTACAGCCCTGACAGAGCTTTGGTACACTCATCTTCAATATGTGTGCATATCAAATTTGAACAGTTTCACTAAAAACAAAAGTGAAACAGAGCATATAGTTTTCCTAGTTCATCTTACAGATTGTCACCAATCTCTTCATTTCTCAGTGTGGAGACCATTAAGTTGGTGGCACTCTACTGTAAACAGCAACATCTGCTATTGTATAGCTAAGCTTTCAAGAATCAGGGCTGTACAATTTTCATGAGGCTTTGGAGTTATTCTTTTTCCCTCAAGGGTCTCTTCTAGCTGCACTGCTGAGCACAGCGGTGAGTGTGAGGCAGTTTGAATCAGTTCTTTCAAAGACATAGAGCTACAGAAGAGGAAACACTATGGGATACCCTGTTTCATAAACAGTTTCCTACTTTAGAACATGATAGCATTGATTATGCATCTAGTAGTATTTACTACTTCCTGCTTTGAGAGCCCTCTGTTTAGTACTTGGTAAACTTGTCTTCTGGAAGGAGGTTGTATAAACAAATGAAATTGACAATGGGAATTTGTGAAATATAAATGGCACTGAAATGGCATTTCTTAAGTATATATTGGGTTCCAGTGACCCTGAAGAGAAAGCAAAAAAGCTTTTCTGCTGTGGAGCTGAAAATAAAACATAGCAATCCAACCATCTCATCATCACATATGAGATCTACCTCATGGAGAAATATTCAGATTCAATTCTCTTGATCATATTGGTGCACTGACAATATGAAAATTGGCTGAATCCACTCCAAGATTGCTATTTGGCTCAGGAATACTTCATGTATCCAGGTTACAACAAAAGCCATATTTACCATGCAGAGACAAAACTGCCAAGCAGTTTGGAAAGAGAACAAGTATTTTCTACACCATTCTTTTAGTGGATTGCCATTACCGATGATGAGTATCAAGGAAAGGGGAGAATTTGGCATAATTATAATACAGGCATACCTAGAGATTCTGACTAGTAGTAGCACCTAATACTGGTGTAAATGTAGCCATTGGATTCTGCAACATAATAAAATAAATGGGGCCAATTCAGACAGAATTGGGAGTATCAAA
The DNA here is from genome assembly GCA_009733165.1 of Naja naja. NCBI lineage: Eukaryota > Metazoa > Chordata > Lepidosauria > Squamata > Elapidae > Naja > Naja naja. Next base: position 280,137,061 of record CM019148.1, read on the forward strand.
TTGAAGCAGATTTCTTTTACAGTAGATTGCATCCAAATCCTCCTGCCCCTGAACTTTGTAAGTTACATTGTTTTTTAAGATACACAGCAACACCAGCAGTTGTGTCTTCAAAGCTAAGCACCCTTCTCCCCAGGGGTGGGATTCAAATTTCTTAACAACCGGTTCTGTGGGTGTGGCCTAATTTGTGGGTGTGGCTTGGTGGTCATGTGACTGGGGTGGGAGTGTCTTGCTGAATGGGTGTGGCTATGTGGTCATGTGACTGGGGTGGGTGTGGCTATTTCACACTTAGTGGCCAAATTGCTTAGCAAGTGCTTTTTGCCAGTTTCCAAGGCCTGGGAGGTCCAGGCAAGGCCCAGGCAGGTGGCCATGTGGCTGGCAACCCAAATTTAAGTGGTCCTCGCTTAATGACCAGGTTTGCGCTTAGTGGCCAATTGCTTAGCAAGTGTTCTAATTTACGACTCACCTCCACAGAGCTATTTGGCCTGTTTTTGGTGTTTTGACAGCCACACACACACACATACACACACACACATACCCTTCTAACCCTGCTATTCTTTGATTCTGTAAGGATCTCCTACTGGAGCAGGGGGTTGGACTAGATGACCTCCGAGATCCCTTGCAGGCCAGCTGTAGATTGCTGTGCTGCTTCAAAGTTTTCTGAAGCCAGGGTTTATGTCCTTCCTTCCTCTCCTTTTTCTCTCTCCTCCCTCCTTCCATGTATTTATCTATCCATCATAATATATCTC
>CM019148.1:280138806-280191169 GCA_009733165.1 Naja naja
AAAAAAACCCATTTTTTTAAATGGGTTTTTAAACTTTGGAGCGGTGAATAGGGGCGGGGGCCAGGGCTAGTGAAGGGAGGGGCAGGCAGGGGAGAATGAGGAAGGGATTTTTGTGCATGCACAGTAAAATAAACGCTTTTTAAAAATGGGTTTTTTTTACTTTGGATCGGCAGATAGGGGCGGGGCTGGTGCCAGCGAAGGGAGGTGCTGGTGGGGGAGAATGAGGAAGGGATTTTCGCATGCACAGTTAAAAAAATTGGTTTGGGGCCCATAGGAGCAGTGGAGAAGGGCGGGGCCAAGCAGGGGTCGGTTTTACCGGTTCTTAGAACTACCGGTGACGTTAACTACAGGTTCCATAGAACCGGTGTGAACCAGTAGAAACCCACCCCTGCTTCTCCCTGAACTCTTCATGCATAGAAATATCCATGATTTGGAAATTCAGAAGGAAGAATAGTTTTGTGACAAACCGCTCTAATTTTTAATCACAGTAAATGGTGTTACCACATATCTTCAACATAGTGCTTCACTGAAGATCAGCAGACTTCTTTACTAGTTTTTTCATGGCAGAAAGCCATGAAAAGTTCACACAAAGCTTTACGGAATCTGGAAGGATAAAATGTTGGAAAATACTGCATGTTCATATTCTTATGTCTCAGACAAATTCTGCTACATATTTTAATAATCTCTTTATTTATTTTGCTTCTCATCCAAGAAGCTTCTTCAGCTCTGCCTGGATGTTGGAAAATTCTTGGATGAGAAGCAAAATGTCTTCAAAGAAAACCAGAAAGTACAATTGCCTCTTGAAAAAGCACCTTTGGGACAAACCATGACCTGGAAGACTAAGAATCTCCACAGATATCTATCTCTTTCTTTCTGTGCATTTGATGACAATAAGAGAAAAAAAGGAGGGTGCCTCAAGCACTTTTTTCATAAGTTACTTTGATAAGTTATTAGTCAGAAATATTCATTGATTCATTCTATGATCATATCTATAATTTATGACATTTCTTGATAAATTGTCAGAATTAGCCACAGAGAAAAAAAAGCAGATTCTCCTCCACTCCAAATTAGTTGTGTATCCTCCCTCTCCCGAGAAAATTACTGCATTTATCACTGAAGATTTGTGGGATGATCTGGTTGTACTATTTCTGCTCTACTCAGACCCATTCAAAGAATGGGGGTTTTCAGTGAATCTTTGAACAAATTCCCAGAGGCTATATATTTTCAGGCTTAATTTCTGTGGAAAGGAACATTGCTGTGCAAATGTCATTCAGTTCTGCCAATAACTTTTTTAAAATCATAAAACTAAAACTAAAAAATAAGAAGGAAAAGAAAAAAGAAAAGAAAAATCTACCTGATATTTTATACCTATCATCACCAGTGAATTCATTACTATAATATAAACAATGCAAGTTATTGTAAGATCATAGAGAATCTCTGACATACATATTGCTATATCCTTTGGTTGGATGCAGATAAGTTACACATGTCAGACAACAACTATTTGAATCTGCAATAATATCATTTTTACAATTTCTTAATATAAGTCTTTTTGCCACCCCATGCTTGATACAACCAGAATTCCCCATGCTTGATACAACCAGAATTCCTGATCAATGATCAAATTCCGAAGTTTTTGTATATGATTTAATATGACATTAACATATTTAATATTTAAAGATTTCCCCACAAATCTCCTAATATACATTAATAAACACTTCCAAAAAGATACTAAATGATCACATGGCCACATGGATCAAATCTCTTATATATCTCCAGCATTAAAAAAGAAAGAAACACTGATGTCCATGTTTTCAAACATATTCTTTGGAAATACAATTTTTAATTAATCACCCATACTCTCATATCTTGTATGCAACATTTTAACTTTTTAGGATTTGAAGCCATTGCTGTTTTATCCAAAATTCTAGTTCTTTAACTCATGTTTGAAATATTTCAGAAATGTTAACCTTAAAAATATTCTTGAGCTCATTGATAGAGATCTATTATAGGTTTTATTGCTTTAATTTTTTAAAAAATGATTTTTTAAAGATTAAACATTCTTTTGTAACAAAAAACAAAGGTATTAAATAACATGAAGAGCTATTCCTCAAATTCTATCTTTAAAATAATCAAACTTTAAAAGTATAAAGCAAATTAGAACAAATAAAGTATTAATTTGTCTGAAAGTTATACTATATATTTATAATAGTATGCATTATTTATCTACCTGAAGACCATTATTACAAAAGAATTTGTTCTAACAGACATTATAGCTGTTTGTTTATCCCTATTAACTTAAATCACAGGCTGTGAGAAGTCTCTGAAACAGTTAAAAGAGAATCTCCTGAACCAAAACCCTGAAAAAAAGTAAGTTTTATAATAAGTATGTTTTTTAAAAAAAAACATGAAACATTCAGGTACTGTTACTGTATAGATGCAGTAAAAATAAGGCAACCAATGATGTAGACCTGACTGATTATTGTCTTCCTTGGTACCAGGGTTTCTATAAGTCTGTAAAGATTCTCTCACATTTGGGTCATGTTGTCCCACAGATGCTTTTTCTATAGTTTTGCTAATCATTGACTGTATTGATGAACATTATGAAATGTGAGTGTGTGATTAATGGTATTATCAGTGAACTCGATCAAGAATGGTAGCACATTTTTTTTGGTGCTGGAATTATTACATCTTCCTCCACACAATGCTTACAAATAAGAGTTTGGATACTCTTTTCAATGTCAGCAATATAAAATAAAAGGCTGGTGAATGGGGCAAATGTTAAAGCAGCAGCATGATCAAGTTCCAGGCCAATCCATCAGAAGTGGTATTCAGCAGGTTTTGACCAGTTCTGGAGAACCGGTAGTGGAGATTTTGAGTTGTTCAGAGAACCAGCAAATACCACCTCTGACTGGCCCCACCTCCATCTATTCTCTGCCTCCCAAGTCCCAGCTGATCATCTGGGTCTTCTTTTGTTGCCCTGCACAGGAGAATGGAGCTGGAAAGCAGGTTAGTGGGGTGGGGAGAGAATGGAGATTTTGCAGTATCCTTCCCCTGCCACACCCACCAAGCCACAGCCACCAAGCCACACCCACAGAACCGGTAGTAAAAAAAATGGAATCCTACCACTGCAATTCATCCCCAACTATCACAACCTTGAGCAATAAGGCACTTAGCTATCTTCAACCTGCACAAATAACCACCAACTCTGGTAGGTGATAAGAATACACACATAAACATACATGTAGGTAAGTTTGTGTATGTGTGTATAAGAATTTTGCAATACAGTAAAAATATAAAGATGAACAAAAATAAAGAAGACAGAAGAAAGAAAACATAAATTTTGGCTTCTGCCCTTCTTTATTTCACATGGTTGCCATCTTATTATTTATCCTCCCTCTTTAACTATTTCTAATCCCCAAATCCATAAATCACCCATTCTGTATGTTAAAGTAGAGATAATCCAGGAAAAATATTGCCAATAATGGTGTAATATTTGTGTGTCTGTGTGTTCCTTTAAATCAGTCTTGACATGATTGCATGCAACTATATTGATAAGTCAATACAGTTTTCTTGGCAAGATTTTTCAGAAGTGAGTTGCCACTGCCTCCTTCTCTGGATTGAAGAAGAATGCTTGACCCAACAGCCAGGCAGTTTTCATGTTTAAGGCAGAACTGTCATTCTCAATTTCCCAGTTTCTAATCCAGGAGCTTAATGACAGCAGGAGGAGGAGCAGGGAGGCAGAGGAAGAAGAGGAAGAGGAAGTGGAAAGAGAAGTCGAAGGAAGAAGAGCACTGTAGCTTTTCAGAGAAAATGCATGTATGTCTGCACATGGCAAAAGCCTGTGCAAACTTAGTTAATGGAGCTACAGAGACCAAATTCCCCAAAGATTATCTGTGATTAGGTTGGGAGCAGGTAGGACTCAACTGCCTTTTAAATCAGTTCTTGTATTGCTATGCTAACCAGGACTCTTCCTAATGGTCTAGGATTTTTCTCTTGCTCTATTGCTGCCTGGAGTCTCTTTAGCCTTCAGAGATCAAATGCACTAATTTTTAGAGCATTCATTTTGGCATGAGCCTGCTTTTATTCACCAATAGTTCTTGCCCAAGGGAAATTTATAACTACTCTGGCATCTCACCCTGTCTTTCTTTGTGTAGAGCTGCAATGAAACTCATTTAATTTAATCAAACTGCAGATTCCCTTTTGTCAATATATTGCTGCTCCCATCACTTAAGAAGCTTTCTATCTCCTTTACTGACCTTTTGTCGCATATAAATTTTTAAAATTTCCAATAACCTTTGTGATGACCTTTTAATCTCATCCTCTGCTTTTACCTTTTTTTTAAAAAGTACTTCTTTAGTTTTTACTTACACAGGATTATCGGACTAGTTCATAATATGATGTAGTTCAACAATAAATGGCAAAGTGATCATTTTACATGATGAAAAGTTAGATAAAATAGGGAAATCCCAATTAGATTCTGAAAACATCACAGTAAAGAACGTTGAAAGAGAAGCTTTTCAAAATGCTGACTATTAGCATTCAAGAACAAAACTGCTTGAGTCTAGGATGTCTGAAGGACTGTTGCTTCTACGTGTTCCTGCTTGAAACCTATACATATCATTATGAATACAGAATGCCTATGTACCAGTACATACTGATCCTCCAACTGGATAACTTTGAAATATATCTTTTCTAAAAATGATACTTAAGAGTATCACCTTCAATTATATAAATGTTTTGTGTGTTGTTGTTTTTTGGGAGATGCTGAGGAATTCAAAGATTTCACCAAAATGACAAAGCACGATGCAAGCTCCTTCCTTCTCTTTCTTGTCTGTTATATCACAATGCATCCATATGTCCTGACCAGTGGTGGGATTCAAATTTTTTTACTACTGGTTCTGTAGGCATGGCTTGATGGGCATGGCAGCGGTAAATACTGTAAATCTCCAGCCAGAGGTGGTATTTGCCAGGTCTCAGAACTATCCAAAATTTCGGCTACCGGTTCTCCAGAACTGGTCTGCTGAATACCACCTCTGGTTCTGACCTAGGCTTCACAAAATCACGAAACAGACTCTTTGTCCAAACAAAACCCTTTTTTATTTGGATAATGTGAATTTCTATCATTCACATCCAGCAAAGTCCCAGCAAACAGTTTTTCAAGGGTGAATTGCAACCACAGATCTTATCAGGCTTGGAGAGTTGGCAGGCCAATAGCTTCCAAGAACAACGCTGCACAAGGAAATATTTGGCAAGGAGTCTCTGTGAGTCATGAACTCAGATAAACAAATCTTCACGCTAATTAAATGAACTAATTGTCTCCTGCAAACACTACTCCCCTTCTGCTCCTCTTTATTCCCTATGGGAGGGTCCATTCACCATCCACCTGTGCCTTTACTCCTGAGTTGTTCCTTAACTGTTCCTTCTCCTGATAGCTCTGTGCATGCGCACATCAGGAACAGGCTCCAGCTGTTCTTCTTCCCCACTGATCTCCAACTCTGAAGGCAGCTGATAACTGTTGGATGACCCTGGTCCCATCTCTGCCTCCAACACATAGCATTCATCAGAGCCTTCACCAGATTCCAGGACAGGCCCATGTTCCTCCCCAACCTCCTCACTGTCTGAGTCTGCCACCAGTTCAGCTGGCTGCTGGTGGGTCACAACACTATAAGAGGGTTGGAGTTTCTGCCAGAACAGTCAGTGTTCATTCTGGTATTTGTCCCATTTTCTTTGTTGTCATTTTGTGATCCTACTTTCATTATTAAAACATCTGTGTTGCTTTAATATTTTTGTGATATGTTTTATTTCTGAACACCACTGGCCCACTTTGCCTCTCTGGGTTTTTTTTCTTTTTTACATTTTTCTTTTTTCTTTCTTTTCTGATTTGCAACTTTTAATAAAATTACTGTTTAAAAAGTGAGAACCCTTTCCTTCTAATTAATTCTACCTTTACTTTGCTTCTTTGCAACAGTGGGAAGGTATCCTGTTGCTAACTGGAACTTTGGAATCATTTCATGCAGAAGTAACTCTTTTTTTTAAAGAAAGCTACCCTAAAAGCGAGGAGGGGAGAAGGATTAACAAGATTTCTAATATGTAGAAAGCCTATACATTTTAGATCTCTAATAGTGAAATATTCTGTGTTTAGTCAGAAGATGCATAAATGGTGTGCAAATGATGGAATAAACTATTACAGCTTCTGTTTTATGTGGGTCAGAGAACATTGGGTGTAGTGTCTCTACCTCTAACCAGGAATGAACTGTAAGTTTAGAAAATCCTTGTGCTTAGGCTTTAGCAATAACTCAGTTTAATTGAACATGTGACCCTGTTCTTTCATGCCTGATAATAACACAAAGAATGTTATTTAAAAAAGAAAAAAAAGATGTTGGGACAGAGAAGAAGCGCAAAAAAGGAAGATAAAATATATTGAATTATGGAAGTCTATAACTAAGTCTGAGACTCAGCTTCACCTCATTTGAAGAAATTGTTTACATTTAATCAGAGAACCTGCTACATTGCATGAAATCCTTGCACCTGGTCAGCTAGCAAGAGACTAAGGCAATCAGCCTTTGGCCTACCCAGGTATTGTGTTATCCATAGGGAAATATAGATATCTTATAGATTTCTATTTAAAAAAAAGCAATGCAGTAACACATAAGTCGTCATTTCATTTCCCCCTCAGATGCAGCTCTTATGGCCTGTTATAGAACCTTCTGTGCAAAGGGACAGAAGGGGACACATTCTAGCAAACAAGTATAAAAACTGTTGTGGCATTTTCAGGGAGGTAATATTGTAGAGGTAATGTGCAAGAACAACAGTTTTTTGAGGATACACTGAATTTATGGTTTGGTCTTCAATCAAATTCCATTGGAATCAATCAGGGGATATGTATTGGCTGAGATTCCATCATCACTTAGGATGGCATTGAGTAATTTTTTTTACCAAAAAGTATGGAATTTGCCCCAAAAAATCAATGAAGCAAGATGACCTGGTTGAAATTTTATTTGAGCCAGTAATTAACATGTGCTTTGTGTTAGATTTGCATGAAGAGTCAGACATGGAGTGCTTCAGTGAAGAGTTTATTAGTGACTACAGCTCATAACAGACCCAATTTGGCTGGGCTGCGGCTGCTACTTATAGCCAGCAGCCACAGTTGCCAGCCAATCAGAGTGCAGGGTTTTCCCGCACTTTTTAAACCAATCATTTCTGACATTTTACAAGAACAGTTCAAACTTAACCAATGACATTCAAACCTGCATACATAACACCCCTCCCACTAGGTTCAGTCCATACTCAAACCCCAACCTATCTAATGTATTCTTTTAAATAGGTGGGGCTCTTACGTGCGCTGAGACCTTCGTGGTTCAGAAGTTTTAATGTTCTCACCCAGTGAGAGGGAAATGTGTCTGTTGACATTTCCCTACTGGGACTTCCTGTGAAAGAAGACCCTGTTTGATTGTTAGAATCTGGTCTCTCCTCCCAACCCATCTCCAGCCCAATGTCAGCACCCAAGTCAGGTAGTGATGTGCAATCTTCCACTTGTAAGGATGGATTTTGGCATTGTGACAGGTTTTGGGATGGTTCCTGTCGTAATGGCTCGTTACACATGGGGTTGATTCTTGTTTGCTGATTATCCTCATGTTCCTCCCCTCCCCCTAGAAAAAGCATTAGGTATGAGAACTAGAGAGGAACAATTGCGATGTTCCTGAGGTAATCTGGATCTAAGCTGATCAATGTGCCTGCTCCAGAGGACTCCATCCTCTGTTTGCACCCTGTAAGAACGAGGGCCTGTGATTTGAGTTATCTCAGCAGGAATCCATGAAGGCTCACCCATAAGGTTCTTAGGATAAACAGAATCACCCACACTGAACGTGCGAACTTTGCTAGTGGAATCTAGTGGTGTGTTGGGTGCGTAAGTGGGATGAAGGCGGTCAAGGGGAGACCTAAGTTTCCTACCCATCAACAACTCTGCTGGGGATAAGTTAGTTGATGGGTTAGGAGTGATGTGCTGAACACTAAGAAGTTTTTCAACTTTCTCAGTGATGTCCCCAGGACCCAATTGCTGAAGCTTTTCCTTGGTAAAACATACCATTCGTTCAGGCTGGCCGTTAGCTGAAGGGTGCCCAGGGGCAGTCAGGGCATGTCTGATACCCAGTTGTGCTAGATAGGATTCAAAAGGGTTGGATGTAAATTGAGGGCCATTGTCAGAGACAAGAACATCAGGTAACCCGTGGGTTACAAAAAGCTTTTTAAGCTGCTTGATGACAGCATCAGTTGTGGTGGATGCCATAGGGATTACCTCTAGCCATTTGGAATATGCATCTACTATAATAAGGAAGGTGTGTCCTCTGGTAGGGCCTGCAAAATCAATGTGAATCCTAGACCATGGGCCCCTAGGACATTCCCATTCCTGTGGGGGGACGAGAGGTGGGGCAGGCCTGACTACCTGACAGTTGGGACAAGATGCAACCCAGTTTTCAACCATTTTGTCAATACCTGGCCACCATACATAACTCCTGGCCAATCCTTCATCCTTACAATACCAGGATGACCCTCATGTAGCATTTCCAAAACCTCCCTTTGCAGTTTTGCAGGAATAACCACCCTGTTACCCCACAAAATACATCCTCTTAATACAGATAATTCAGTTTGCCTGGATTTAAAAGGTTGGGCAAGGTGAGGTAGATCTTGAAGAGGCCAACCTTTCTTAATCCAGCCTATAATAGGAGCCAATAAAGTGTCTTTGTCTCTCTGGCAATTTCAGCAGTGTGTACTGGAAGCTTGGCAACAGTTTCTAGGAAAAAGGTGTGTGCCTCAGGGTCAAAGTCCTCCTTGTGACAAGGAAGTGGGCAACGACTCAAGGCATCAGCATGTCCAATGTCCTTGCCAGGCTTGTGGATAAGGTTGTATGAATAAGCAGCAAGAAATTCAGTCCACCTCAGCATTCTTGGTGACAGGATAATGGGTGTAGGTTTGTCTCCTGCCACAATGCCTAACAAAGGTTTGTGATCTGTGACAATGGTAAATGTTCTCCCATATAAATACTCATGAAATTTCTTGATAGCTGCAACAATTGCCAATGCTTCCTTGTCCAATTGGCTGTAATTCCTCTCTGCTTTGGTCAAGGTGCGAGAGTAAAATGCAATAGGGGCTTCCCTCCCACTGGGAAGCCTGTGGCTCAACCCCCCACTCCAAAGGGGATGCATCACAAGTCAGTACAACAGGTAAATTCTCAGAGAACTGTATCAGTACAGCATCAGACGTGATTAATCTTTTAATACTGTTAAATGCTGATTGTTCTTTCCTGCCCCAGACCCAAACAGACTTTTGTCAAGCAATCTGTGTAATGGTTCTGCAATGGTTGCCTTCTGAGGTAGGAACATGTGGTAAAAGTTAATAAGTCCAAGGAAGGCTTGCAAATCTGTTTTGCATTTTGGTCTAGGGGCTTCTTTGATTGCTTGAACCTTGGCATCTGTAGGGTGGATGCCATGCTTGTCAATCATGTAGCCCAAGAACTCAACCTTGTCAGTTCAAAGAGTGCATTTTTCTTCCTTGACTTTTAACCCGCTTTCTTGAATCTGGTAAGGACTTCTCTGAGTCTCTCTTGTAATTGAGTGTCATTTTCAGCAGAGATTAACACATCATCAAAGTAAGGCACTACCCTGGCAGTCCTTGGAGCATCCTTTCCATAAGGCTTTGGAAGATGCCTGGTGCCACGCTTACTCCAAACTGTAACCTTTTACATTTGAAGGCACCTCTATGAGTCACAATGGTTTGGGCCTCTGCAGTGGCATCATCAACTGTTAGTTGTTGATATGCCTGGGCCAGATCCAATTTGGCAAAGACTGTACCCCTGCCAAGTGAATGTAATAAATGATGCACCACTGGAACTGGATATGCTCTGTTGAAGCGCATGGTTCAATGTCCCCTTATAGTCTCCACAGATTCTTACTGACCCATCAGTCTTGACTGGTGTGACTATGGGTGTCTCCCATCTGGAGTGGTCAGTGGGCTCTAAAACTCCTTGAGCTATTAGTTTATCTAATTGTGCATCAATTTTTTCCTTTAAGGCAAATGGGACCCTTCTGGGCTTTAAAGAATTGGGGCACCTTGGGATCTAGGTTGAAAGTGATAGGGGTCCCCATATACTTGCCCAATCCGTCGCTGAAGACCTCTGGAAACTCAGACTTCAGGACCTCCTCCCATTCAGTGTTGCTCACGTGATTGATGCCAGTCACCTCGATGCCTAGTGGATTGAACCACTCAAGTCCCAGCAAGCTTGGGCGGTCCTTGTCCACGATGGTCAGGGGCAAACGTTTGGTGTGGCCTTTGAACTTCAGATGAATTCTCTTGTTCCAACTACTGGAATCTTGTTCCCTTGGTAGTCTTTAAGAGTCAGTGCTTGCTTCTGGAAATGCTTCTTCTGAATGTTGGGAAGTAGCCTGTGAATAGTGTCCCATGACACCATAGATAAATAGGAGCCTGAGTCCACTTCCATTTGGCAAGGCCTTCCTTCAATTAGTACCTTCACATGTACTTTTCTGCTTCTTAAGGTGAAGAATGACCAATGGTGACTGTTTGATGAGTTTCATTCTTCCCATTTGCTTCTGTATTATGCCCCATTTTCTCAATGAAGTTGTTAGGCTTGAAATCTTTGTCAGGAAACTTCTTTCTGCTTGGTGGAGTTCTGGATGATTTGCAGACTCTTGCTAGGTGACCTCTTTTTCAACGAGGAGACAGATGGTATCAAAAAACTTGCATTCAGTGTGGGGGTGCCCCCCCCAACCTCTGCAATAAAAGTCTTGCCTCTTTCTTCCAAGGTCTTTCCTTTTCTTCTCCATTCTGAGTCTATGAATTCCTTCCTCCACCTTGCTACAGTCTGAATCAGAATCTAATTGCTCGCAATGGGTTGTTGTGGATTTTTCCACATCAGGATGGCTTGCGGCCTTGTTAATTTTCTTCATGGCTGAGGACTTGGTAGCTTCCGCTGAAGAAGCTTCTTCTATGGCCTCCTTAAGCATGATCTTAGGTTTCATTAATAATTTGCTCTGCAAAACCTTGTCTTTTAGGCCTAGAACAAATCGATCGCGCATGGCCTCTTCTAAGTTGATAAATTCACATACCCCAATGTCCCTTAAACTTGCCATGAAGTCATTAACGTTTCGCTTTCCCCTTGATCCCGACGGTAGAATTCGTGTCTCTTAATGAGGCATGGTACTTGTGGCACGTAATGGGCTCTTAATAACTTTTTAAATCGGCCAGTCCATTACCTTCATGTCTGCAGCTCCTGCCAATGCCTTCGCCATCTTGAAAACGGCCGGACCACATTGGGTGAGAAAGACCGCCCTCTTCCACTTGTCGGAAATGTCGGCGAGATCGTTTCCCTCAAATACATTTGGAAACGATCTGCATACGAGTCCCAGTCTTCTGCCGTTGGATCGAACGGGGCTGGGGGTGGTGTTCAGCACAGCCATCTCTCTTGGCTTCTTCTCCACGTTGTCTTCTCTTCAGGAAGGATCCTACCCTCGTCGCCAGTGTTAGATTTGCATGAAGAGTCAGACGTGGAGTGCTTCAGTGAAGAATTTATTAGTGACTACAGCTCATAACAGACCCAATTTGGCTGGTCTGCGGCTGCTACTTATAGCCAGCCAATCAGAGTGCAGGGTTTTCCCGCACTTTTTAAACCAATCATTTCTGACGTTTTACAAGAACAGTTCAAATTTAACCAATGACATTCAAACCTGCATACATAACACTTTGAGCACATGTTTTGACTGGAACTATTCCAGATTCAGCTTGGAGGGTTCTAGCAGCAGTTCATCATCCAGTGGTCTTTCTCAGGATGGCTAATTTATTTTCTGTAGTAGGGCTAAACAAGCACAATGTGGTTCCCCTTTTGAAAACAGATTAGGCCTGACTTTCTGAAAACAGTTGAAAATTGATCTCTTCTGGATGAAGGTTTGGTCCCTGCTAGATGATTCTGCTAGATTATTTTCTGGATACATTGATAGCACATTTTACACTTTTTTTTAAAGAAAGGGTTTTAGTGGGTTATGGATTTTTTAAATGTTTGGAGTACTTTGAGACTGATAAGTGTCCATTGACAGTACAGCATGTGATTGATAAGTAAAGAAACAGTAAATGTGATTGATAAGTAAAGAAACATTAGGCAGAGAGAGAGGGGAAAAACCACAGAAAAGCAGCAGTAGCAACATTTTCCCCCAGACTGTGAACACATAAACTTGCAGGACTCTAGCAGCTGCAGAAAATAATGTTGTGAGGTATAGCTATAAGTTATCCTATGAATAAATAATCCATGGAAACTCTATGTATAGATTGTTTTGTATTTATGCATATTCGCTTACCAGTAAAATGAATAGATGGCCCACACAGGCAAATGCTGTAATCCCAAGCAATTATAACTGAGCCAGCAATTTTTCCTATTTTCATCACATATTTAATTACAGGTCTTTGGGACAGCTTCCAGGGTCTAATGATTCAGAATTCTGAAAGTTTTTTCACTGCTTATTCTTACAGAAAAGAGATGTACAATACTCCATAAACAAATTCCTCTGAGAGAAGATTTGGGGAAATTTATCCATGGAGAAATTTGAGTAAAGTAATCTGTTTAACATTTGTTCTTGTGTTTTTAAAAAAAATGGGTTAAGAAGAGGTTTCATTCAACTTTCTTTCAATTCACTACACAGAGTCCATTGGAGTTGGATGACCAACCTATATAAACTAATAAATAGCTTGGATAACCTTTTGTCTGAAGTTGAACTGGTATAGGATCTCCTGGTCAAGCAGGAGACTGGACTAGATGACCTCCAAAGTCCCTTCCAAACCTGGTATTCTGTTATTTCAGCCCCCAAGAAAGTCATCAGTGTTCTTTACTCAAACTGGGAAAAGCTGGCTACTCTGATCAGCTCTCTATGACAGAGAAACTATGGTGTCACTGCTTTGTTTATGTTAAATATTTGATCAGAACTTGTGTTCGCCTTCAGTAAGAATGATTCTCACCTCATTTGGCTACAGCTGCCTTGCATAATTCTGCCAATAATGCATGTAATAAAATGTAAAGAACTTAGCATCATATATAGAAGGCTGAATCTTTTCAGGAGGATGCAAGGTGAAAATAATACTTCCTTATTCATGTTGCTTAATGAGGTATTTCTAACTATATTTGTTAAGATTAGTTTGCTTAATATTGCTGTTTCATTTACTTGCATACAATTTCATCTTCTTATATTAAATAAAACTAAAGCATTTTTGGAAAAGCTTTGAGTGATTTGAAGTATCACATTGCAGTCCTTGTATTTTTCCGAGCTGCTCCTGATAAACTGCTGGCTGTAATATTTCTCTAACTTCCAGGATCTCAGAGACAAGACTCTTCGCTGAAATGTCTTTGAATATTAGTAGCTTGGGTTAGTAGTTAGGCTGTTGGTTTTATCTCTGAGCTTGGCAATTTGGTTGCAAACGTTTCATCACCATTTGAGGAGACATCATCAATCCATTTTGAATTGTGCTCATCTGTCAGAACACAGGCCTTTAAATACCCTTTTTATGAGATGAGGTTAATCTGAAGGTTGAGATTCTTCCTCCAATCCCAATTATTGACATTTGGAGGTTCTTCTCTCTAGGAAGTACCTGGCTTCACAGTAGTAACTATGAGAGAAATCTAGGTGTCAAGTGGACCACCATTTAGGTAAAAGCCAGCAATGTGCTGCAGCTAAATAAAAAAGACAATGAAGTCCTGGGCTGCATTATCAGAGGCATAACACCAAGATCACAACAATAGATAATGCTGCTTTATACTGCACTAGTTAGGCTACACTTGGAACACTGTCTACAATTCTGGTCACCATGATGCAAAAATTATTCTGAGACCCTAGAAAATATGCAGAAAAGAGTAACAAAGATAATAAAGGGTCTGGAGGCTAAATCGTATGATAAACGATTGAGGGAGCTAGGTACATCTAGCCAATAGAAGAGAAAGGTTAGGAGGGACATGATAACTATCTTCCAGTACTTAAGTGGCTCTCACAAAGAAGAAGGGATTGACTTAAGGCATCAGGTAAGAGAACAAGAAGTAATGGTTGGAAGCTTGTTAAAGAGAGATCCAACCTAGAAGTAAGGAGAAATTTTCTGACAGTTAATCAATAGAACAGGTTGCCTCCCAGGATTTGGGTGCTACACCACTGGAAGTTTTCAAAGATAGACTGGATAGCCATTTGATCAGGTTGGTATAAGGCAAGGGTCTCCAAACTTGGCAACTTTAAGGCTTGTGGACTTCAACTCCCAGAATTCTGGGAGTTGAAGTTCGCAGTCTTAAAGTTGCCAAGTTTGGAGACCTCTAGTATAAGGACATTGAACAGAGGGTTGGTCTAGAAGACTGTTGAGGTCCCTTCGAGCCGTAAGATTCTGTGTTCTAAATATAAAAACTATGCTTAACCATTTAAACATTTGTCATACAATACAATGATGCTGTTTGCAGAGGCTATTTCTTCTTTGACATGATTCCTGTAATGTCCCAAACTAATCATTCCAGGAAGTATCAGAGATACAAAGAGTCTCCCATTTAAAAAAAAAACCTTTACTGCTATACAAAGCATTTGTAAGACAGTACATTTCATATATATTTTTAGCATAAATCATGAGTCTAGTTATTTTTTTCTATTCTTTTTTGATCTATAGAATAATGTGATAGGCCAAAACATCATCATCAACAACAACAACAACACCGCCTGGAGGCAGTGCGGGTCTGGATGGGGAGGAACAGGCTCCGGCTCAACCTGGCTAAGACTGAGTGGCTGTATGTAGCGGCATCTTGAATTATCCAGGATATTCCACCTTTAGCTATGGGGGGAGAGGTGTTGCCCCCCATAGATAGGGTTCACAACTGGGGTTTTCTCCTGGATGCATGGCTCAGTTTGGAGGAGCAGGTGGGAGCTATGGACAGGGGTCATATGCCCAGCTTTGCCTGGTGCGTCAGTTGCGTCCCTATCTGGACCGAGATGCCCTACATACAGTCACTCATGCGCTTGTTGCCTCCCGTTTGGACTACTGCAATGCTCTTTACATGGGGCTGCCCTTGAGGACCACATGGAGGCTTCAACTTATCCAGAATGCGGTGGCGCAGGTTGTGATGGGAGAGTCCCAATACTCCCATATTACACCCCTCCTGCACGACCTGCACTGGTTACCAGTTGCCCTCCGGGTGAGATTAAAGGTGCTGGTATTGACCTATAAAGCCTTTCATGGCTTAGGACCGGGGTATTTGCGGGAGACCCTGCTGCCAGTAATGGCTTCCCAACGTCCCATGTGCTCCCATAGGCAGGGCCTCCTTGGGGTGCCATCGGCCAGACAATGTCGGCTGGTGACCCCTAGGGGTTTCTGTGGGAGCACCCACCCTATGGAATCAGCTGCCCCTGGAGCTCCGGGTGCCCCCTAACTTTCAATCCTTCCATCATGGCCTAAAAACATGGCTTTTCCAACTTGCTGACCTGGACTGATGGAGGGGATGGGATTTTAGTAATAGTTTTATGAATTTTAACTGCTTAGTGAGATTTCATATTTAATTGCTTTTTAATTTTTGTATTACATTCTTTTATTATTGTAAGCCACCCTGAGTCCTTTGGGAGATAGGGCGGCATAGAAATCTCATTAAATAAATAAATAAACAACAACCAAATTGCCCTGTAAGAAGTAGATCAAAATTGTAAGAGTGTTGCAATTCAGCCAAAATTTTATCCAGGTTTGAGACTCATCATTCAACTTTGCAATATGAGACTTGAAATAAAAAGATTCGATTCAACATAATTTGATATTGGGTTTAATAAAAGTTTTAAAGAATGGAAAAGCATTAGAACACCTGCAAGTACTTCCCCTTTTTTGGCAGAATGGGATGAAACAGTAAAAACTATAAAGGGAAATACTTTTCTTTAAAAAAAAAACCCACCTCTCTTCCATTATTTTAAGGCACAATTGAGTGAATTGGAATGACCAGAAATGGCAACGGATAAGCCCTTATGCAATAGATCTCCCAGAGATTGTAATGGTAGAAGAGTCATCCTTTGCAACTTGTTGTTAGCCCTTTCTGGAAATAATCATTTCAACATTAGCTTTCCTGTGTTGGAACAAATTGCTGGCAAGTTGAGAAGCTTCTCAGAATTACCCTTTGCCCACTTGCTTTCTTGGTCACCAAGCTTGGGATGTCTGCTTTAGACTGGGCAAGTATACTTCTCTCATGAAAACGATGCCCAAGATACCCAACAATTGATTAAATAGGAACCAGGGTCACTGACAGGCTCTATAGCTTAGCAGCATTGCTGCAGAAGCAATCTCGAATTAGTGACTTACAGCAACTGGAACAAAGCATAAGCAGGCAATTTGGCTAGTTGGCTTGTATTATCACTGAAATGTTCAAATTGAGAATTTTCATCAGATGGGGAAGATAAGCTTCAGTGGATTCAGGCTGGGAAGCACAAACAGAGCAAGAAATAATGCTCATAACTATTAATTGGGCCATTGAGATCAATAGTTTACCTCCATTCCTGTGGCATGGTTGGCACATGCAAATACAGAACACATGTGGAGAGGCAGACTGGCTACTGATGCAGAATTGGAATGATTACAAGAGGCAGGGGACACTGACAAAGCCAGGCTAGCATGTGTAGAACTGGTGAAAGAAAGCTGGCATGCAAGGAGAAAGCGACTTTCATAGATGAATGGCTGCATCAGAGAGAGAAAATAATCTTGACAGCCAGGCAAGCAGATGGGGAGTAAGTGACCTTCAGATTTGGGTCTGGTATCTAAGTGCGGATGAGGATGTAGACATTGGTGGAAGTAGGATGGCAAGCTAGAAGAATGTGGCTTTCCTAGTTTTGTTGTGGCACCAGACAGACACAAGAGTATGCTGGCAGACTAGGTAATATAATTGGGTTTCTTTAAAATGCCCCAGCATTGAGATTGAGCAAGATGGAGACAGGAGTCTTTGACCAATGTATGCTGGCACCTGAATTTGGCAGTGGGGTCATCAGGGGGAAGCTGGCATTAAAGAAAATGCAAGGCTCTTAGAGATGTGCCAATGAAGAGAGGTTGGAGAAAAAGGTAGACTGGAAGAAGAAGCATGGCAGACCTTGCTTTGACTCTTTTTGGGGGTAAGCATTTGGGAGACAAATTCCATTCATAACTATTTGGGAAGGAAAAGGGTTCAGTGGGAAGGATCAATTGTAGCCTTGCTCTTATTACTAGGAAGAGAGATTGTTTGGGGAAAAGACCAATCACTGTCCGTACAAAACTATTTGTAAAAATAACACATCTGGAGAAAACCTGTGTTCTTCTTGTGCTCATTCATTCAGTGCTTAAAACTGAAATCTCTCTAAGCAATGGCAGGTGAAAGCAGCAGGAGTATTGAGTTTAACTGAATATTACAAATTGGTAAACTTCAAAGAATTGACTAAAATGGCCAGAAAGTAGTACAAGCACAGTAGTATTAGCACAATATCATAAAATTAAGCCTCTGGGCCAATTTTTTTTTTGAAAAAGTTAAGAATGTTTAAATCCTTCCTTTACCCAGTAGAAATCCTTCACAAAAATGTAAGCCTTAAGCTGATTGGGAATGGGTTCAAATGGGAAAAATAGTCTTTTTCTATGTTTTTAAAATATTATTTATTTATTTCATATTTCTTAACTGCCTATCTCTCTCATTCTTTTTTTATTTGCAAGCCACTTAAAGTTGCTAAAGAGTCAGACAGACTGTAAATGTGAAGGAGAGAGAGAGAGATGAATGTTAACTATGTTCCAATATTTGAGGGGCTACCACAAAGAAGGGGAGGTCAGTCTATTTTTCAAAGTACCAGAAGGCAAGACAAGAAACAATGGATGGAAACTCATGAAGGAGAGAAGCAACCTAGAACTAAGAAGAAATTGTCTAATAGTGAGAACAATTAACCAGTGGCTTTTAAGAAGAAACTGGACAGCCACTTGTCTGGAATGATACAGGGTCTCTTGCTTGAGCAAGGATTTCAACCAATAGACCTCCAAGAGAGAGAGGGGGAGGGAGGGGAGGGGAGGGCGAGGGAGGGAGGAAGGAAATGAATTGGAATCGGAATGAATTGGAATTGGAATTGAGTCCCAAACTGAATATGAATCAATTGATATGACTGCAAACAGACAATTGTTTTTGATTGCACTAATGGCAGTATAATTTACAAAGGTGACTCTTTTACCATTAGAATCTCTGAGAGTTCTATCACATAAAGACTTATCCATTGGCATTTCTAATCATTCCCATTCATTTTGTTCTCTTTTCCTTAGTCCAGCTTTCTGTACCTTAAAATAACGATTCCACTATACAGGTGAAACTCGAAAAATTAGAATATCGTGCAAAAGTTCATTTATTTCAGTAATGCAACTTAAAATGTGAAACTAATATATGAGATAGACTCATTACATGCAAAGCAAGATAGTTCAAGCTGTGATTTATCATAATTGTGATGATTATGGCTTACAGCTCATGAAAACCCCAAATCCACAATCTCAGAAAATTAGAATATTACATGCAATCAATAAAACAAGGATTGTACATAGAACAATATCGGACCTCTGACAAGTATAAGCATGCATATGTACTCAGTACTTGGTTTGGGCCCCTTTTGCAGCAATTACTGCCTCAATGCGGCGTGGCATGGAAGCTATCAGCCTGTGGCACTGCTGAGGTGTTATGGAAGACCAGGATGCTTCAATAGTGGCCTTCAACTCTTCTGCATTGTTCAGTCTCATGTCTCTCATCTTTCTCTTGGCAATGCCCCATAGATTCTCTATGGGGTTCAGGTCAGGTGAGTTTGCTGGCCAATCAAGCACAGTAATCCCATGGTCATTGAATCAGGTTTTGGTGCTTTTGGCAGTGTGGGCAGGTGCCAAGTCCTGCTGGAAAATGAAGTCAGCATCCCCATAAAGCTCATCTGTGGAAGGAAGCATGAAGTGCTCCAAAATCTCCTGGTAGACGGCTGTATTGACCCTGGACTTATTGAAGCATGGTGGACCAACACCAGCAGATGACATGGCTCCCCAAATCAACACAGACTGTGGAAACTTCACACTGGACTTCAAGCATCTTGCAGTCTGTGCCTCTCCATTCTTCCTCCAGACTCTGGGTCCTTGGTTTCCAAATGAGATGCAAAGGTTGCTCTCATCAAAAAAGAGGACTTTGGACCACTGAGCAACAGACCAAGTCTGTTTTTCTTTAGCCCAGGTAAGACACTTCTGACGTTTGTTGTTCAGGAACGGTTTGACAAGAGGAATATGACATTTGAAGCCCATGTTCAGGATCCATCTGTGTGTGGTGGCTGTTGATGCACTGACTCCAGCCTCAGTCCACTCCTTGTGAAAGTCCCCAACACTTTTGAATGGCCTTTTCCTGACAATCCTCTCCAGGCTGCAGTCATCCCTGCTGCTTGTGCACCTTTTTCTTCCACACTTTTCCCTTCCACATAACTTTCTATTAATGTGCTTTGATACAGCACTTTGGAAACATCCAACTTCTTTTGCAATTACCTTTTGAGGCTTTCCTCCTTATGGAGGGTGTCAATGATGGTTTTCTGCACAACTGTCAGGTCAGCAGTCTTTCCCATGATTGTGATTCCTACTGAACCAGACTGAGAGACCATTTAAAGGCTCAGGAACCCTTTGCAGGTGTTATGGCTTAATTAGCTGATTAGAGTGGGATACTTTGAGCCTAGAATATTGCACCTTTTCACAATATTCTAATTTTCTGAGATTGTGGATTTGGGGTTTTCATGAGCTGTAAGCCATAATCATCACAATTATGACAAATCACAGCTTGACCTATCTTGTTTTGCATGTAATGAGTCTATCTCATATATTAGTTTCACCTTTTAAGTTGCATTACAGAAATAAATGAACTTTTGCATGATATTCTAATTTTTCGAGTTTCACCTGTATACTTACTTTAAGGACTATGTTCAATTCCCATTTTAAGAACATTTGAGAAAAAAATAGATTATTTAGTAAATTGCCACAAGAGGGAATAGGGAACTACAAATCCAATTCAGGTCTCTCTGGTATTTCCTTTGTTTATTTAGTTTCTTAAATTACAATATTGATCCACTGGTTGTGACAAGAATTGATCAGCCAGCTTGTCATTTGAATGTGACATCATGATCTGAGATAGTATCCCTGGCCCAAAGTCACCCAGCTGGGCTTTCATGCTTAAGGCAGGACTAGAACTCACAGTATCTTAGTTTCTAATCAAGTGCCTTAGTGACTAGACCAGACTACCAAGATTGAAGCAAATTATATAATATATGGTTTTCCTCAGTAGAGATACATGTATCACAATACTGTGGGAGAAGCATCTCATACTGCATATTATATCACCTCAATGAAGCATTACGGTGCGGCTAATCTTAAATAGCTAACTGAACTTAAAAACAATGACTTTGGCACGTGCATTGCACATGTTCAGAAGCCACTTCTGCTGTGCAAAACAACCCAAAGAAATTGCTTGGCTCAGTAAGTAATTTGTTCTTAAGTTTAATTCTGTTTTCAAACAGTAAATGAAGTATTTCATACCACTTCTGGAAAGTTTGCGTACTTTGAATTTTGCTCAGTTTCAGTTCATTGAATACTAAACCTAACCTAATAGTGGGTGAAATTAGTTCTGATGGGGAAAGTAAAGTTGATGACTCTAACTCTACAAAACACTTTTTTAAAATGTCCTCCTATGAACCCTATGTTTTGAAATGATATAAATTAAACAATGGAAGAAGTAAAACTCTTAGTCTACAAGCAAACTTTTCTTATTCATCGCATATGTGACAGTTGGTTATGTGTAATGTGTTAAAATATGCAGCTCTGAATATAGTGCTTTCACAAAACATTTCAGAAGCGTACATTTGTGACGAAAGATGAAATTATTATCAAACAGAGGAATGGGTAAGGAGATATTAAAATATGAAATACATCCACTGTTATGACTACTTTTCTTATGCATCTCCATACACTTCTGGTATAACTGTCTGCTCATGAAGGCATCCATATTCAAATTCCAAATATTTGCACTGACTTTTCATTTCCGAAACAAGCATCAATGACTAATTTGTTTCCCAAGTTGGAGAATGGAAAAAGGCATTTCCAATTTCTAGGCAAAATTATATGGAACAATTTGAGGCTGCTAGGTTAACATTAAGCTAGATATTTCCAAATGCTGACTCATATTATCTTCTAACAAAAATCTCTCCTCTTCTCACTTATTCCCTGGAACTATTATAAACCCCCAAAATCAGGAATTCAAATATAACAGAGAAACAGAATGCTGGGAGATATTGTTATTATATGTTTATTTTATTGCATTGTATTTTGTTTATTCAATTTCTATAGCTGCCCAATTCAACCAAGTGACTCTGGATGGCTTATAATTATAAAACCCTTTCAACAATTAAAAAGATATGAAAACAATAAAAGCATCCACAAAATAAGTAAGTATAAACAGCAGTTGTGATGATCAAACAACTGACAGTAAAGCCAAACCCAGGCCTGGATACAGGACCAAGGTTTTAAGCTTTGAAAAGCAATTGGGGTTGGGGGGGTCATTCTATTTTCTGAGGGAAGAATATTCCAGAAAGCAGGGGGCACAGTAGAAAAGGCATTTCTTCTAGTTAACAGAAGGACAGAATAACAGAGTTAGAAGGGACCCTGGAGGTCTTTTCATCAAAATCCCTACTTCAGCAGGAAACCCATTTCAGACAGATAATTGTCCAATTTCTTCTTTTAAATGTCTGGTATTGGAAGCACTCACAATTTCTGTAAGCAAGTCATTCCACTGAATAATTGTTCTCAGTATTGTTTCTTTTAAATTACTATTATTAAGGTTCTTGCAGTAATAATGAATTACTTAGCCCACAATCCTCTGGCCATATTAAAAAGGGGTCTGTAGGGTTCCTCGGCTCCCCCTGCCTCCAAGGTAAGGTGTATACTGTTCAGTAGTTCTGACTTGAAAATAGAGTATCAGGCTTTCCATGTTCTATCTAACTCCTCAAGAAAAATCCCATCAAGGAAATTCCTTTCTCAATTCCTAATGGTCAGTAAAACAATGGGAAGAAAATGTCTTACTTATTGCCACTTTTGGGGCCACAATGTTGTGGTAATTTATTTTAATACTTTAGAAAGTACTACTTCACAGGAGAACCAACTTCCAGGGGAGGAAGTGGATCAATCATCAGGAACTGAATTTAAACATGCTTCAAATAAACACATTTCCATCATCCAACAATAATTAAAAATAAAAAAACATAAAATATAATTAAAATTAAAATTATAAATATATAAATAATATTAAAAAGAATACAAAAACAAACTCAAAGGGCAAACTCAGTGAACCACTAGATCATTTTTCTGCCATCAGTTTTCTGTATTTCTATCTAATTATGAAACACTCTGGCCCAGAGCTTGGAAAAGTTTTGAAGAAATGCTTCATTTTGATAGCACTTCAAACAAAAGAAATCCTCAAATCTGCTTTTCAGAGTAACAGTGGCTTCCTTATTTAAAAGACTGAAGAGAGAATCCAACTACATGTAGATGTGACCAGGTCAAAACCTTCTCAGTGTGTATCAAGATATCTCCTAAGCCAGATAGCCTGAGGTGGACTGTGAAGAACTATGCAGCATGTGCTCAAGGTATACAGGCAAGGGATAATGCACAATGCAAGTGGTTGGCCTGAATCTGCCAATGGGATGAAAAGTGGTCTCTCAGACTTTGGCGCAGTTGCTGAGGAATCTGATAGTGAGCAGTAGATACATTCATTCCAAAGTCATTTCAATGTTCATCTAGGGGCCTCCATGATAGGGTGGCTTTGGTAAAGTCTATGAGATTAACCATTTTGCAATTTTGGATCCTTCTAGATTGCTTTAAAAAATACTTACCGTATGTGTACTGTATATCAATGCATATTACTTCATAGCTCTGCTTAAAACAAAAATAAGAAAAATAAATATTATTATATTTATATTACAATATTAAATTATTATAATACTATAATGCAGGAAGAATACATCTATCATTCCATTTTCCCTTCATTGTTTCTCTTCCTCCTCCTCCTTTTCCTTCCATGCATGAGCAAAAAAACTGACAAAAGTATTATATTTAAGTGTTTTCCTTGAGCACTATGGAAGCAATTCATATGCACATATTGCAAAGTCACTGGGCATTTAGTTTATTCTAAACTATATTATGGATTTGTAATTGATAATTTTATAAGATTTTATGCCATGAAGAAATTGGGGCATATCAACATCTCACTTACAAAGAAACCTCCAGAGCACAAACTTTATCAAACATTTGATACACTGTGCACTAATCTGCGATCTTTGGCTGGCAGATCCACTTAGCTTCCAACGAGAAGAATGGGTTTATTATCTGGTGGGAAATTTTTCTTACTGTTCAGACATTTTTAGTCTAATTTTTCCAGTTAGATTTAAATTGGAAGAAATGAAATTATTGTTTCAATAAAAGTACCTTCTCTGCTGTGCTTTAAGAGGCCACTTGGGATTTGCCTCCCCCCACAACTTCCATGCCTCTCACATCAGCAATTTTATCATATGAACTACTGTATTTATAGGGAAAATAAAAGTCCAAAGCCAATGCAGGGAGGATTCTTTGTAAGCCTTTTAACCCTAGCAAGAAAATGTATATATTTGAATTACTATAGAATATTGCATTATTTTCATTCAATCATTTATTGGTTTGTTTATTTGGCAAATTTGCCTATCTTACTAAATGTGTCTCTTGGCACCGTACAACCAACTCTTCTTCTTTTCTTCTTTACTTCCTCTTTTACTGTTTTGGATATTGAAGGAGATAAAAAGTTCTGGTTATTGCTCTACTGGTGGCTTCAATTATAGTTTTTTTTTTAAATGCTAGCGTAGCATGTCTTTTATGCTGTCTTCTGGGCCTGCCTTATGTTCTTTGACTTTCTCTACTTTTTGTATATGCCTGGTACTGCATGGAATCTCAAGGCCCAGTTTTTCAACCAACATAGTTAAAAACAATGTAACTTCCAATAAATCAATTGAACATAAATAACAAAACAAGATTGTGGGAGAATAACAATCATCTAATCACAATACACCCTACAGGCTGCTTATAAAATTCCCAAGGTGGTTGGAAAAACTCACTTCTTAAAAACTTTCCAGAGGGATAGTAGGGATGGAGTTAGCTCATCTTAGGGAGAATGTTGTCCCAGATGGTGGGAGTCACAGCAGTAGGGTTAAGGCACATCCTCTGCGTTCTTTCAGATGGAACTCTTTTACAGACAGGATCTATAACACAACCTCCTGGTGGAACTAATAAGCAACAGCAAAAGCACTTAGGATTCACAGTGCTTTTACAGCTCTTTCTAAAGTGGTTTACAGAATCAGCATATTGACCCAACAATCTGGGTCCTCATTTTACCCACCTCAGAAGGATGGAAAGCTGAGTCAGCTTTGAGCCTGGTGAGATTTGATCTGCCAAATTGCAGGCAGCCGGCAGTCAGCAGAAGTAGTATTCTCACCACTTCGCCACCGCAGCTTAATAAGATGGGATCCTCCTCCTCCCCACCCCTCCTCCTCCTCCTCCCCTTCCCCTTCCTCCCTCCTTCTCTTCCTCCTCCTTGAATTACATTTAATTTCTCAGTTCAGGAAAAATGTCTTATAAAAACTACCTTCTTCAAGATAATTGCTAATTATTAGAGACATCACTCTTTTTCTTTCTTTCAAGTCAGTTTTAATGCTGGACCCAGTAACCTTCTTCCACAGGCTGAAAAAAGTAACCAGCCCAAACTCACCCAGCTGGCTTCATGTAAGAGAAGACATTCAATTTCTAGGCCAGTGCCTTTAACCCTATATCAAACTGGCTCTGCAGCTATAAGAAAGTTATTGGGTTTTTTGTCTTTTCCCACAGCTTGAGACACAGTAGTTGTTTGTGTATATATGAGGTTTTTAGAAGTATGTAACTACAAGGACATACTCTTTCCTTTTATATAGATATTGAGATGAGATGTATTTAGTAATAAGTTTTGTTATGTAGAGCATGGAAACACCATGAGTTTTCCCCACCAATTCTGTTGGTACAAAGTCATTTCAGACAACCAAAAATAGTTTACTCTTGGGATTTTTCTCCTGCTAATCAGAATGACATAGTGGAAAATAGAAACCTTTATTGATTCCCAACTCACTTATGATAGGAACACCATAAAAGGTTTTTTCCAAATATTATTATTTCCACAAGAATATATGAGCTGATAACAGTTCCCTAAACAACATCTTTTGTCTCTATAATTTCAAAACATTGCTAGAACTGAGTCTACTTCTGCTATCATAAAAATAGAGGTAAGTGCATTTGTAACCATAAACTAATCTCAAAGGAATGCAAATAAAGTATTCATAATACAGAACAATGGAAACAAATCTATGCCCTTCACTTCTGTATTTCTTTCTCTTCATACAAAATAAACAACTACAATATAGAACTTGAAAAACATCTGCATACCATAGTTTAGTATTTATTAAATCATCATCTCTGGATATGAGAATTCAACTGCAACATTATCTATTCAACTATGATTAATATTTTACATTTTCTTATTCCTTTATCCTTTTTTCTTTTCTTTTTGCTTCATTTCACTTAAAGTAAAACCATCAATGTTTTGATGTTGGCAAAAATAATCGTAAAACAACAAAATATACTGTGTAGGCTGGCCACATAGCAAGAAGAACTGATGGCAGGTAGACTAAGGAAGTCATAGAATGGATCCTTCTTGATAAAAAGCATCCATGAAAGACACTTAAAATAAGATGGATCAACAACATTAGCATGTATTGCAGGCCCAGTTGGCGAAAGGAACCTCAGGACCATATTGTTTGGAAACATGAAGAAGAGGTCTTCATCCTGCAATGGATAGACAGTGGCTAGAATGATGATGATGATGATGATGATGATGATGATGATGGAGAAGGAGAAGGAATTAATATTTTTTTCTTCTGAAATCCAACATGTTTACATCACTGTTCAGGGTTCATGCAGAACCTAAACTTGAGAAGCTTCTGTTTAAAAGCTATTATCATCATCATTTTCAATAGGTTTGAGCAAGGCCAGTTATATACATGGAATAAATATTGATTACTTTATAGGATTGTGAAATAAATATGAATAATCATGCACTTTGATTGTATTACCTAAACCAATGTTGCAGCCTATTCCAACAATTAAAATATGCCTTTTTATCACAACACCATAATGTACATTTTTAATGAAAAAAACATCCTTTCCATTATACGGTAGCTACAAACAAATTAATTTGTTTTGTTTCCTCCACTGTAACTTGACTTTCTCCTTGAAATCACAGATTCTTTCTATCAGACAAATTCTGCATATTATGCAGAAAGGTGTGAAAGTGTGTGAAATTTCCACTCATTAATATTAGGTGAGATTAATTGTAAGGTAGGTGCACAATAGATTTCATATTTCTGTACATATATACAATATATCAAGGTAATCTGTATTGAGTTTAGTTATTGTTGATCCCAATGGAGTGTGGATCAAATTTCCACATCACAAATCAGGAAGTGTGACTTATAATTTATTTATTTTTTTGCTAATTTGTGATTGATATTTTAACGTGCTGTTTTTATGTGTGTTGTTTTCCATTCAGAGATGAAAGAAGGAAGGAAGGAAGGAAGGAAGGAAGGAAGGAAGGAAGGAAGGAAGGAAGGAAGGAATAATGAATAGATAATTCTTATAAAAACATGATTAACTTAAAGGTAGTCTCTTCACTACTTACAAATCTGGCATAATTAGCTTCACTTCTTTCCTAACTAGTTTTGAAGTCTTTAAAACAGTCAGTTATTTAAATAGATGACTCATTAGTGCTAGTATCTAGCATATATTGCATATCAAAAGCTTCAATTGCTCTGCCAAATACATTTGTCTTTTACAAAACCGTAACATTAAATGCGGGATAAATGTTCTTGACAACCAATCTAATGAGGGGATTGACTGACCAAGTGCTCATCTAATTACTCATTAGATTTCCCATAAGCTAGTGGCATGTTTCTAAATGTGCAATGCACAAACTCTTAATTAACAATGTAAGCATATATTCACCATCAAACATATTGATTTCCAGTTTCATAATGGTACTACTCGCTCTCTGTGATCTTCCTTCAAAGCAGTTAGAGAGAAAGGGAAAAAAATGTTTTGCTGGGTTGCTGTCATTGCATTGGGCTCAGGTGAGCACTCAATACAAATCCTTAAAAGTACCTTATGGAATCAGGATTTCTTCAACCTGCTCCCACATTATTTTCCATTTCTCATTAATCAGAATTCATAAAACAATCACATCAATAATTTTTGCTGAATAGTTCACTATAAAGTATTCTCTATTTTCTTCATTGTCTTAAGAAACTTATATAAATGAATTTCCTGCTTGCTCTGGGATCTCTTAAAAGCTTCAGAAGTGGTTGAGAGGGTTCTTTTTTTTAATTGAGAAAGACTTCAGCTAAAAGTGAGTTTGCCATTAAAAGGATTTGAAAAAACAACTGCCTAGGACAGAAGTACAATATCTTATGCTACCAAGTAACAAAAAAAAAAGATTTTTATCTGTGTTAGAAACAAGTTAGATGCATTCATGTACTTTGTCAGAAAGTTTCAAGTAATATACTTTTTAAAAATATACTTTTTACTGTATCCACATGTAGTTTTATTCTAGTTCCATTACATTTTTCCATTCCATTCATATATACTTAGAATTAAAGATTGTGAGTTTGCTTGCTCACAGAATAACTGTCCTGAGTGTCTTCAGATCCAAAATAAATACCTATTAACTGAGATGAAAACTGGTGGGATCACCTCCCACCATTCCATCTAACACATTCTATCAATGCTCACTTGGTGGATCTTTATTTTGGGAAAGGAGAATTTGAAGGGGACAACTTTTAATAAAGTACTGGGCTACAGCTATTCATCTTTTCATTTTCTTAGAATGCTGATGGGACTCTCATTCAAAAGGATAACACTAGATCTTTGCTTGCATCAGCTACCCATTTACAATGTTTTATTGGTTGATTGGTTGATTGATTGATCGATTGACCAACACATACATAGGTTTTCTCCATGACAATCTGGTCCTAACATGATCTTCCAAACAGTGCACTCATTGCCAGTTAACTGATTTCAGCCATCTAGCTGCTGGTCATCTCCTTTTTGTTTTTCCTTCATCTTTCCCAGCATTAGACACTTTTCCAAAGAGCTAGTCTCCACATCTACAGTAAGACATGAGCCTATTTCATGCCTGAACAAAAGCTCTGGGTTGATTTATTAGGATGGTCTATTCATATGTTTCCTTCATGATATTTTTAAGAGCCTCTTCTAGCCCTAAACTTCAAAAGCATCAACACTTTTTTTCTTTATCTGCTTCTTCAAAGTTCAACATTCACTTCCCAAGCGTGTCACAGGGAATACCATTGCTTGCATTCTTCTGATTTTTATAGGAATAAACACATCACGGCTTCTAACAATCTTTTCAAAGACCTTCACAGCTGCTGTACCAAGTGCTGGTCTGTGGTTTATTTCTTGACTGCTTGTTTCTCTATTGTTGATGGTTGCTCCTACAATAGCTTCAATAGATTCATTATCAAGTCTAAGGCTATTGCCATTGTAATGTTTATTTTAAAAAACTAAACAAAATTAAAATCAGATGAGATAAGAATTTTGGCAAGTGTACACAGGTCCTTCTGCCATGTACTATTATATTGTTACATTGTGGATAGGCTCCAGAGAATCATATGAGTTGGAATGTTAATGAAAGAATTGATTTGTTTTTCTCACTCAGAGCCAATATGCTTCTCTTTCATGCTTTGCTGACCATATGGTAAACTGCTTTTGAAACTAATATATACGAAAAACATTGTGACTGCAGCATGGAAGCTACAGACTATAGTTTCTACGCTACAGTCACATTCAATGTTCATTAAATATATGGCAGTCTTTCAATAAATGAAAAGTTACATTTGGCGCTTAACCAAAAGAATCAAATCATATCATCACCAAGTGCTACTTATAGTTGGCTAAATGCAGAACCCAATGCTTAGAATCTCATCTTGGCTAAACTAGCTGGCATGAGCAAAGCTATAGTCCAACATATTGGCACAGAAACAATCTGGGGAAGGCTGAAGATTACAACAAAGCTATTTAAATCTAATACAAGTAGAAAGCTAGCTGGGCTTATTGCAAAAAAAAGCAATCAGACATTTAAAGCTGAGCTGTAATATGCTTTATATGTCAGGCCAATTAATTTCAGACATTTGGGAATAATTAAAATAAGCCAGAAATCTAAATTCAAACTCTGATTCTTAGAACCTAACTAATCATAAACATGATGCTTTCGTTTCCTTTTCTTGTTACCCTGTTGCATAAAATTTCCATTAAAAATTCTACTTATATGCCCTTAATATACCATGCTAATCTATTTTGCAAATCTTATTTCTCTCCACTACAAATCTGTTGTGCATTTGAATTTTTAGGCTCAACTACATGGAAAGAGAAGGCAGTACTTGTTAATGCAGCATGCCTCTCCATCACTATGGTATTAAGGACAATTTACCTGAGTATACATCAATTAAGTCAAACAACAATTGTAAATGTAAATCACATATATATCTTCATTGGCATGTAGAAACCAAGTGTTTCCTTCTACATGGGATTTTAAATGCTACTCAGTGTGCATTCATGTGTGTCTCTGAATATATATGTATTTGTGTGTGTGATATCAGATCTCTCCCCTCTTTTTTAGGACGGGATAGAGATTTCCTCTTGCATTCATTAGATGTTGATATGACAGTTTGTAAATTGTCATATCATTAATCAGAAGAGATAGGAAAGTTTAATAGTAGACATTTGCCTCCACCCTCAAACATGTAAATTTAAGACAATGCTTTAACAGTTAATGGACAGATCCAGCCAGAGATCAAATAAAAATAATGGAACTCTGTAAGCTTGTCAACTAAGCAATCAATCAATTGGCAATAATTGGATTATATAAAGTGCGGTTTTGGTCCGCACTTGGAGGGCCGCTCATTGTTAAGGCCAAATACGTCAAGAAGACTCCACGCAGGTTCTTCCTCGGATGAGCTGACCCTGACACAGAGTCCGGGGGGCTCTTTTATTGGGTGAGTATAGGCAGGGTTTAGCAAATACACGTTACAAATCATGCCATATAAGGTATTTTAGCTATATATGTTACCACAGTAAATTTTCCTATACAAGCTTCACTTTTGTGCGAGTAAGGTATAGAAACATTGCCGTTTGTGGTTTCGTGGTTAGAACGGGATATGTAGAAACAGACAGATAGTGCAGCTACATTTTCTGCTGCTAACTTCCTTGTACATGGTCTGACTCTGATAAGAATCTACACATACAGGTTACACAAAGGTTACATGTCAAATACAAAAGCAAGGGTTATATATGTCTAATACAAAGCAAAGGTTTAAGATGTCAAATACAGAAACGACTTAATGGATCTTCGCCACAATAAAGGTAATAAAAGTACTGAGGAGTCAGAGTTAAATTCAGAGATGGGTTGTTTTCTACCTGATACCAAAGATAGCCAGGTATAACCAGGTATCTCTGGTATAAGATGGAAAACCATTCAAATTTGGATCATTTTGTAGAGTCAGAACGAATAAATCTAATATATTAAGGGGAAGTCTTGAATTTTGTCACTGATAGTGAATCTTCTCTACATTTATGTACTCCATAGTGACCTTTACTTGATGGGATTGTAAGTCCAGTGATGTTATACAGAATTATAGAGAATCTTAAGTATCTACTTTTTTAAAGTTGTCCTTCTCCAGCCATCAACTCCCTTTAATGGTTGTATTTTTTTAAAAAATATTTTATTTTTAAAAAACAAAATACAAATCTCTTTTCACATTAACAGTGTTCGTGTCGGTTGTATTAATAATGGTTGTATTTTAATGGTGTTTCTTTAAATTCATTTTACTCTCTTTTCAGCTACCCTCTTTACTCAGCTGTTATTCTGAATGCTTTTATGGTCATTACAAACTGCCCTGAAGTTTTCCATAAACAGAAACAGGCTAGACATATGTGAAACAAATGAATGCATTCAATTATGCACAGATGTTCCTTTCTCAATGAAATATACATTTTATTCTCATGTTCATTTTTCATTATATATGTATGGTGCTTGTAGTTTTCCCTGTGTGTGGGCAGAGGATGAGTGGGTGTTTGTAATTTTTTTTCCTAATGAAACTTTTTTACTTGCTTATTTCTGCAGATGTGCATTTTTAAAATGGTATGCAGAAAAAGTATTCTCCCCCATTCCTGAACATCCTGTTTTGACTCCCTGGGAAGTCTGTTAGAAGCCATTAGTCTTTTGGAACAGAGATGAACAGTTCATTTGATGTTGTCTATCACACCTGTACATTCAGAAGGAAATTCTATTCAGTCTGTATCGGTTGCATAATCTATTGTTTTTGTCTGTTTGTTTTGTTTTAACTATCCAGGGCAAATGATTGTGGTTATGGATATTTTCTCCCACCAGATTGAGGCAGCATTTTGCTTTTGTTCCTCTACTAGTAATGCTATCTTGTCTATTCCAAAAGTTTAGATTTGCTCTAAGGAGATCAATGTGCAGGTCTTTTGCTTCTCACAAGCTGCTTCAGGAACCTGTTGCTTGTCTTACTTTACATGGGTTCTATCATGCCTTGGAGTCTCTTGTTTCTAATTCATTCTCTTTCTCTTCATATGATTGCTCTGGCCTTGGTTTCAATGATTTCAAACTTCTTATTTTTTCCCAAGACAACTCCTTAGAAATCATAAATTAGAAATCTACATGCAGTCATTTTAATGTATGCTGATTAGTGTACATTCAAAGTGTCAATAAAGTCATAACTCTATTATATACTTTGCATTATATGAACCGTTATATTTGCTGAAAGATATTTAAGTCTGAAATGTGTTTGGTTTCAAATACCAGGAATGTTTAATATCCACAAGACAGAATTTAAAATATGAACATAGGCAAACACATTCAGACATCATTTAAATTATGTCAAGGATTATATTTCATAGAGTTCTGCATGAAAATACAAGTATTTCTTTTTATTAAAAGTAACATATGCATTTCATCCCAAACATTCTTTAAAAAGAAGCAAGCGACTCAAAGGATGAATTTGCCAAAAGGTTATACACAAGCTGTAAGATTATTAACTGTGGCAATGGGCAATGTGGAAACAATTTATACACTTACCGCAAAGGCAATTCTATTTCTGAAAATGGCCATTTGAAAGAGCATCATAAATATCAGTACTTACATTTACAACCTTACCAGCAGTTTTGTGTGCTGCATCTGCAAATCTCAATAGGTTTGCTCATGTGTGGTATAAAGCTTGTCTTCTCAAACTAATAGCACAGTCCTGTGCATATTTACAATAAAAAGCAAGTCACAATGTCTTAGGGGAGATTTTGTTCCCAGGACTGTATATCAGCCAGGTATCTTTTTAAAATCCTATTATCATCCTCTGGATTTCTCAGTGCCTAAACTGGATATTTTATTGGTTTTGATTTATACTTCCATCTATGTATATTAATATATGACATTCCTTAGCATGTTCTGCAAATTCTGGAATGCGATCTGTAGGAATTATGTGATCATCTGATTTCTTAATATTTTGAAATTAGTTCCATCTCCACTAAGGCTCACTTTTTAAAAAGCAGAAGAATGACTCATAATTTTATTATTACGCTCCAGCAAGCTTTAAAAAAATGATAGCATAAGTCACTTTGATGAATGGAAAAGTATCTTTAGTATTTGTCATCTATAGAACCAGTTCTCAATGCTATAATTGTAATATGTAAACACAGACAACTATCTGCAAGTGCCTCCAGAAGAAACATAAATGTTCCTGTGTAAATTAATTGATACCCCCTGCCATAGTTTAGCCTGGCATAGTTTAGCATTTATTCCACCAGACCAGGATTTCGTCTTGCTCAGGAAAAAATTTGCAATTTGTTCTTGACTTTTTTTTCTTTTTTCTTTTTGCAAGCAAGGAATTTCTATTTGCAAGCAAGGAATACTGCTGAAGTGGCTGTGTTCCATTTGATCTTACATTGTTCCTAATAGCTGAGATCAATTGTCTGACTTCTATATGATTGCTATCATTGAAAAAGAGCACATTCTGCTTGGCTATCAGTTCCCTTCCAGTGCTACATAGTCACAACGGAGTTGCTGTTAGAACCCTGATAATTTCTACATTCTACTGTTTAAAATATAAAATTAGAAGACCTAAGCATGTGAAAGTACTATTTATCATTTTTCCCCAGACATAATAAACACATACGGAGATTTTTTTTTTAAAATGTGGTTATTCAGGAATTAATTGAAGACATAAACTTTCAAACTTACAATACATTTCATATTTGGCTTCCTAAGTATTAATGTAATTATCCAAGAAAATGACAGTACAAATTTTACCCCATTTCTTAATAATAAACAAAAACTGTGTGAAATTCAAATACCAACTTTCCCTACACAAGTCTACTCAATCAAATCGTGCTAGTATTTTGAAGAATGTCATTCTCTGCCTTGATAATTCAAATAATATCTTTAGTTTTCTTCCTGGGATAGTTAAGAAAACTGTTGCTCAAATGTTATCTTTAATGATAGCAACAGATCTTTAAATCCATTCCTGAAAGTATAGCCATAGCTTGTAAAATTTCTAAAGCAGCCTCTCACAAACAAGATCTCTAGAAATCAGGTAAAATTGTTGAATCGTGTACCCTTCAAAGTAGGACTAATATTTATTCCCATGTTTGCTGTATTTCCTAACTTTCCTTCAAAAGTTAGAATATAACAAGATCCTAATATCTTAAAGTAACTTGGATTTGACCTGGAGCATTCCATTAGCAGCTTCAACATCTCTTGTGATAATGTTATAAGCAAGAATAAGCAGTGATTGATGATGTTTTATTTAGGTTGATTCTGATTTAAGTTGACTTTGTTATTTCAGTGGGAGTTTCTCAGAACAATCTGCAGGCTATTTTATTTAGTTGGTGGAGAAAAGAATTGGTAGAATATATTACTTGTCTTGCTTGTCTTTGGTTCCTTAGTAACATAACTATCTTTGAATTCAAGGAGACTAAATTATATTTCCCTTTGTCATTATAATTTAGAATGAAGAACATCCAATCTAGACTGGCCATACATCCAGGAATTCAAGGTCAATTGCTAGAAGTGGTAACTTCAAATTGTATCTTATATAAATTCTCTAGCTACAGATATTCTTTCAGAACTGTATCATTAGGCTCTTGAGAGAAAGCTTGTAGAAATTCATATTCTACAGAAGAATATGAATAAAATTTACCAGAAAATAATTGGGGCTTTAAAACTTTCATGACACTATTTCCTCTAATAGCTTTCCAATTCCTTCACATACCTAGTTTAATAGATATTACTGGCATTTTTCCTCTGATCAAATGCTTCTAGGAATGGAGGTGAATTTGAAAGATAAAAGTTCTAGTTCAAT
Source organism: Naja naja (assembly GCA_009733165.1). Classification (NCBI taxonomy): domain Eukaryota; kingdom Metazoa; phylum Chordata; class Lepidosauria; order Squamata; family Elapidae; genus Naja; species Naja naja. The sequence goes on from CM019148.1 coordinate 280,173,405, forward strand.
TTTATCAGCTTATCATATTGACTGAATATTTTCTGAAAATCTTTTAGATTCTCAACTAAAAAATCTATACTTTTTAACTAATTTGCCAAAATAACTTCCTAATACTATAATTGAAGTCAGAGTTTTTTTCTCTCTCCCCACAAGAAAAGTGTTGGTAAAATATAATCCCACTTTTACATTTTTGTAACTTTTAGTAGGCTTCCATTTTACAAGTAGAAACTATTCCAGTATTGTCTGCCTATTTTAGGTATAGCTTCTAAATTAGAAAAATTGTATTGCTTGAGCAAACAGTTTTTTTTAATTCCACCATATATGAGAAGTACAATTGACCACATTTGTGTTTTGACTGAATTTCTTGATTCATAATTGCATCAAAGACTCAAATCATGATGATCTTTATAGAGTTCTAATTTATATTTGATTTAATAGTTAGGAATGAGCTTTAGTCTACAGTGACTATGACTAATATTGACAGAAGGTTGTTACAGCCATCATGAAATTGTGCCAAATAACACTCTGAAAATAAATTTTAATTTGCATAATTATCTTAGAGAAAGAAAAGCCTGTATCCATTGAAAATTTTAAAATGATGGTATTTGGCCAGTTAATATCTCTTTTGTTTTCAACATTTAAATTCAGGCATCAAAGATTGTGTTTTTCCTGTGTAACCATGACCTGGTCTTGATATTTCAAAATAGGATAGGGCTCCTGAGAATACTATATAAATAGGCTTTAGTCATTTACAGAGAAAATAACACTTTTCTGTTAATTACTCCAAAATAATGGCTTTGAGAAACACTAATGAAAACTTGAGTGGGCACTAGATTACCATTTTCTGGAAAGAACATTCTCTTTTAGTTATTTGAGTTTAATTCAGTTTCCTGAGAAACTCATTTTGCTGCCACCAAGTTACTATTTATTTATTTTATTTATTTATTTATTTATTTTGTCAATCACTTACAAGGTAAGTATAAGGATAAACATAGTTATGGATACATGAAATGAATACATATAAGAAAAATAAAAGAAACAATAGGATAGGGACGGTAGGCACATTGGTGCACTTATGCACACCCCCTACAGACCTCTTAGGAAAGGGGTGAGGTCAATAGTAGACAGTCTAAGGTTAAAGTTTTTGGGGTTTGGGAAGCAACCACAGAGTCAGGTAGAGTATTCCAGACATTGACCATTCTGTTGCTGAAGTCGTATTTCATGCAATCAAGTTTGGTGCGGTTAACCCTGAGTTTGTATCTATTGTGTGCTCTTGTATTGTTATGGTTGAAGCTGAAGTTTTCATTAACCAGGAGGACATTGCAATGTATGATTTTATATACTATACTTAGATCAGACCAAAGGTGACGTAGTTCTAGGTTTTCTAGGTCTAGAATTTCAAGTCTAGTGGCATAAGGTATTCTGCAACAAGTAGAGGAGTGTAGAACTCTTCTTATGCAAAATTTCTGGACTTTCTCAACTGTGTTAATATCAGATACGTGATGTGGGTTCCAGGCTGATGAGCTGTATTCGAGTATTGGTCTAGCAAATGTTTTGGATGCCCTAGTTAGCAGTGTGATATTACCAGAGAAAAAGCTACGTAGGATTAGGTTAACAACTCTTAATGCCTTTTTGGCTATGTAGTTACAGTAGGCTCTAGCACTTAGATCGTTAGAGATGAGTATTCCAAGGTCCTTGACGGAGTTTGGATCAATACATTATTAATTATTAATTACTAATACAGTTATTACATTTCAAAATTATTGCAAAAGCTTTTCATAATCATAAGAATGGCCAATTAACTGATCCTGTTATTAAAGTTATCATTCAAAAAGTACAAGATAGAAATTTGGGGTAATATTTCTGATAATACTATAGAAATTCTGCAGAATAAATATCTGATGATGGTACTGGTTTCCCCCAGAGCACACTGAAGATTTTTAAAGGCTGAACTAGGGCTGTCATCTATCAAAGCCTGCATAGATTTGTGTTAGATATAATTCTGGTGCAGGTTGAATTGAACTGAGGACATTTGCTGCCCAAAATTGTGTTGGGTGGAGCAGTTGAGAGATGAATGGTGGGCATGAAGTTGTCAGGTTCTGCTCTGAAATATCTTAGCATGGAAGCTTTTTTGGCAGATAATTTCCACCTTGCCCTGTGGAATTGGATTTATGATCATCATGCAGGTGATGACAGGACTATGATTTGTGGGTCTCATTCTTCAAATGCTTTTTGTGAACCTTTTAAAACATTGCATTTTCAGTTCCTATCCTACCCAGAAATTCTTGGAGTTTTTCCTGAACTAAGGTTTCAAATGATGTCCTCTGCTTTTTCCACAGAATGGTATTTTAACATCCTTTTGGTAGAATGCATTTATGAAACTATGTGGGTAATGTTGTTCAGTATTTTCTTCTATGAGCTGCTCAGAGCATCCAGTGATGGGAGGTGCTTCAGTCTCTTCATGGTAGGCTGGGCTTAAAATTGAGGATGCTCCTCCTCCTCCACAAGACTCCTCCTTAGCATCCCCAGTTTTAGCTCAGCCTTTTTAGATATAGGTTGTAGTTGATACTTCTCTCCTGGTCGGAGCAGTGCCTTTCATCTTTTCCTTATACAGATTCAGGTCCAGGATACAGGTTTCTTCTCTTTGATCATAACCCGATGTATTAGGCAATTCTGGGGGTTGGTTCAGGCATGTGCAGCAAGTGCTCAAGCTGAGCAAGGCAGAGGCCTCATTACACGTGGCAGCTTATCTTCCAATCATTCAGCCAGCCTTTTCTCAGCGTGCCATAGTCAGCCATTTTAATGCACTATTTCCTCGGTCGGAAGAGCCGGCAGAGACAAAAAAAAAAGACTTGCCATGAAGCTTCCCCCTCAGAACACCCTGAGAGCAGAGAGTTAGACCCTGCACCTTCCTGCTGATTGGTTTTGCTGCCAGCAGACCAGGAGGTGTTTTGGCTGTATTAATTCTCTTAATTCTCTTGCGACATGAGGTGGCCACCATTTTAACGGTTGCAAAGTGCAAGATCCTCTTGATTCCTGTGAGTGATATTGCCCTGTAGGTTTCCCTCCTTGGGGACCAGGGCCTTACAATCCCTACCTTCTGCTCTTCAGCATAAGGCACTATTAAAATTGTTGGCTATTCCACAGGCACTATTACAGCCAAACTGAGTATATTATCAGTTGCAGACCTGTCTGCCTCCATACTGGGACCTGGTCTGGGGATGTTCTGATACTGATTTGGAATTGAATTACAAAAAGAAAAAAAAGGGTTTCTGATTACTGTTTGGATAGTTATTATTATATAAAAAAATCACAAATTTCAATTAGTGTAAATTTAAAAAAAAAAAAACAGATAAATTATATATCTTACATGGGACAAGACCCGAATACACCAAGACCTACATACCTTTACCCGTGAAAATCTACGAAAACAAATATCCTACCTCTACGGGGAGGAAACCTTCCAGCTGACCCAGATCTATGAGAAACTCGAAGTCCGAAGAGCCACCATCTTATGTGACCTCACATTCCTACGCAATTGCCGAGACAAAAACATGATCCCCACATGCTTCCAACTCAAATTCCACTCTAAAACCTCAGCCGCTGAAAGGATCCTGAAAAGAACTGAATTAGCTCTAATCAGAAATGAACTCCACAGGAAAAGATTCCTACTAGACCAAACCAACAGGGACCTACTCACCCTCCACCTCAAACTCAGTAACAAAATCCACCCAGCACTCTGGGACAAATCCAAACAACTAGCCCTCTGGAGAGCCGAAACAGAAACCTTCCACAAGACAGACACACACACCAACAAACTCCACAGACTAGAGAAATGCCAGAAGCCCAACCCCCCCCCCACTACAATGCATGAAACAAACAGTACACAACATATCAGACAGAACCCTCACCATGGCAGAAACCAATGTCCTTCCAAAGGATTCAACTTTGCTGTCGCCCCCAAACGCATCCCCACTGAAAACATCATATGTGGAGTTGAAGCCAGCCTAACCAAAATTAACCCAGATACAGCCAATAAAATCAGACTTGAAGTCACCAATGTCCTCTGCTCCAGCAGTCCACCCAGAAGCAACTTACACAAAGAAGAACAAAAAGCACTCAGCAACTTGAGGAAAGACAACAACATAATCATCCTCCCAGCAGACAAAGGCAATGCCACAGTCATGATGAACACATCTGACTACCAATCCAAACTATCCAACCTACTCCAAGACCCCGCTTACAAACCTCTAAACACAGACCTCACCACCTACCTGGAGAAAACCACCAAATCCAAAATAAAAGCCTCACCCATCAGTGAAAAGATCCAGCAAATAATCATCCCCAGAGAAAAATCATCTAGATGCCCTAAGCTCTATGGCCTCCCCAAGATACACAAAGAAGGAACACCACTCAGACCCATAGTCAGCTCCATAGGCTCACCTCTACAGAACCTTGCCAAATTTCTTGCCAAACAACTCCAGCCCTACACAGAATCCATCACCTCACACGTACAAAACTCTTTCCACTTCATAGAAACAATAAAGAAACAAAACCTACAACTCAGCGACCTACTTGTGAGCTTCGATGTCATATCCCTCTTCACCCAAGTACCTATTAAAGAAGCCTTGACAGCTATCCAAAACAAATACAATCCCCCTAAGCACATCCTAGATCTGACCAACCATTACCTTTCCAACACATACTTCATCCACAATGGACAAAGATATAAACAGATAGAAGGAACACCTATGGGATCACCCCTCTCACCCATCATCGCTAATCTATACATGGAACATTTTGAAACCAATGCTCTAGACAAATCCGAATACAAACCCAAACTCTGGCTTAGATATGTAGATGACACTTTCATAATTTGGCCACATGGGAAAGAAAAACTGGACAACTTCCTCACACATCTCAACAGCCTACACCCCAAAATACAATTTACCATGGAAACAGAAATTAACAACCAACTTCCGTTCCTGGACGTCCTAATTTACAAAAAAACCAATGGCTCCCTAGGACACACCATCTACCAGAAGAAGACACACACCAACCGCTACTTAAATGCACAATCCCATCACCACCCTGCACAGATCAACTCCGTAGCCAAGACCCTCATCTCCAGAACCAAATGCCTAGCTGAAAAAGACCACTTGAGAACAGAATTACACACCCTCACTAACGTATTAATGTCCAATGGATTCCAAAGAAGCACAATCACCAACCTAATCCTAAGGGAGACTCCCCAAAAACCAAGACACAGAAAGGACAATGGCATCGCCCTCCTCCCTTACATCAAAGGCACCACAGATAAAATCAGCAAAATTCTCCACAAACACAATATCAGGACAGCCTTTGGCACTGACCAAAAAATAGCCAACATCTTAAGAAACCCCAAAGACAAGATCCAGCTAGAAAACCAAGGAGTTTATGAAATACCATGCAAAATTTGCCCAGCCACATACATTGGACAAACCAACAGGAGAATAAATGCACGCATTGCAGAACACAAGAACGCAGTCAGAAAAGAAGAAAAACTTCCTCCCTTTTCCAGCACCTTAAAGCCACAGGACATGAAATTGATTTTGAGGGATCCAACCTTATCTCCAACACTGAACACTTCAACAAGAAAATAATTAGGAAGCCATCGAAATAGAGAAACACCCCCATAACATGAATAAACGGGATGATACTTCCCGCCTACCAGACATCTGGAAACTAGCCCTAATCAACAAACGAGTCCCAGCCATGAAAACCAACACCGGACCCAAAATAACACATGATGCCACCACCAATCTCCCTCACCAGACTCAAACCCAAGCCCACCCCACAGACAAAAAGGCAACCAGTCCAGAAACCAGACCATGGCTGCAACACCAGCTGCTACACCCCCTCCAACCCCCAAACTAAGCAAACTGACACATGCTATAAACACATAGCCAGACCTCAAACTGAGCCAAACCAAGGCCCGAATGTCACATCACAGCCTTCCACCCAGGATACTACATCATGGAACTCAGGAGATTACAACACAAAACCTCAGGAGGTTGCAACACAGACAACGACCCAGGAGATTACAGCACAAGACCCAGGATGTCACAACAATAAAACTCAGAAGGTCATCATCACAGCCCACTACCCAGTAGTACAACACACAAAGGCTGAAGGACACACAGCCACCACCTCAGCCACACAGGCTCTTATGAAAAGCCAACCAATCAGCAAACATCAACTCCATCAACCAATCAAGAAGCAACAACACAGCCAACAACATAGCCAACCAATCAGCAAACACCAATTCCATCAACCAATCAAGAAGCGACAACACAGCCAACAACACAGCCAACCAACCCGCTACAGCAGAGCCAGCACACCACACCTCCTCCAGTATTTATAGAGAGAAGGCAGCTCAGATCACGCTTTGCTGGAACAAGCACAAAGCCAAAGACACCAGCCTGAAGATGGCGAGTGGGATCGCCAAACGTCACCAAGGTATTCTCAATCTTACACGGACAAGACCCGAATACATCAAGACATATATATATATATATATTTGTTTTGAGATTTCATGGATAGATTAGGTCTTGGTGTATTAGTTTGTCCCATTGAGATTGATTTAACGCTGACGAAATTCATTATTCAGCGTCTTCAGCTTCTTCTCCCAGAAGAACGGCTGAAGACACCAGCCTGAAGATGACGGATGAGATTTCATCGAAACATTGCCAAGGTATTCTCAATCTTACATGGGACAAGACCCGAATACACCAAGACCTACATATATATATACACACACACACACACACACACACACACACACACATCTATAATACCTTGTATATATTTTTTCGTACTCTACAAATTTCCCCCCCAAAAAAAGTTCACTACAATACACAGGGGGACTTTATTGTACAGGATGCCCTGCCCCTTTAGGGAGCAGGTCCCTACGTGTGCCAACCACCAAAAACAATTTCTTTGATTGTTTTATCTCAGTACAGCCTCGTATTCCTTTAATTGTCTCCGGATAGTGGTGTAATGATCTGGGTGGGGGATCACCAACTGGGTGGGGGATCACCAACTAGCCAACCCCTGTCATGGACCAATCATTACCTCCTTCAGCTGGTCTTCCAGCATGTCACCCCTCGTTGCTGGGATACGGAACCGACCAGGTGGTTCCATCCCAGGCACCTGATGGACCCAGAAGGGTTTCAGACGGTGCTTGGGGTGTTGCCTGTCTCCCTTACCCACAGCTCAGTCGAGGCCCTGGTGGATGCCTGGCAACAGGCTGCCTCAGAGGCCCTCAACCGTGTTGTCCCTTTGCGGCCCCTGACCCAATGCAGATCTCGGTTAGCTCCATTGTTTTCTGTGGAGCTCCAGGAGATGAAACACCAGAGGAGGGGCCTAGAGAGCAGTTGGAGGTCCAGTCGGTCAGAATCTGACCTATCCCAGTTAAGATCCTTTACAAGGACTTATCTGGGGGTGATGGGAGCAGAGAAGCATGCTTACTTCTCCGCTCCCATTGCGTCCGCAGAGAATCGCACAGCCACCCTGTTTAGGGTCACCCGCTCCCTCCTTAACCAGGGGGTGAGGGAGGACGCTTTGCAAGGGTGGGCTGAGGAATTTAGTCAGCATTTGCTGGACAAGATCACTCAGATCCGGGCCGGTCTGGACTCCGACTGGCTAGAGTTTGACGAGGTGGTAACGCAGGGTCTTGTGGATACTATCTGGGATGAGTTTGAGCCTGTGACTCCAGATAAAGTGGACAGGATCATGCGAAGGCTGAGTTCCACCATGTGTTTATTGGACCCATGTCCCTCCTAGCTGGTCTACGCCACCTGGGAGGTTACACGAGGCTGGCTCCAGGCAGTGGTCAACGCTTCATTGAGTGAGGGATCCTTCCCTGCCACCTTGAAGGAGGCAGTGATGAGGCCCCTTCTTAAGAAGCCTGCCTTGGACCCAGCCATTTTGAATAACTTTTGTCCTGTCTCCAACCTTCGCTTTGTTGTGAAGGTTGTTGAGACCATGGTGGCACATCAGCTCCTGGGGTTCCTGGAGGAAGCAGTTTACCTGGATCTGTACCAATCGGGTTTCAGGCCTGGGTACAGCATGGAGATGGCATTGGTCGCATTGATGAATGATCTCTGGAGGGCTCATGAAGGGGATATTCCTCTGTCCTAGTCCTATCAGACCTCTCAGCGGCTTTTGATACCATCGACCATGGTATCTTATTTGCCTCGGGGGTTGGGGGTGGGAGGCACCATTTTGCGGTGGATCTCCTCCTACCTGTCGGGTCGTTCGCAATCGGTGGTGGCAGGAGGGCAGAGGTCGACTCCGAGGCCCCTCACTTGTGGGATTCTTCAGGGGTCAGTCCTCTCTCCCCTCCTGTTCAACATCTATATGAAGCTGCTGGGTGAGATCATCAGTGGTTTTGGGGTGAGGTATCATCAGTATGCTGATGATTCCTAGCTTTTTATCTCCACCCCAAGCCAACTCAGTTGTGACTTCACCATGATGTCTCGTTGCCTGGAAGTGGTACGAATCTGGATGGGGAGGAACAGGCTCCAGCTCAACCCAGCCAAGACTGAGTGGCTGTGTGTACCGGCATCTCGGATGATCCAGGGTGTTCCATCGTTAGGCATGGGGGGAGAGGTATTGCCCCCCATGGATAGGGTGCGCAACTTGGGTGTCCTCCTGGACACACAGCTCAGTTTGGAGGAGCAAGTGGGAGCCGTGACCAGGGGGCACTTGCCCAGGTTCTCCTGGTGTGCCAGTTGCGCCCTTATCTGGACCGAGATGCCTTGCACACAGTTACTCATGCACTCATTATGTCCCGAGTCGACTACCACAATGCTCTCTATATGGGGCTGCCCTTGCGGACCACACTGAGGCTTCAACTGGTGCAGAATGCGGCTGCGCAGGTTGTGATGGGAGTATCCCGATACTCCCATATTACACCCCTCCTTCGCGAACTGCATTGGTTGCCGGTTGTCCTCCGGGTGAGATTCAAGGTGCTGGTACTTACCTATAAAGCTCTACATGGCTTGGGGCCAGGGTACTTGCGGGAACGTCTCTTGCCAGCATCGGCTGCCCATCGCCCTGTGCACAGCCTGTTCCTCCCCATCCAGATCCATACCGCTTGGCAGCATCTCTGAGAGACAGGTCTATCCATCTTCAATGCTACCTGGATGATATTCTACTACTAGCATCTTCTGTTCAATGAGCAAATTGGGAAACTCACATTGCACTAATGGTCAAAAAGTCACTTAACTCCATCCATCAGACTGACTCACCTAGGCACCATCATTGACACCATAGAAAGCAGAGTCTTTTTATCTTCAGATAGACATGAAAGCATCAGGGAATTAGCTCTTCAGATCAGCTCTGTTAGGAGAGTAAAACTATGTCTTCTTTCTAAATTATTGGGAAAAATGATTTCTTGTATTTTTATTATCCCTTGGGCCTGGTTCCATGCCAGAACCCTTCAATGGTTCCTGTTGCCATATCAACGGGGCAGGAGGGCCGATACCAACTCTCGAGTCATAGTCCCATCAGCTGTCATCAGATCACTAAGATGGTGGACTCAACTCAGAATCAACAGTGGTTGCCCTTTCAGGGAACCACACAGGGCAACAGTTACAGATACTAGCCTAGTGGGATGGGGGGGCCACTACCATTCGCATGCGGCACAAGGTCTCTGTACTGCCTCAGAGAGGGCTCACAATATCAACTGGTTGGAGCTCTGAGTGGTACATTTAGCACTTCGCAACTTCCTCCCTCATATCCAACACAAACAAGTGCTTGTCCTGACAGACAATATAACAACAAAGGTCCATATCAACAAACAAGGGGGCACCCATTCCAGCCTGTTGATGAAGGAAGCAGAGAGACTGTTTCAGTGGGCTGAACTTCATCTTCTTTCTCTAAAAGCAGAACACATATAGGGACAGCAAACGTCCAAGCGGATTGGCTCAGCAGAGCCACCATAGACCAAGCAGAATGGTGCCTGGACCCCAAGTTCTTTTTGGAAGCAACTCGGCGTTTGGGCCAACTGGTGGTTGACCTCTTTGCCTCTCCTCTAAATGCACAGCTGCCTCAGTTCATTTCTCGTTACCCATCGCCGAGAGCGGAGGCCATGAATGCCCTCAGATGTCACTGCCCCCCCGGCCTATTTTATGCCTTTCCTCCTCTTCCTGTAATTCCCAAATTGATTCAGAAGTTGTTGGAGGAGAAAGCAGACCTTCTATTGGTGGGCCCATACTGGCCATGACAGATATAGTTTGCAGATCTGAAGGACTTATGAACAGAACCCCCTTGGAGGATTCTACCATCAGTTGTGTCGCTGTCTCAAGGTCCAGTTCTACATCCGCAACCACAATGGCTAAACTTAGCCGTGTGGAAGTTGAGCGGCGACGTCTAAGGGAAGAGCATTTTTCTAGTCAAGTTATTCAAACTATCCAAGCTGCCAGATGGCCTTTGACGAACCGAATCTATGAAGTTACTTGATCTAGCTTCTGCCGCTGGTGTCGGAGGTTTCAGTTTGACCCCACTTCTCTCTCAGTGGCACAGTTATTAGAATTTTTACAAGTGGTCCTGAGCAAGGGGTTGTTTCCAAATACCTTGCGGAGACAAGTGGCAGCACTTGCCTCCGTTATTTCCTGGGATGGCCTCCCCTCTCTTTCACACCATCCTCACATTCACAATTTCCTATGAGGTGCAAAAAATTTAAGACCTCCCATAGTACACCGTTATCCCACTTGGGATCTAAACAAAGTACTAACAGCACTTACTATGGGTCCCTTTGAGCCTTTATGAAGCTCGACTCTCCGGTTTCTAACTTACAAAGTGGTCTTTTTGATTGCAATTACATCTGCACGGCAAATTTCTGAGCTAGCGGCATTGTCCATATGCAAGGATTTATGCATTTTCCATGCAGACAGAGTGATTCTCAGACCAGATCCCTCCTTCATTCCCAAAATTAATTCAGCATTCCACAGAGCTCAAGAGCTGGTGCTCCCAAATTTTTACACATGGCCATCTCACAGACTCGAACATCAATGGCACTGCCTAGATGTCAGGAGGGCCCTACCTATTTACATTGACTGTACTACATCCTCTAGAAGGACAGAAGCACTCTTTGTGTCTTTTCAGCCTAATTCACTGGGGCATAAGGTTTCCTCTTCAACCATATGTCACCATTGCTAAATCATACGAATCACAATCTATTCAGTGCCCCGAGGCATTACTGCTCACTCCACTAGGAGTGTAGCCACCACAGCAGCATGGGCTACTCAAGCCACTATAGAGGAGATTTGCCAAGCAGCAATCTGGGTTTCTCCATCCCCATTCATTAGAAACTATGTGTAGATGTATTCGCTTCTGCAGAAGCTGCTTTTGGCAGGCGAGTATTGCAGCAGGTTGTTTCAGATCCAGAGCGACCCTCAGCACAGACAGAGTCCCTCCCTTAGGACAGTTCCAAGCTTTGGTATGTCCCATCACTGGATGCTCTGAGCAGCTCATAGGAGAAAGGGCATTGGCACTTCCTGATATGCCCGTTCTCTGTGAGCTGCGAAGCATCCAGACCCAACCCTTTTTTTCTGTCTTGTGGGCAGGCCTGTTCCGACCAGGGTATTTAGATAGGCTTAAGCATGCAGGTTTACCTTACCTTGGCTTCGCAAAACTGGGGACGCTAAGGAGGACTCTCATGGAGGAGGAGGAGCATCCTCAATTTTAAGCCCAGCTTTCCATGAAGAGACTGAAGCACTCCCATCACTAGATGCTCTTCGCAGCTCACAGAGAATGGGCATATCAGGTAAGTGCCAACACCCTTTCTATACCATTTATTGTAGAAATATGGATGGGAATTTTTTGAGAAAGACCTTCTATAGCAATAATAACAGAACATTCAAGAGAATCTTCCTTAGGTTGTTTGTATGGCACTGTTTGTTGAATCTACAATAAGCTTACAGGCAATTCTTAACAAATTGAGTCTTAATTGTAAAATTTGTCATACTTATTTACATCTTCAATATATTACAATAGCCTTTCAATAGATGATGATGATTATTATGATTATGATGATTATGATAACGATGGCAATAGTGCCATTGGCTTCTGAAGGAGTAGGTCTATCCTTAGCCAGAAAATGATTGATTTGAAAGGCTGATTTCTAAAACTACGCTGTACTGCTTCTTTAGTTACTAAATCAATACAAATTTGCATAGTGGGCTGAATTTCACTAGGTATGTGTTATGTATTTATTTTTCATGAATATGAAACATTAAACCATATTATTTTCTCTCAGTTTTGATTATTGTTATGCATAGTTATTTTATGAAATTGAAATGTACTGCTTAACATTTTAGAAAAGATCAACACAGATATCAGAAATAAAACAATAATTTTATGATTGCTGAGAATAGTTTAATGTAATATGCATGATTCTTGCATGTATCCATTTAATCATGGCAGGCTGTTTTGCCTTACTGCATATGTATGAATTGAAAAGGATGAGTATATTTGCCTTCAACCATTAATCATGAGTAGAAGGTACTATCAACCTCCTAACATTTTATTAGTAGAACAATGCTTATGAAGTTTTTGTTATGAATATATTTTATTATAAAAACTTCATAAAGTAGGAAAATATTAATGTAAATATGTGGAAAGAACAGGTTGTGGTTGGATTATCTGCATCTATGCTCCTTTGTTAGTTGCACTAGAAAGGAAAATGTTTTGCAGAACATTGACAGATGTGAACCCATAGACATAATCATTCTCCAACAGGTCAATTTGGGTCCTATCATAGAAAAGGATCCCACATTCAAATGATGTTGGGTGAAAGCTCAGAAGAGAAAAGAAAACAAACAAAAACATGTAGATTTCAGGAAAAAAAGGAGTTACTATTCTGAATTATGAGAATTATGCCCTTATTCAAAAGGTGAGATTCCACAGGATTATCAAAATGCTATATTAAAATTATGTTAGTCTGTTGACAAGTCAACAGATTGACAAAATATAATGGTATCTAATTTCTCATATGGATGATCTTCTGAGTGACTTAGTTGGGGCTAAATATGGTTTTTTCCTCCCTTGGACTTCTGAAAGGATATTCGCAAATTTTGATAGAAGCTAATATAAGAAAAAATAAAAACAGTTTCTACTATCCCACAGAAGCTATTTCACTTTAATACCTGCAGCATTTCAGAGTAATAATTAGCAGCATGCAGAAACTATCAGTCTGAAGAACTGGGATTTAGGTAAACAAGTAAGCTGATACTAGGATTCTGGTTAGATAAGAGGAGATAAAACCAGAGCAAGGGAAGAATATTACTTTACAATAATTAGAAGTCTCTAAAATAAAACAAAAACACAACACAAAATGAGATGTCTAATATTTCTTTGGATTGGAAAGATGTTACAATTGTTTATCACATTTTTCCACTTGGGCCAGCCTTTAAGAGATCTAATGGAGAAAACTGAGGTGGTAGAGGTAAATGGACCATAGCTCCCAATCCTATTTTAGCAGTGTCAGTCTGGAGGATGAAAGGATGAATAAATCAGATTGTTTTAACACAAGGTTGGCACAAAGTAATATTTTGGGTGGATGTTGGTGGTGAAGGTTGTGAAATGCTTTCTTTGACAACCTCTACCATCCCCATCGCCACCAAAATATCACTTCATTCCAACCCTATGTTAAGAAAATCTGATTTATTCAGCCTTTTGTCCTCCAGATTGACACTTCTACAATAGGATTAGGGGAGCTATGGTAATTCAGAACTATAAAGAAGAGGAACATACTCGTGATATATCAGTCAAAAAAACCTCTTATCCAGAGAATAGAAATACAGCACTATTATAAATAAATGACATGCCTTGAAATGGCCAACATTATGGATGTACCTACAGTATAGGGCCAAGAGGTTGGTTTTTTTTGTTAAAATAGACCATCAATTACTTATGTGTTGCAACAAATTCTTATGTTTAACATGATAATATCTGACATTATAATGGTATTGATTCATCATAAGTCATTGATCAGGACAGTAAAACCTTGTGGTTGACTTTTTGTCCTGTCAAAAGTAGAACTTTCTGGAGTTACTATGCAGTTTACAAATTAGTAAACTTATTCAAAAGGTAAGATTCCACAGGATTATCAAAATGCTATATTAAAATTAAACCTACCAATGACAGGGTGGCATTGAGCACCTCACTGTGATACTGTAGGACATGCCCCTAAGTATAAAAGGGCTGTCAACTGTCATTTTCAAAAAAAGAGAAAGAAAATGAGGAGATTCTAAGGAGATTGGAGATACTGAGAAGATCCAAGACTCTGAGGAGATATTAGGATCTGACAGACTGAGGTCTATGTATGAGAAGATATAGCAAAGAGATCTGAGAGAAGATCTATAACCTAAAAGAAAGGGACTTTCTAAAGAGGTTAGCTATATCTAAGAAGAGTTATGAGAGGAAGAACCGTGAATCTCTCATAGTAACTTCTAGTTCCTTGAAGGACTGTTTAAGAGGAACGAAAGAAGAAAAGACTCTGTATATATTTAAGAATAATATATTTATTGATTGTTCTGTTATAAATAAATCTGTTTTGATCTGACACAACTTGGCATTGCAATTTATTGAATGACTCTGTGAAATAGATATAGGTTTAAAGATCCAGGCCAAATTCAATTAATATTATTATTTAACATATCCTATTACAGGAAAGATACAGAGAGAGTAGAGAGAACAGGAAGAAAAGAAGTAAAGAAACACTTTGAAAGGTCCCCCCAGCCCCAAAGAGGGGAAAGATGTGAAAGGAAGAACTGGTGGGAGGAGATATCCCATACTTCCCATCCTTTGTGAAGCCTCCCTGGTGGGTACAGCAAAGCTACTTATTTAAAAAGCAGTAGTTTTAAGAAGGAGGGAGTTGCTGGTGAAGAGAGAAGCCATCACTCTTAGTCTGCATTCTCATACTTTGTATGTTACAACATAGAAATGATAGAAAGAGAGATAGATGATAGAAAGAGAATGAGAGAGAGAAGGAAGGAAGAAGGAAAAGAAAGAAAGAAAGAAAGAAAGAAAGAAAGAAAGAAAGAAAGAAAGAAAGAAAGAAAGAAAAGAAAAGAAAAGAAAAGAAAAGAAAAGAAAAGAAGAAAAATTGTAGGCAACCTTGGTTGTGCTGGATCTAAACACAGGTGAGCAGAAGAATAAGAATAACAAAGTTGGAAGAGACTTTGGAGGTCTTCTAGTCCAACCCCCTGCTCAAGCAAGAAATCCTATACAATTTCAGAGAAATAGTTGTCCAATCTCTTCTTAAAAACCTCCATTGTTGGTGCACCCACAACTTCTGGAGGCAAGTCATTCCACTGATTAATACTTGTCAGGAAATGTCTCCTTAGTTCTCATTTGCTTCTCTCCTTGATTAGTTTCCATCCATTGCCTGCAGATGCTTTGGAGAATAGGTTGAAACCACCACCACCTGCACCTTCTTGGTGGCAGCTCCTTACATATTGGAACACAGCTATCATGTCCTCCCCATCGTTTTCATTAAACTAGATATTCCCAATTCCTGCAATCATTCTTCATATGTTTTATATTTTCTAAGTATGTTTTATAATTGCTATATAATCATAGATGATTGGACTAATAGTCAGGTTGGACCAGAACCCAGAAAAAAAAGAAAGAAAGTGAAATTGTTGATGGATGAAGATTTTTGTTCTCTGGCAGACTTTCACAGGGAAAGTCTGAAGTCAAGAGAGTGGGCCTGAAGACAGAAGTACAGCAGCAAAACCAAAGTCTACTGATTTGAAAGGCAACAGGAACACACACACACACACACACACACATTTTGCCCTAAAACTAAGTTTGGAATCAAATAAAAAGTGTTTCCAGTGAAGAATTGACAATTTTCTCTTTCCCTGCTCCTCCAGCTGGAACCATCATTTCAAGGAAAAAGTACAGAAGTCCCACTGGGATAGAAGATTCATCTGTACATACAGTAACCATATTTCCTTGGAAAAATTTCCAAGGAAATATAGTCACTGTATGTACAGATGAATATACATAGATGAATGAAGGCTTTTTTGAACTCTCTGGACAAGGAGATATCAATTATCCATATATGCTTCAAACAATTGCTTCTCATGAAGAAACTGCAGAGTTTTCCTTGGTGGGGTTGAGCACAGGAAATAGCCATCTTGCTGACAGCCTTTTAAGAAACAGTAAGTTCAGAAATTTCTTTTTATAATCATGTTTGGGAATAAACTACAAGCTGTTAGAGATGTTTGTATTGAGAAGTCTGAAAATGCTTTCCTTGATAAAAGAAAATTTTAATTATAAATTTAATATTTGTTTAAATGAAATAAATAGTGAAAAGCTAAATAAGACTTTGATTCTAGAAAGTTATAAATGGATTCAGGGTCCAGATAAATTTGGAGTAAGATTTTAGAATTATGAAGAATCCTTTCTGTGAGAAATATATATGTCTGTATGTTTGAATGATGAAATAAAGATAAGCAATTTTTAAAAAAAGCTGGACACTAGCTGGAACTAAAGATGTTATAGTAAAAGGAGAAAAATACTTAACTATCTGGGAGTGCAGCAGTGGTGGGATTCAAACAATTTAACAACTGGTTCTCTGCCCTAATGATTTCTTCCAACAACCAGTTCACCAAACTGCTCAGAAAGTTAACAACCGGTTCTTCCAAGTGGTACAAACTGGCTGAATCCCACTACTAAGGTGCAGATAACCAACAATCTGATCTGGTCTCTCCACACATCATCCTTAGGGAACGGTACAAACCAGCGTCTGCATTTCCTATGTCGGATGAGGAAAGCACATCTTTCTCATTCTGTCCTGGCCACTTTTACAGAGGCACTATTAACAAATCGCAGCAGTGTTAGTTTAGTGGCAGCAGTGTCTGAGATAGAAAGTCCATACAGAGAGTGGTAAGGACAGCTGAGAAGATTATAGGAAGTTTGGTTTCTGTTATTCAGGGTACTTCTTATAAGGCTATGTGCTTAAAGCTCAAAGAATTGTTAGAGGCCCCACACACCCACTTTATGGTTTGTTTCTGTTTCTCCCTCTGGGAGGTGGTTTCAAAGTATTTCTAGCAGGTCCACCAGATTCTATAACAGCTTTGCTCCCTATGCCATCCATCTGGTAAAATTGCAAGATTCATTTTTCTCACCATGCACATGTATACATCCAAACTGGGCTGAGTTGTTTTCTCTGTGTCATATAACATATGTGGGTATATACATAATTTTGTATTTAATTATTTTGTCATGTTCATGTATATTGGAAGTGGTGACCCTTTGAGAGCTGTATGCAACAAAATTTCATTTTAATGTATGCCAAATAGTGTACATTCAAAGTGACTTAGTTATTATTCTATTCTATACTCAAGCTTGATTAACAGTTAATTAACTGGGACAAATGACACAATACATTTTAACATTGAAAATACTGAGGGATACTTTTGAAAAATGGAATCAGTTGGTGTCAACAATGTTAATAATAATAATTGCTTTTATGGATAAACTCCACCCAAAAAATGTTATGTAGGAAAGGTCAGATGAGGAACAATTTTTATTTTATGAGACAGAAATGGTGTTGCAATCATTTTATGAATGATGGGCTACAAGAATGACATGGAAAAGGGTATCTCACTGGATATAAAGAAAATATTTTAAAAAAAAAAAGAAATACAAATTATAAACTAAAAGCATGACCTAGATTTTAATTACATGTCCAAGAATATGGTGTAGGGATATTG
>CM019148.1:280192169-280253601 GCA_009733165.1 Naja naja
GAAGCCACACAGGGTCTCAGGAAAAAGCCATCCAATCTGCATACATCAACTCCATCAGCCAATCAAGAAGTAACAACACAGCCAACTCTAGAGTTTAAAAGGGAAAAAACAGCCACGATCACACCCTTCTCCAGTGAGGACGAAGCTGAAGACACCAGACTGAAGATGACGGATGAGATTCGTCAAAAACGTTGCCAAGGTATTCTCAATCTTACACAGGACAAGACCGAATACACAAGACCTCTATATATATATATTATATATATATATATATATATATATATATATATGTTTTAGTTTTAGATTTTCACGGGTAAAGGTATGTAGGTCTTGGTGTATTGGGTATTGTCCGTGTAAGGATTGAGAATTTCGTCCAAAAACTTGCCAAGGTATTCTCAAGCTAACAGGACAAGGACCCAGAATACACCAACGACCTACATATATATATATATATATATATATATATATATATATATATAGGAATCATACATACATACTACAAACACGCACACACACACACACATATCTATAATACCTTGTATATATTTTTTCGTACTCTACAAATTCCCAAAAAAAAAAAGGTTCACTACAATACACAGGGGGACTTTATTGTACAGGATGCCCTGTCCCTTTAGGGAGCAGGTCCCTAGTGTGCCAACCACCAAAACAATTTATTTGGTTGTTTTATCTCAGTACAGCCTCGTATTCCTTTAATTGTCTCCGGACAGTGGTGTAATGATCTGGATGGGGGATCATCAACTAGCCAACCCCTGTCATGGACCAATCATTACCTCCTTCAGCTGGTTTCCAGCATGTCACCCCGCGTCGCTGGGATACGGAACCAACCAGGTGGTTCCATCCCAGGCACCTGATGGACCAGAAGGGTTTCAGCCGGTGCTTGGGGTGTTGCCGTCCTTACCCACAGCTCAATCGAGGCCCTGGTGAATGCCTGGCAACAGGCTGTCAGAGCCCTCAACCGGTTGTCCTTTGCGGCCCCTGACCCAATGCAGATCTCGGTTGCTCCATGGTTTCTGTGGAGCTCCAGAGATAAACGCCAAAGAGGAGGGGCCTAGAGAGCAGTTGGAGGTCCAGTCGGTTGGATCTGATGATCCCATTTTAAGATTGTGTTGAAAGAAATATCCTTCTGGGTTTCAGTTCAAGTGGGGAAAAAGACACTGGAAACATGGAGGCTGCTTGGAAGTTTAATGGTGAACAGGACCACATGGTCTGGAGCTCCAGAAAGAAGATCAAGAAAAAAAGGGCTGAGGTGCTGAGAGTATCTGGGTTTTTATAACCTTTGTTGGGATTTGAATTGAAGCTTGTTTCTAATTGGTTGTCAGACTCCCATGAGGGCAACTCTGTAGGCTGTCCTGAGTTCCAAGGTGGTTGACCCTTGCTGGATGATCTATGCCTTTAAAAGGGCTTTGGCAATTGCTATAGCTTTACCTGGAGACCTTTCTTATGTAAAGTATTCTGGCTCAGGCCTTAATGGCCCACCCATTAACAAAGGTGGGGGTGAGATTCTGCTTCTGGGTTCTACTCTTTTAGAAGAAATATTCTGCCTTTTAAATATCTACCAGAATACTTCATTTTTCTAGGAGAGTTGGGTGCCAACTTCCTACAATCCCTCATTTTTTTTTTTCAAAACACGTGAGAGTTTTGACAAAAGATTAAAAGGTGATCAGATCAGGGAGACTTGATGGGTGCTTTTAATTTTTTTCTGATGCAAAGGAAAGGCATTGGAAAAAAAAAGCAACAGAAAAGGATTCCTTCAGTGGCTCCCAAAAGCTTTCAAAGTCTGGGAAAACTCCTGGTTTTTTTTTTTTCAAAACAGTATCCAATTTTTCATGCCAATTAATTTTCAGGTGTTTTGATGTACTTTTTGTGAGCTTACAGTCAGGTTATAAGCACAAGCCTCTACATTCTTCACAGCCTTTAAATTACAGGCTGCCCATTTCCAAGGTTATGGTTACTACCTGCCTAGCTCTTAGTTTCAGGGTTTGTGAGGCCAATTGAGATTAGCCAGTGTGCAATCCAGGCTATTTAGTATTTTTAAAGTTACACACAATGAGCCTGGGACTTGTACTCATGAGGCCCCAGTGCAACATATCTTGCTTTACTGGACAACTGGGCAGCATCATTTGTGAGTCACAGTCAGGACTTGGGGTTTGGAGATCTCTTTTCTGCTATCTCTTCAGAAATTGCCTGAGGGAGGGGTGCCCCCCCCCCCATGGAATTAGAAAGGAGTTTTGCTTGGGCCTTAGTGCCTCAGAGCAGCAAAATAAAAACAAAACAAACAAAAAAACATTTTCTTTTTAAAAGAAGCAAGGGACAGCTTTGTGTGGAAGCAGGTGAAAAAGATAACCTATCTAATTCTAAATGGGTGTCTCTGTGTATGTGCCTGTGTATGCAGCTAGGTTTACAATACAGATAATACAAACATGCTGGACAATTTCCCTCCCACCAGACAGAAGTATAAGGTGTTCAGAACTTGCTGGGCCAGCTACTCTCAAATACAATCATGGGTACATCAAATTGGTTACAATATAAATGATACAAGAAAGAAAACATTACAATGGGTTTCACATTACAATGAATTTTCAGTTACAATGAATTTCCACCCTCCCCCATAGTCTTTCTAACTGTCTTCTGGGGATTGAAAAGAGTCTTTTAGTCTTTTACTGGTCCATCTCAGGATCCTTTCCTTCATGTCTCTGGATGGCATAGGCTTGGCCTGGTGGTATGGGTGGTCAGTCAGGCTGGGAGGTCTGCCCCACTCTGGTTTGTTGTAATGACCTCAGTGGAGGCTGGATCAAACCCAGTTACTGGTTCCAATGGATAGAATGTCTCGGGAGTAGCATCTGCTTCCACATGTGGCAGGGCTGAAAGACAAAGAACAAGGGGTCCCTTCCCTTTTGCTGGTAATTCTACCAGGAAAGGCATTATAAAAGGATTAGAGAGGGGTTTGGAGATGGCTTGCAGGTATGGTTTCAGGAGAAAGAAAAATAACACATCAGTATTGCAGTTACTAAACAGATAAATCAGTTTCAACAAAGTGGAGACACAGCAGATGAGAAAGAAAAAACTGGATTCAAATGCTTCAGGAAAAGGATGAACAGGTAAAATCATTTAAACACATAGTAAATGCAAGGATGAAACTTTTCTTGTAATGAACTTAGAACATTCGTTAATAACCTAGGGTTTTTCTTAAAAGCACAGAGAGGAGAAAATTTAACTCTGTTCCTCATCCAGTCTGATTGGCCAGATCAGACTGGGAGAAGACAATCTCTCGGTGTTTTAATTCTTAACAATTTAAAATAAAATAATCGAATCAAATGGATCAGAGACACTTAACAGTTGCAACAGTTACCTCTAGGACACACAAAGTCTTAGACACACACGCGTGCGCGCACACATATCCCACACAAAAGACACAGAGGAAAAAAAAACTCTGAGGTTTACACACACACTGATCATTCCCACAATAAATCTCTCAGTTAAATTGGGAAGGCATAAATCTTAAGGAACAAACCACGTGGTAGCATAGAAGATAGAAAAGAGACACAGAAAGAAAGAATTTTAAAAAAATCCCATGTGATCCTGTTTTTACGTTTTGCCCTTTTTAAGTACCTTTATTTAGCACATTGGTCTTCCTGTATCCCTCAGCAAAGCCCATTCCCTATCTATACATTTGGTTTTTTCTTGCTCATGCCAGCTAGGGTCGGCATCTGCCGCATCCCAAGCCTCCAATAGCTCTCCCAGGGGTTCCATTCCATTCAGGCCCTCGAACTACCGCTTCCCATGTTTCCCGTCCGATGTGGGGTTTCACACTTTGGCTTAGTCGGGTCAGCGACCAGTTTCAGACACAAGAACTTCAAGAGCAAGAAAAGAAAAAAAGGTGTCTGAGGGAGACTTTGGTCGTGCACCTATGCAAGAAATGAGACACTTAAAAAAACTCTCTCTATTCTACAGAATATTTCACAAAGTATGCGCGCTCCCTTTTTTAAAAACCACGAGAGACTCTCTCTCTCTCTTTCTCTTTCGCCAAGGTTTTCGGACTGGGGTATGCTGCCTGTGCAGACTTCTTTCTCTCCCCAAAAAAAACAGCCCGTGAGACTCTCTGCCCCCCGCAGATAAGTACTGGTACTCCGTGCCTCTTTCCTTCAGGCCCACGTTTAGCGGTTTGGAAGAGTCAAATCCGGGAAAACTTGCTTTTCTGTAAGCAAGTACTGGTACTCGATTTAGCATCCAAATTACACAACTACTTAAACCCCTGGGGTTTGCTTTTGGATACACTGGACAAAAAAAACCAAATTTTTTCTTCCCTCCCTTCAATCATAACCAGCTCGGCTTTTCCTCTTATATACAGAAGGTCTCACATTCTGATGACCTCTCCTTTTCCTGTCCTGATGGTCATGGCTCTGTAGAGCTAGCAACAGACAAGAGGGCGGCTAGAGGCCAAACAAAGGAATGAGATCCAGCTGCTGTCCAAGGGTGTAGCACACACACACACACTCTTCCTCCTTCTCTAACAAAAGGTCCTGTGCTCTGAAACTGTTAAACATAACTTTTCTTTTCAGACAGGAACTTTTTTAAATTGAGAATAATAAAACCCTCAAAACGACTCTATAGAGCACTCCACACTAGAACAAGTAGACACAAGGACAGTTTTCCCCGAGCGCCATCAATCTGCTAAACAAATAATTTCCTCAACACCGTCCAACCATTTACAAAGTCTGCACTACTATTACTATTAATCTTCTCATCACTCCCATCACCCATCCCCTCCCACTTGTGACTGTATGTTGTAACTTTGTCGCTTGTATCCTTACGATTTACATTCACTGCTTCCTAGTATAATTTGATTGCTTATTGTACCCTATGACTATCATTAAGTGTTGTACGTTATGATTCTTGATTCTTAATGAATGTATCTTTCCTTTTATGTAGACTGAGAGCATATGCCAAAGACAACTTCCTTGTAAGTCAAATCACGCTTGGCCAATAAAGAGTTATATCTAAGGGGAGATTGTGCTAAGACAAATATATCATTTTACATATAATAACTGCGCCAGAATTGTGTATGCACAGTACTGGAAACAGGATAATATACCATCTGAGGGGACAGTGATAAGAAAGATTTTGAACTGCGTGGAGATGGACAGGCTGACATTAGAGTTAAAAGAAAGATGTGAAACCAGTATTGTTGGGAAATATTTAATAAAAGGTATTTTTTTAAAAAAATGGCCAAGGATTAGAATGCAAATAAGCCAGAAGATGAGAAAGGAACTTTATACTACCAAAATGAGAATAAAAATGATAATTCAAGATTGTTATGAAAAGCTATGAGCAAGAAAAGTTTCAGAAGAGAAAATTAAACAATATTTGGAAAAAGCGGAATTACCTAAAGTACCAGAAAAGGTAAAACTATGTTAAATGAATGAATATCAATGATGGAATTATCAGAAGTGATCAAGAGACAAAAGAATAATAAAACACCAGGACCAGTTGGGCTGCAGGCAGAATTTTACAAATGGTTACAAGATACTTTAGGCCCATCAATGTTAGAAGTCCATAATGAAGTATTGATTGATGCAAAGGTACCAAATTCGTGGATGAAAGCAAATATTACTTTGATTCCAAAAGATTCAGATTTAATGCAGATAAAAACTATAGGCTCATATCTTGACTGAACACTGACTATAAAACATATGCTTCAATAATGGCAGAGAGTAAAAATTTCTAAATGAATTTATATATTCAGATCAAAATGGCTTTTTTTTTGCCTAAGAAATAGATTAAAACACCATGACAATAATTTTAACTTTAAAGGCAATTTGCCATAAACAAATGGCAAAGGTGATAGAAAATGGAAGTAGGACAGAGAATTTTAATATAAAAAGGCACAAGAAAAGGATGTCCACTATCTCCTGTACTATTCATATTGATATTAGAATTGCTAAATATAGATATTAGACAAGAGATAGAAATTAAAGCTATGGAAATAAAAGGGAACAATATAAATTATAGGCATTTGTAGAAGATTTGCTCTTTATCTTGGAAGACCCACAATAAAATGGACTCAAACTAATTAGGAAAATAGAAGAGTATGGTGAAGTTGCAGGACTGAAAGGTTAAAAAAAAATCAAAATAATTGTTTACAGATATATAGAAAAAGAACTAACAAGGAAAATAGGTATACAGATAGTCAAGAAAGTTATAAATTGGCCAACAAATGAAACAAATTTGGTTAAGTGGAAAAATCTACAACTATCATTGATGGAAAGAGTAGCTACCATAAAATTGAATATCCTGCCAAGATTACTATATTTATTCCAAGCAATACCAATAAAACTAGAAAAAAAATTTTCTTGGGACTCATCAATGGCTAGCAGACAAAAACAGGGAAAAAGGAAATATATGAAAGGATTTGTGATATAAGTAATACATAAGTTGGTTAAACAAACAGCATGAATATTATTGTTATAAACAGTAATATAATTGATACTAGCTCTCTTGGTAGAACACACAGAGGAAGAAAGATCTCTTTCTCACACACACACAAAGGCATACACACATTTCCCACATTTTTCTGTGCTTTAAATTTAGAATTTGGAGGTACTCACCTTCTTTCCAAGCAGCCTTTGAGCTCAACACTCAAAACCCTTTAAAACCTTTGTTCCAACTGGCCCAGGTCCAGGAAAACCCACCCACAGACTCAATGGGTCTGTTTGCCGGCAAGGGAATCTTACCTGGGCCTGGTCCATTGGTTAGGTTAGCTTGGAGTCCCATCTGCTTGGGTGCCAATTGTTGAAAGAAATATCCTTCTGGGTTCAGTTCCAAGTGGGGAAAAAGACACTGGAAACATGGAGGCTGCTTGGAAGGTTTAATGGTGAACAGGACCACATGGTCTGGAGCTCCAGAGAAAGAAGATCAAGAAAAAAAGGGCTGAGGTGCTGAGAGTACCTGGGTTTTTATAACCTTTGTTGGGATTTGAATTGGAGCTTGTTTCTAATTGGTTGTCAGACTCGCATGAGGGGCAACTCTGTAGGCTGTCCTGAGTCCCAAGGTTGGTTGACCCTTGCTGGATGATCTATGCCCTTAAAAGGGCTTTTGGCAATTGCTATAGCTTTACCTGGAGACCTTTCTTATGTAAAGTATTCTGGCTCAGGCCTTAATGGCCCACCCATTAACAAAGGTGGGGGTGAGATTCTGCTTCTGGGGTTCTACTCTTTTTAGAAGAAATATTCTGCCTTTTAAATATCTACCAGAATACTTCATTTTTCTAGGAGAGTTGGGTGCCAACTTCCTACAGATCCTTTACAAGGACTTATCTGGGGGTGATGAGAGTGGCGAAGCATGCTTACTTCTCCGCTCCCATTGCGTCCGCAGAGAATTGCCCAGCCACCCTGTTTAGGGTCACCCGCTCCCTCCTTAACCAGGGGGTGAGGGAGGACCCTTTGCAAGGGTGGGCTGAGGAATTTAGTCAGCATCTGCTGGACAAGATCGCTCAGATCTGGGCCGGTCTGGACTCCGACTGGCTAGAGTCTGTGAGGTATTAGTATGGGTCTTGTGGATACTATCTGGGATGAGTTTGAGCCTGTGACTCCAGATAAAGTGGACAGGATCATGCGAAGGCTGAGATCCCCCATGTGTTTATTGGGCCCATGTCCCTCCTAGCTGGTCTACGCCACCTGGGAGGTTGATGATTATTATGATTATGATGATTATGATAATGATGGCGATAGTGCCATTGGCTTCTGAAGGAGTAGATCTATCCTTAGCCAGAAAATGATTGATTTGAAAGGCTGATTTCTAAAACTACGCTGTACTGCTTCTTTAAAGAACAGTTACTAAATCAATACAAATTTGCATAGTGGGCTGAATTTCACTAGGTATGTGTTATGTATTTATTTTTCATGAATATGAAACATTAAACCATATTATTTTCTCTCAGTTTGATTATTGTTATGCATAGTTATTTTATGAAATTGAAATGTACTGCTTAACATTTTAGAAAAGATCAACACAGATATCAGAAATAAAACAATAATTTTATGATTGCTGAGAATAGTTTAATGTAATATGCATGATTCTTGCATGTATCCATTTAATCATGGCAGGCTGTTTTGCCTTTTATTTGTACTGCATATGTATGAATTGAAAAGGATGAGTATATTTGCCTTCAACCATAATCATGAGTAGAAGGTACTATCAACTTCCTAACATTTTATTAGTAGAACAATGCTTATGAAGTTTTTGTTATGAATATATTTTATTATAAAAATTTCATAATGTAGGAAAAATATTAATGTAAATATGTGGAAAGAACAGGTTGTGGTTGGATTATCTGCATCTATGCTCCTTCGTTAATTGTACTAGAAAGGAAAATGTTTTGCAGAACATTGACGAATCAGAACCATAGAACATTTATCTCATTCTCCAACAGGTCAATTTGGGTCCTATCATAGAAAAGGATCACATTCAAATGATGTTGGATGAAAGCTCAGAAGAAAAGAAAACAAACAAAACATGTAGATTTCAGGAAAAAAAGAGGAGTTGCTATTTACAGATTATGAGGGAAATTATGCATATTCAAAGTGAGAGATTCACAGGATTATCAAAATATATATATTGCAATATATTTGGTCTGTTGACAAAGTCAACAGATTGACAAAAATATAATGGTATCTAATTTCTCAAATGGATGATCTTCTGAGTGACTTGGTGGGGCTAAGTATGGTTTCCTCCCTTGGACTTTCTGAAAGGATATTCAAAGGTGATAGAAGCTAATATGAAAAAATAAAAACAGTTTCTACTATCCCCACAGAAGCTATTTCACTTTAATACCTGCAGCATTTCAGGTATTGGCCTAAGTGGCAGCATGCAGAAACTATCAGTCTGAAGAACTGGGATTTAGGTAAACAAGTAATCTGATACTAGGATTCTTGTTAGATAAGAGGAGATAAAGCCAAGAGCAAGGAAGAATATTGCTTTTAATAATTAGAGTCTCTAAAATAAAACAAAAACACAACACAAAATGAGATGTCTAATATTTCTTTTGGATTGGAAAATGTTACAATTGTTTATCTGCCATTTTCCACTTGAATATCAGCCTTTAAAGTCTAATGGAAAACTGAGATGGTAGAGTAAATGGACATAGCTCCCAATCCTATTTTAGAAGTGTCAGTCTGGAGGATGAAAGGATAAATAAATCAGATGTTTTAACACAAGGTTGGCACAAATGTATTCTTTCTAGCGTGGATGTTGGTGGTGAAGGTTGTGAAATGCTTTCTTTGACAACCTCTACCATCCCAACATCCCCACAAAATATCACTTCATTCCAACCTATGTTAGAAACAATCTGATTTATTCAGCCTTTTGTCCTCCAGATTTGACACTTCTACAATAGGATTAGAGCTATAGTATTCAGAACTATAAGAAGAAGACATATTCGTGATATATCAGTCAAAAAACCTCTTATCCAGAATAGAGAAATACGCTTTTAAATGGCCTTTTGCTTGAAATGACCCATTATGGATATACCACTTACTGATGTAAGACAGAGGTTGTTTTTTTTGTTAAAATAGACCATCAATTCATATGTGTTGCAGCAACAAATTCTTCG
This sequence comes from Naja naja, assembly GCA_009733165.1. NCBI lineage: Eukaryota > Metazoa > Chordata > Lepidosauria > Squamata > Elapidae > Naja > Naja naja. The sequence goes on from CM019148.1 coordinate 280,201,798, forward strand.
TTTAACATGATAATATCTGACATTATAATGGTATTGATTCATCATAAGTCAGTGATCAGGCAAGTAAAACCTTGTGGCTGACTTTTTATCTGTCAGAAAGTAGAACTTTCTGGAGTTACTATGCAGTTTACAAATTAGTAGAGTTTGGATGGGGTGATCAAACCACCTATGACAGGGTGGCATTGAGCACCTCACTGTGATACTGTGGACACGCCCCTAAGTATAAGGGCTGTCAACTGTCATTTTCAAAAAAAAAAGAAAGAAAATGAGGAGAAATTCTAAGGAGATTGGAGATACTGAGAAGATCCAAGACTCTGAGGAGATATTAGGATCTGACAGACTGAGGTCTGTGTAGAAGATATAGCAAAGATCTGAGAGAAGATCTATAACCTAAAGAGAGGGACTTTCTAAAGAGGTTAGCTATATCTAAGAAGAGGTTATGAGAGGAAGAACTGTGAATCTCTCATAGTGACTTCTAGTTCCTTGAAGGACTCTTTAAGAGGAACGAAAGAAGAAAAGACTCTGTATATATTTAAGAATAATATATTTATTGATTGTTCTGTTATAAATAAATCTGTTTTGATCTGACACAACTTGGCATTGCAATTTATTGAATGACTCTGGGAAATAGATATAGGTTTAAAGATCCAGGCCAAATTCAATTAATATTATTATTTAACAATTTGGTAGCAGAGGATGGTTAGTTAAACCTATCTATCTTCAAGTCATTCAATGCCAACTCAAAAACTACCAGAAAAAGTGCCAGGGTGATGGCCAGAGCCAAAGCAAGGCTCCTGGCATCACAAAACAGAACAGAAACAGAGTCTGAGACAGCAAGCAACGTGGAAAGGAACCTGAAAGCTGTCAAACCTCTCACTCACTCATGGCTCCAGATCTGCAATCCAGCCCACCAGATTGCACCGGAGGAAGCAGTCAGGGCCAGGACTGAGGCCCATGAAGCAGCAGACTGGTGGGTCACCCAGTCCTGCCCTGAAACCCCATTAGCTGCTGGCATGACAAGTGCAGAAAGCCAAAAGCACTCTCTCGGCTTTCCCACCAACAAAATGGCCATCCAAACAGGAGATTCAAAATCTCACTTTAAAATGGTGCCTCCACCTTCCTAGCTGAGGAACAGACCCTGCCTAGCCAGCATGGCTACAGCTTAAGAGCTACTCTGGCAGCACCTACCACTGCAGCAGCCCACAATAGCCAGCCAGCCCAAAGGCTGACCCCACCAGCAATGACAGCCCAGCAAACAAGCAGAAAACAGCTCACCTACTGAAGGAAGAAATCCAAAAGGCCTTAAAACTCTAAACTCGGCCTTTGGACAAATTTAACTCACCCCCAGCCACCTGGTCTACTCAAGCTACCCAGAGAGGCCCTGGTCTCTGCAGCCGAGATGGGACCGGTCTACCTGCACCATGGTCATCTGGTGAGCCCCAGGCTGACCTGCAAGGAAGGCTCCCAGCACACCTCCCTATGCTGCCAACCCCTGGCCTACCCAGGCACCTCCTGAGGCTTGCTTACCTGGCCTGGGTTTTCTGGAGCCCAGAGAAAGCCCCTTCTCCAGCATCGTTCCTCTTCAAATGGCATCTGCACATGCCCAGTTGGAACCTCCCAAGGCAGGCCAGAGGCCTACCTCAGAAGCTCAACCGACGAGCTCCTTCTTCTGCGAAGGCCAAGCCAGAATGAGCTCTGCACATGTGCAAAGTTTTTGCTCCCCCCCATCTGGGAGGAGCAATTCTCAAGTCTAGCCAATGGGGAACAGGCCTGCTGTTACCATACCCTCCCTTATTGTGCTGACAGGGAATACCAACACAATGGATACAAAAGTAACTCTTTTACAGGGGAATGCTAACTTGTTGCCTTTAAGTTTTAATAAGCTGTCTGTTTCTGGGAGAAACTTGCATGAATGGGCCAGGGAGATCCAGGTGATACTAATGAGGGAAAATGGGCTTGATTTACTAATAAATCCTCCTCACAAGCCCTGGTCTATGGAAGTAGACATGCTTCACCATAAGATTTTTTGTCTGATTCTCCTTTCAATTGATCCAGCACTTTACTCTAGCATCCCCCATGGACTCACTGTATGTGAGCTTTGGGAAATTTTATTTAACATGTTTAATTCAAAATTGTAATGCCACAGCAGAATTTCCGAGAATTCCATTCATCCAAATTAAGGGCTGGAATGGATATCAATGAGCACCTCTGTAATTTAAAGAGGATGAGGAGAATTAAATTCAAGGGGGAACCGTCTCTGAACGGAGTTTGATAAGTATCATTATTAATTCCTTGGATGCCAGTTGGGACAATTTTATTTCCAATTGGATAACTCCAACTATAATGGTATATCCCTGGAAGTTCTGACTGGCAAGCTCATTGCAGAATTTAATTTCAGGAAGGATAGGGCAGCCTTCCATAAAAAAGGGGATGACTAGAGGGACTGGAAGTCCCAGTAGAGTAAACACAATTGGTGAGTGCTATGGATGTGGATCAATGGGACATTTTAGGAGGATTGTCCTAAAGTTGTGGGCCCAAGGACAAATCAAGGGGCGCTCAAACAGTAGAAACAGAAAGAGCACCCTCCTAAAGGAACCCCAAACAAAACCTGTCAACCAGAGAAGGGGTAAAGGGGGCTATGTAAGCAACAAAAAGAACCAGTACAAGCAAAATGACTTCACAAGTATATCTGAGGCAAGTTACCCCAGGCTCACCAAGCAGAAACATGAGCAATTATGGTTGCTGGACAGTGGTGCTAGCAAGCACATGGTTTGTAACAAGCTGTTGTTGAATGACCTGGTTGACCATGATAGCATTGTAACCGTGGCTAATGGCCTGAGAACAAAGGCCACAGGTATAGGGAATGTAAGTATACATGGGCTTGGTAACATTGACAATGTGTTATATGTTCCAAAGCTGGAACATAACCTTCTCAGTATTTTAAAACTTACTGAAAATGTAATGTAAAAGTGATCTTCTCAGAAGGAGAAGCCATGGTAACCAAGGATGGCAATATGGTGGGGAAGGTTATTAGAATCAATAACCTACCATATTACTCCCCATTACAAAGCTTGAGGAGTCTGGTACCAGCAACCAGGTCAATGCTGGTGATCGATGGTGACTCCAAGCAGAGCCTGAGGTTGACCATAGAGAGTATACTAGAGAAGGGGAAAATAATTGTAATGTAAATTTATTTATTTATTTATTTATTTGAACTTATATGCCCCATCTCCGAAGACTAGGTGACTTACAACTAAAACAGGAACAATAAATACTTAAAAATGATTAAATTAGATTATAAGTTCAAACATTATAAAACCTTAAAACCATCCCTCCCCCAAAGGGGTCAGCCCGGGTTGGTCAAACAACCAGGTCTTTAACTCACGGCAAAAGGTCGCGGAGGTCAGGGGCCAGGCGCGAGCCCCAAGGCAGTTGATTCCAGAGGTCAGGGGCAGCGACAGAAAAGGCTCGTCGTCAGGGAACGCCAGCCGGCATTGGCCATGACGGGACGAGTCCTTGCCTATGGGCTCGCACAGGTGACCCATTTGATATTGGAAAGGCAGCTCCCTTAAGTATTGAGGACCCATGTCGTGAAGGACTTTGTATGTTAACACAAAACCTTGAATCTCACCGGGAGCGCAACCGGCAACCAATGCAGGCAGCGCGGGAAGGGGGTGTATGGGAGAACGGGTAACTCCCATCACCACCGCCCGCCATTCTGCACAGCTGCAATCTCGGATGGTATGCAAGGCAGTCCCAAATAGAAGCGTTGCAGTAGTCGAGCCTAGAGGTAACAAGGGCATGAGTGACCGTGCTTAGGCGTCGGTCCAGAAAAGGGCGAGTTATTGAACAAGGAAGGAGCTGGGCAAAGCCCCCCCTGGCAGCGGCCCCCACCTGATCCTCCAGCAGGCGTACATCCAGGAGGACCCCCAGATTCTAGCCCTATCCACAGGGGTAACACCTCCCCTATGGCCAAAGATGGATAATCTAGACTGGGCGGAGGCCGATATGCACAGCCACTCAGTCTTGGCGGGTTGAGTCAGCATGTTCCGCTCATCCAGTTCGTACCGCATCCAAACACGAGTCATCAGGGAGAGGCATCACTGATCTGGTCTGGGGTGAAATGTACAGCTGGTATCATCAGCGTACTGATGGAATTTCACCCCAAAACCACGGATGATCTCACCGCGACTTCATGTAGATGTTAAACAAAAGGGGAAAAGGACCGACCCTGAGGGACCCCAGAAGCACCCTAGGGGCGACCTGACCCCCCCTAACACGGTGTAGCCCGAGAGGTAGGAGGAGAGAACCACGAAGAACGGTGCCCCCACTCCCAACCCCTCAAAGGCGGCATAAAGGATACCATGGTCGATGGTATCGAAAGCCGCTGAGAGGTCTAATAGGACCAGGACAGAGGAAAAACCCCTATCGAGCCCTCCAGAGATCATCCATCAGGCGACCAATGCCGTCTCCGTGCTGTACCCGGGTGGAAGCCCGATTGATATGGATCTAGGTAGTCCGCTTCATCCAGGAAAAGCGGAACCTGCTGAGCCACCACACTCTCAACAACCTTAGCCAAAAAAGCGAAGGTTGGAGACTGGCAGTTGTCTAACACAGTCGGGTCCAGGGCAGGCTTCTTCAGGAGGGGTCTCACCACCGCCTCTTTCAAGGCGGCGGAAAGACACCTCCCTTAAGGCGTTGATAACTGCCGGAGCCAACATGAGTGACCTCCCTGGCGGCATAAGCCAGCCAGGAGGACAGGTCCAACAAACATGTGGTGGAACTCATTGCCGCATGATCCCACTTCATCCCGGAAGCGGATCGAACTCATCCCAGATAACAATAGCCAGACTCCTGCACCTTCCTCAGACCACTGCAAATCGGAGGACAACCCGTCCCGAATCGAGCAATCTTATCCGACAGATATTGAACAAATGCCTCAGCCTTACCCGCAGCGAGTCCGGCCCCCCCCTCTGAATGAAGGAGAGGCAGTAACCGAAACAGGCGGCGGGCGATTATCTGCTGGGCGCTGAGAGTGGAGAGATAAGATCTTCTCGCCTCTCTCAGCTACCAGGTAGTTCTAATAAAGGCTCTTAGCTGGGCTCAGTGGGATTGGGAACAGGTGAGACCTCCACCTGCTCTCTAAACCCCTTGTGGCCTTCATCCCCGGAGCTCCTCAGTATACCAAGGGCAAACCGGGATCCACGGCAGCGTAAGGGGCGCATGGGGACAACCCTGTCAGGGCCTCTGGCAGCCCCCGTTGCCAGGCTATTGCCAGATCCTCGGCAGAGCTGTGGGCAGGAAAGGGAAAAAACCCAGTTCTGCCTGGAACCTCTCAGGGTCCATCAAGCCTGGGGCGGAACCATCTAAGTGGCTCCTCATCCCAGCAGTGGGGGGCGGCCTGTTGGAAGACCAGCCGTGGGAGATAGTGATCAGACCATGGAACAGGCAAAGTCGTAATAGTGACCTGCCCTCTGTCACTCCGCCACTGTTCAGAGACAAAAACTAGGTCAGAGTATTTCCCCCTCCATGAGTAGGGCCTTGAATCAATTGGGTCAGGCCCATGGCCTCCATAGAAGCCATGAATTCCTGGGCCAAACCGCCCCCACCCCAGGAAGGCAGGTTGAAGTCCCCAGGACCATAAGGTCCGGGAGCTCCACTGCCACCCCGGAGAGGAGAGATTGGCCCAGGCAGGGCAGCTGCCACACAGCTGGGGGAAGGTATGCTAGCAGCAAGCCCACCCCCCCATTAGGCCCCCACCTCAGGAGAATCTCACTCCTGCCTATCTCTGCAACAGAGACCTCCCTTGGAAACAAGGTCTCCCGAATAACCACGGCCACCCCACCACCCCTACCCTGGGCCGTGGCGGTGCAAAACCGAAAACCTGGTGGGCATAAATCAACCAGGAGACACCTCTGGGCCCAACCAGGTCTCAGTGATGCAGGCCAGGTCCGCAGCCTCCTCCTCAATGGTCTCCCGGAGGAGGAGGACTTATTAGCCACAGACCTGGCATTAAAATACACCAACCTAAGCCCAGGATCCTAACCATTGCCCCCTGGGAGAGGTCATAGGGTCGAGAGGCGCCTTGGCGGCCTTAAGTGTGGTGTGTGCTCCCCTAACCTGATATGGCCCTATGCCTGGTCGTCCTCTTCAATCCGACCACCCTGGGAATCGTGGCCCCCCATCCCGGGCCTGGACAAGACCTGACCCCCAACCCCCACCTCCCGCCGCACCCGGGCTGCAAAATGACCCCTCCACCCCACCCCCTCCCTAACCCTTTAAAACAGCAATTACAAATTTTAAAATTGACCCTTAACCCTTAATTTAGAATTTGGCCCATTGTTGCAGCATACCTCTCGGGATCCCAGGATCCGTCATCAAAAGTAAGCTGTCGACAGTCCACTGGGCCAACTCAGGACAAGAGCGCAGTCCTGAGTGCCGGTTCAGCGGCCTTGGTAGGTCCCATAAAAGGTTGACAAAATTCATAAGGGATCAGGGTAAAGTATGGCATTGCATAACCAGGTGAAGATGTTAAAAATATCCAATGGAGAAAGAAGGGTACAGGCAACAGTAATCAAGAGTTCAATAAAACCAAACCAATCAATCAATAAAACCAAACATGTAAGGTTTGTCACAGAGCACAGTGATGAACAATCTAAGGGTGCCAAGACCTTGTCCACTGGCAAACCCCTGCACGATGAGTGTGCCCATCTCCGACACAGGAGGATAGGTCACCTCAGTTTCCCGATTGTGCAGAGGCTACCTGAGTGCTCTAGGGGGTTGAATGTAAAAAGTTGTAATGTATTCATGGATTGCTCTGTTTGCAGAGCCAAGTCCAGGGTGAAGCCAGCCCAGAAAATCCCAGAGGCAATCCAAACACATTTTTGAGCTGGTGCATATGGACCTGGTGGGTCCATTGAAACCCTCCCTGTAAGAACATCTACTTTCTCACCATAGTGGACGACCATAGTAGATATGGGTTTGTGTACCCTCTCAAATCCAAGGATCAGACCTTTTCAAAATTCAGGGAATTTTATAATTTGATCCTAAACCAGCACAAAATCAAGATTCAGAGAATCTTGACAGACAGAGGTACCGAGTTCAATTCTAACAACTTCTCTGTCTGGTTGAAGGAGCGGGAGATAGTCCACCTTAGGACAGCTCCTTATTCCGCATTTCAGAACGGAATTTCAGAGAGAAGGAATTGTGTCCTCCAATCAATGATGAGATGCACCCTTGAGGATGCTGGCCTAAATTGTGCATACTGGGCAAAGGCCATATTATATGCCAACTACACTCTCAACAGAGTATGGTCGAGTGTTGTAGAAAACCCCTATGAGATGGTCTATGGGTGCAAACCTAGTTTAAGACATCTGCATGTATTTGGGGTGATGGCCGATGTGCATGTCCCCAAGGAGTTAAGGAAGAAAGGGGACAGGAGGTCAATCAAATTAAGATTCATAGGGTATGAGCTGGGTCCAAGGCTTACAAATTTTGTGGAAATGACAAAAGGATTGTCATCTCAAGATTGGCCACCTTCTATGAGAGCACAAACTGGAGCAGAATCCACGCCAATGAGATTCTGGCTCCCAAACAAGCCCATGATAAAGATAAAAATGTGTTGCAAACCCCATCTAATGATTGTAACACATCTGGCTCAGGAGGTAGTGGAGAGAGGCAATCTCACGCCCCTTAAGGGAATCCTCAAAAGCAAATGGGGGACCCAGAAGAAGGGGCATCCCAAAATTAAAACTGGTAAAATTAATAGTGATGAAGCTGGTGACAATTTGGACAATTTGGATGATTCAAATTGTGAACAGGAGCCAGTTAGTAGACCAATCCGGACTACTAGAAATAAGAAACCTGAAAGGTTTAGTGACTTCATCACTAATGTAAATTTGGCATCGACCACTCCTCAAAGATATGAGGATGTTTTAAAGCTATCTCCAAAAGAGCAGGGAAATTGGCATGCTGCTATGGATTTGGAGATGAACAGCCTCAGGAAGCTGGAGGTGTTCACACCTGCTAAATTGCCAAAAGAAAGAAAGCAATTGGCACAAGGTGGGCTTATAAGAAGAAGCCATTGGATGATGGGAACTTCTTATACAAGGCGAGATTGGTGGCACAGGGATTCTCGCAGAGATACCCTGAAGATTTTGATGACAACTTCTCACCCACAGTACGCCCTGAGAGCGTAAAGACAGCTCTCTCCATAGCGACCATACATGGGGAGAGTGTTCTGCAGTTTGACGTACAAACGGCCTATTTGCACGCCAAATTGGACAAGGAAATCTATGTAAGGGCACCTTACATAGATCACATGTAGATCATAGAGAAGATGAAATCTGGCTTCTTAACAAAAGTCTCTATGGTCTGAAGCAGTCTGGGAGAAGGTGGTATGAATGCCTTACTGAGTGTCTAAGGCAAATAGGTTTCACCGCCTCACCAGCTGATGAATGTGTTTTCATCAGGCAACAAGATGGTATCAAGGAAACTGTCCTTGTGTACGTTGATGACATTTTGTACATCAGCAAATCAGTGGAGAGTAAATCCTTCTCTGATCAGGTAAGTAGAAAGTTTGCACTGAAGCCTCTAGGCCAGATTGACAAATTTCTGGGGTTCAGTTCACAAAAACTGAGAAAGGATTTGAGCTTTCTCAGTGGGATAAAATCTTAGATTTGATTGACAGGTGCAACATGGCAGAGGCCAAGCCCTGTGACACTCCAATGCAAACAGATTTCCCAAGAAACATGTATAGTGATAGTGAGGATTTTGTACACAAACTATGTACAAATCCATATTGGGCTCACTCTTGTATATAGCAGGTTGGACTAGGCCTGACATCAGCCTATCTATAAATATACTATCTAGGCATTCTGAAAATCCCAAACAAATACATTGGACTGGTATCAAGAGGGTTCTTAGATACCTTAAGGGCACAGCGAATCTCTCACTCTTACTTGAGCCTTACGTTTCAGAAATTCCTCAACTCTACACCTACTCTGATGCTGATTGGGCAGGTGATACCAAATCGAGGAAGAGTACTTCAGGTTATATTGTATATCTTAATAACTGTCCAGTACATTGGTACTCAGGTAAGCAAAGTTAATTGCCACCTCAACAGCTGAGGCTGAGTACACATGCTTGTCTAAAGTCTCCAACAACCTAGTATGGTTCGATGAACTCTTGAAGAGTTTATGGGGAGAACCAGAATACCCTATAATTATCCATGAGGATAATCTTGCAGCAATTGAAATTTCAAAAGCTGAAGCCGTAGGCCACAGATCACGGCACATAGACATAAAATATAAGCATGTTAGACAGTTGTCTAAAACAGGTTTCATAAAGACAATATATACTGAAACGAAGGAACAGATCACTGACATTTTCACCAAGCCCTTGCCTAGAGAACAACACATGTACCTGCTAGAAAAATTACCTTTAACTATGTAAGTATAATTATTTCAATGATTGTAAATAGAGTGTGTATATATATAGCCCAATATATATATGTGTAAAAATTCTGTAAATGCATAGAGAAGGGGATTGTCAGAAAGTAGAACTTTCTGGAGTTACTATGCAGTTTACAAATTAGTAGAGTTTGATGGGGTGATCAAACCTACCAATGACAGGGTGGCATTGAGCACCTCACTGTGATACTGTAGGACACCCCTAAGTATAAAAGGGCTGTCAACTGTCATTTTCAAAAAGAGAGAAAATGAGGAGATTCTAAGGAGATTGGAGATACTGAGAAGATCCAAGACTCTGAGGAGATATTAGGATCTGACAGACTGAGGTCTGTGTATGAGAAGATATAGCAAAGAGATCTGAGAGAAGATCTATAACCTAAAGAGAAAGGGACTTTCTAAAGAGGTTAGCTATATCTAAGAAGAGGTTATGAGAGGAAGAACTGTGAATCTCTCATAGTAACTTCTAGTTCCTTGAAGGACTGTTTAAGAGGAACGAAAGAAGAAAAGACTCTGTATATATTTAAGAATAATATATTTATTGATTGTTCTGTTATAAATAAATCTGTTTTGATCTGACACAACTTGGCATTGCAATTTATTGAATGACTCTGTGAAATAGATATAGGTTTAAAGATCCAGGCCAAATTCAATTAATATTATTATTTAACATATCCTATTACAGGAAAGATACAGAGAGAGTAGAGAGAACAGGAAGAAAAGAAGTAAAGAAACACTTTGAAAGTCCCCAGCCCCAAAGAGGGGAAAGATGTGAAAGGAAGAACTGGTGGGAGGAGATATCCCATACTTCCCATCCTTTGTGAAGCCTCCCCTGGTGTAAGTACAGCAAAGCTACTTATTTAAAAAGCAGTAGTTTTAAGAAGGAGGGAGTTGCTGGTGAAGAGAGAAGCCATCACTCTTAGTCTGCATTCTCATACTTTGTATGTTACAACATAGAAATGATAGAAAGAGAGATAGATGATAGAAAGAGAATGAGAGAGAGAAGGAAGGAAGGAAGGAAAAAAAAAGAAAGAAAGAAAGAAAGAAAGAAAGAAAGAAAGAAAGAAAGAAAGAAAGAAAGAAAGAAAGAAGAAAAGAAAAGAAAAAAAAAAAAAAGAAAAAAGAAAAAAGAAAAAAAAGAAAAATTGTAGGCAACCTTGGTTGTGCTGGATGTAAACACAGGTGAGCAGAAGAATAAGAATAACAAAGTTGGAAGAGACTTTGGAGGTCTTCTAGTCCAACCCCCTGCTCAGGCAAGAAATCCTATACAATTTCAGAGAAATGTTGTCCAATCTCCATTGTAATGTTGTCCTTCATTCCATTGTATATGCCTGCTTATTACTAAGCGGCATTTTTACAAGGTCAGCTAATTGCCCCCAACAATTGAGGACCCAAGATTGTTGGGGGCAATTAGCTGACCTGTAAAAATGCAATAACAGGCATACAGAATGAAATTGCTGAGCACATTGGGTTGTGCTCCAAAATTGTAAATCTGAGGGGCAATAAAATAAAAAAAAAAATCTCTTCTTAAAAACCTCCATTGTTGGTGCACCCACAACTTCTGGAGGCAAGTCATTCCACTGATTAATACTTGTCAGGAAATGTCTCCTTAGTTCTCATTTGCTTCTCTCCTTGATTAGTTTCCATCCATTGCCTGCAGATGCTTTGGAGAATAGGTTGAAACCACCACCACCTGCACCTTCTTGGTGGCAGCTCCTTACATATTGGAACACAGCTATCATGTCCTCCCCATCGTTTTCATTAAACTAGATATTCCCAATTCCTGCAATCATTCTTCATATGTTTTATATTTTCTAAGTATGTTTTATAATTGCTATATAATCATAGATGATTGGACTAATAGTCAGGTTGGACACAGAACCCAGAAAAAAAGAAAGAAAGTGAAACTGTTGATGGATGAAGATTTTTTTGGCTCTGGCAGACTTTCACAGGGAAAGTCTGAAGTCAAGAGAGTGGGCCTGAAGACAAAAGTACAGCAGCAAAGCCAAAGTCTACTGATTGGAAAGGCAACAGGAACACACACACACACACACACACATTTTGCCCTAAAACTAAGTTTGGAATCAAAGAAAAAAGTGTTTCCAGTGAATAATTGACAATTTTTCTCTTTCCCCTGCTCCTCCAGCTGGAACCATCATTTCAAGGAAAAAGTACAGAAGTCCCACTGGGATAGAAGATTCATCTGTGCATACAGTAACCATATTTCCTTGGAAAAATTTCCAAGGAAATATAGTCACTGTATGTACAGATGAATGTACATAGGTGAATGAAGGCTTTTTTGAACTCTCTGGACAAGGAGATATCAATTATCCATATATGCTTCAAACAATTGCTTCTCATGAAGAAACTGCAGAGTTTTCCTTGGTGGGGTTGAGCACAGGAAATAGCCATCTTGCTCACAGCCTTTTAAGAAACAGTAAGTTCAGAAATTTCTTTTTATAATCATGTTTGGGAATAAACTACAAGCTGTTAGAGATGTTTGTATTGAGAAGTCTGAAAATGCTTTCCTTGATAAAAGAAAATTTTAATTATAAATTTAATATTTGTTTAGATGAAATAAATAGTGAAAAGCTAAATAAGACTTTGATTCTAGAAAGTTATAAATGGATTCAGGGTCCAGATAAATTTGGAGTAAGATTTTAGAATTATGAAGAATCCTTTCTGTGAGAAATATATATGTCTGTATGTTTGAATTATGAAATAAAGATAAGCAATTTTTTTAAAAAAGCTGGACACTAGCTGGAACTAAAGATGTTATAGTAAAAGGAGAAAAATACTTAACTATCTGGGAGTGCAGCAGTGGTGGGATTCAAACAATTTAACAACTGGTTCTCTGCCCTAATGATTTCTTCCAACAACCAGTTCACCAAACTGCTCAGAAAGTTAACAACCGGTTCTTCCGAAGTGGTACAAACTGGCTGAATCCCACTACTAAGGTGCAGATAACCAACAATCTGATCTGGTCTCTCCACACATCATCCTTAGGGAACCGTACAAACCAGTGTCTGCATTTCCTATGTCGGATGAGGAAAGCACATCTTTCTCATTCTGTCCTGGCCACTTTTTACAGAGGCACTATTAACAAATTGCAGCAGTGTTAGTTTAGTGGCAGCAGTGTCTGAGATAGAAAGTCCATACAGAGAGTGGTAAGGACAGCTGAGAAGATTATAGGAAGTTTGGTTTCTGTTATTCAGGGTACTTCTTATAAGGCTATGTGCTTAAAGCTCAAAGAATTGTTAGAGGCCCCACACACCCACTTTATGGTTTGTTTCTGTTTCTCCCCTCTGGGAGGTGGTTTCAAAGTATTTCTAGCAGGTCCACCAGATTCTATAACAGCTTTGCTCCCTATGCCATCCATCTGGTAAAATTGCAAGATTCATTTTTCTCACCATGCACATGTATACATCCAAACTGGGCTGTGTTGTTTCTCTGTGTCATATAACATATGTGGGTATATACATAATTTTGTATTTAATTATTTTGTCATGTTCATGTGTATATTGGAAGTGGTGACCCTTTGAGAGCTGTATGCAACAAAATTTCATTTTAATGTATGCCAAATAGTGTACATTCAAAGTGACTTAGTTATTATTCTATTCTATACTCAAGCTTGATTAACAGTTAATTAACTGGGACAAATGACACAATACATTTTAACATTGAAAATACTGAGGGATACTTTTGAAAAATGGAATCAGTTGGTGTCAACAATGTTAATAATAATAATTGCTTTTATGGATAAACTCCACCCAAAAAATGTTATGTAGGAAAGGTCAGATGAGGAACAATTTTTATTTTATGAGACAGAAATGGTGTTGCAATCATTTTATGAATGATGGGCTACAAGAATGACATGGAAAAGGGTATCTCACTGGATATACAAAAGAAAATATTTTAAAAATAAAAAAGAAATACAAATTATAAACTAAAAGAATGACCTAGATTTTAATTACATGTCCAAGAATATGGTGTAGGGATATTGTTGATGTAACCTCGGTTGAAAACTTTCAATTTACTGAGGTGCTTTTTTAACAAAACAAATACGTCTCAGTAGTAGAAGTAAAGATGCCCTTGAATTGAACTCAACTCTTGTTGACTGTATCAGCAAGAAAACTACAGATTTTTTGAAAGTGTTGTGAAAATGGTTTGCCTTTCATTTCTTTGTGAATACACCCAAGCCATTAACAGCTTTTAGAGACAGATGTTTGTCTTGCAAAGGACAAATAAAATTGATTATAAAACCCACATAATAAAATGGTCTGTTCTATTGGGGAAGGAACAGAAGTAATACTCTATTTATTTTGTTCTTCAGGATGAAAGAAAGAGCTTAAGTTCATCAACAGATTAAAACAGGTCAGACAGAAAGAAAGGAACAAAGAAAATTCTACTGTATTGCTCTTTGTGATCAACTAGATAAAAGGTACCAAGAATCATGCCTTTTACAACTGAATCTCTAACAAGGAAGCATAAAATGTCCATAGAAAACTATTTTGATACCTGATTTCTACAGATTCAACATTCTGATTAGTTTAATAAAATATTGTTATTGGCCTATTGAATATTTATGTATCTTTTCAAAAATAAATTAAAAGGTTCAGCTAAGCATAAATGTTGTCCTCAAAATATAAGTCTCCTTCATATGATGTGCCACAGTAGTTGAGCTCTTAAGGTACCGGTAATTTACTTGGGCTGACATAGTGATACAGTACTGTGATTTATAGCAGAATCCATTTGTCCCAGCTAACGAGGTATAGGATGTTGCCTAAGCCCTGCTAATGTACTAGAATGTTAAGACTGAGAAGGTTTAGATGGCAGAAAGTAGGCTGAAGCTAAATGCTAGCAAATGGTATATCCTTTTTGTCCAAACACTGTTGATAACTGCTCTTGTTTAGTCTATGGATGGGGTTGTACTTCCTTTCAAAGTCTTGAACTTGGGAGTTCATTTGGTCTCACAACTACTGCTGGATTTGCAGTGAAGGGTGTGGTTAGGGAGCTCTCATCCAGCTTTGACTAATGCTCCATTTAGAGTGGGAGGCAACTCATGTCCTGTTTACCACAATATGAGGCCACTGAAATGTACTTGGTAGCCTATGAAGGTTACTCAGAAACTGCAGGTAATGAAACATGCAACAACACGGTGGCAGATGAGAATGACAACAGCCATGTAGCATCTTGTGTTGTGAGCATTTCATTGCCTTTTAACAGGTTTCCATGTTCAGCTAAAAATGACCAATTTTAAATGATAAAGCTTTTTGTGGCTTGGCTCCCATGTAGGCTGTTCTATAAAGCTTCCATATAACTTCCAGGACCATCTTTTATTCTTGGAAGCAGTTTATTCTATATGTTGGGACATTGGGAATTTCAATATTCACATCATGAAGACAGTGAGATCTTGGAAATGTTTCTCTATAGAAAATAGCCTTGTGGAACAGCCTTTCCCTAACATTTCAGCCAGGAATGGGATCCAACCAGTGTAACTACCGGTTTGGTGATTTACACTGCACGCACGTGTAAAACATCATCAGCTTGCTGCCTGGACAGCTAAGCAGCACTGCACACGGGTCCGCAGCATTTGAAAAAGCACTTTTTTCCTGCTTTTTCAACCGCAGCTGTGCCGCGCAAAGCAGCTGAGGTTGAAAAAGCAGGAAATAAAGGTCAGGTAAGAGCCCAGGTGGGCAGGTGGGCCAAAACAGCAGCAGACATAGAACCAGTTCTATGTCTGCTGCTCTTCAGAGCTACCGGTTCTACAGAGCTAGAGAGAACTGGTAGAATCCCACCCCTGATTTCAGCCTAACTTTATGTAATTTTTTTTAAAGGATTACATACTGATAGTTTTCTTTTGGTTGCTTTATATTACTATTTGTAATATTTTGTATGGATTTTATTATGCTGATACTATTAGTAAACCACAGGAAGACATATACTTTATTATGGTGATGTGTGATTTATCATCATCTTTATCATCATCTTCATTATCTCTTTTTTTAAAAGCCAAGCAAGCAACACCCCCTCCAAAAAACAAGTAGTTTTCCTTCAAAAAAAATTAAATAACTAAAATGTATGGCTTCACCTACTCATATGATACACTTGTATTCTTGGATAGAACAGCATGGATTTCAAAGGGATAAAATATTTGAACTGTGAGTACCAAATAGTTGCCTGCTCCTGACAGGTGCCAGTTTATATATTCTTAAATGCCATAGACAGCATACATTTGGGAACACAGTTTTCCAGAACAAGGGGATCACTATACAGCCTGCTTTCTGGTCTCTGCCTCATCTCTTTTTATCATTATAGAACTGGCAGACTCATTTTGGACTAGGAAAAATGCAAAGGATTAATTAAGTTTTTTGTCACCATATATAAGGTGACTTTAACCACCCTGTTACCCCACAAAATACATCCTCTTAATACAGATAATTCAGTTTGCCTGGATTTAAAAGGTTGGGCGAGTTGAGGTAGATCTTGAAGAGGCCAACTTTTCTTAATCCAGCCTATAACAGGAGCCAATACAGTGTCTTTGGCAGTCTCTCTGGCAATTTCAGCAGCGTGTACTGGAAGCTTGGCAACAGTTTCTAGGAAAAAGGTGTAAGTCTCAGGAGCAAAGTCCTCAGTGTGAGAAGGAAGTGGGCAGCAACTCAAAGCATCTGCATGTCCAATGCCCTTGCCAGGCTTGTGGATAAGTTTGTAAGAATAAGCAGCAAGAAACTCAGTCCACCTCAGCATTCTTGGTGACAGGATAGTAGGTGTAGATTTATCTCCTGCCACAATGCCTAACAAAGGTTTGTGATCTGTAACAATGGTAAATGTTCTCCCATACAAATATTCATGAAATTTCTTGACAGCTGCAACAATTGCCAATGCTTCCTTGTCCAATTGGCTGTAATTCCTCTCTGCTTTGGTCAAAGTGTGAGAGTAAAATGCAATAGGGGCTTCTCTCCCACTGGGAAGCCTGTGGCTCAAACCCCCCCCCCACTCCAAAGGGGGATGCTTCACAAGTCAGTACAACAGGCAAATTCTCAGAGAACTGTATCAGTACAGCATCAGACGTGATTAGTCTTTTTATACTGTTAAATGCTGATTGTTCCTTCCTGCCCCAGACCCAAACAGACTTTTTGTCAAGTAATCTGTGCAATGGTTCTGCAATGGTTGCCTTCTGAGGTAGGAACATGTGATAAAAGTTAATGAGTCCAAGGAAGGCTTGCAAATCTGTTTTGCATTTAGGTCTAGGGGCTTCTTTGATTGCTTGAACCTTGGCATCGGTAGGGTGGATGCCATGCTTGTCAATCATATAGCCCAGGAACTCAACTTGTCAGTTTTGAGTGCATTTTCTTCCTTGACTTTTAACCCGCTTTCTGAATCTGGTAAGGACTTCTCTGAGTCTTTCTTGAACTGAGTGTCATTTTCAGCAGAGATTAACACATCATCAAAGTAAGGCACTACCCTGGCAGTCCTTGGAGCATCCTTTCCATAAGGCTTTGGAAAATGCCTGGTGCCACGCTTACTCCAAATTGTAACCTTTTACATTTGAAGGCACCTCTATGAGTCACAATGGTTTGGGCCTCTGCAGTGGCATCATCAACTGTTAGTTGTTGATATGCCTGGGCCAGATCCAATTTGGCAAAGACTGTACCCCTGCCAAGTGAATGTAATAGATGATGCACCACTGGAACTGGGTATGCGCTCTGCTGCAGCATGGTTCAGTGTCCCCTTATGGTCCCCACAGATTCTTACTGACCCATCAGTCTTGACTGGTGTGACTATGGGTGTCTCCCATCTGGAGTGGTCAGTGGGCTCTAAAACTCCTTGAGCTATTAGTTTATCTAATTGTGCATCAATTTTTCCTTTAAGGCAAATGGGACCCTTCTGGGCTTTAAACGAATTGGGGCACCTCGGGATCTAGGTTGAAAGTGATAGGGGTCCCCATATACTTGCCCAATCCTTCGCTGAAGACCTCTGGAAACTCAGACTTCAAGGCCTCCTCCCATTCAGAGTTGCTCACGTGATTGATGCCAGTCACCTCAATGCCTAGTGGATTGAACCACTCAAGTCCCAGCAAGCTTGGGCAATCCTTGTCCACGATGGTCAGGGGCAAACGTTTGGTGTGGCCTTTGAACTTCACGTTGAATTCTCTTGTTCCAACTACTGGAATCTTGTTCCCTTGGTAGTCTTTAAGAGTCAGTGCTTGCTTCTGGAAATGTTTCTTCTGAATGTTGGGAAGTAGCCTGTGAATAGTGTCCCATGACACCATAGATAAATAGGAGCCTGAGTCCACTTCCATTTGGCAAGGCCTTCCTTCAATGAGTACCTTCACATGTACTTTTCTGCTTCTTAAGGTTGAAGAATGACCAATGGTGACTGTTTGATGAGTTTCATTCTTCCCATTTGCTTCTGAGTTGCCCCATTTTCTCACTGAAGTTGTTGGGCTTGAAATCTTTGTCAGGAAACTTTCTTCTGTGTGGTGGAGTTCTGGATGATTTGCAGACTCTTGCTAAGTGACCTCTTTTTTCACAACGAAGGCAGATGGTATCAAGAAACTTGCATTCAGTGCGGGGTGGCCCCCACAACCTCTGCAATAAAAGTCTTGCCTTTTTCTTCCCAGGTCTTTTTCTTTTCCATTCTGAGTCTATAAATTCCTTCCTCCACCTCACTGCAGTCTGATTCAGAATCTATTTGCTCGAATGAGTTGTTGTGGACTTTTCCACATCAGAATGGCTTGAGGCCTTGTTAATTTTCTTCATGGCTGCCGCTGAGGACTTAGTGGCTTCTGCTGAGGAGGCCTCTTCTATGGCTTCCTTCAACGTGATCTTAGGTTTTAATAACAATTTGCTCTGAAGCACTTTGTCTTTGAGGCCTAGAACAAATCGATCGCGCATGGCCTCCTCCAAGTTGTTAAACTCGCATGCATCCCCAATGTCTCTTAAACTTGCCACAAAGTCGTTAACGTTTCGCTTCCCCTTGATCCCGATGGTAAAACTCGTGTCTCTTAATGAGGCACGATACTTGTGGGGCGTAATGGGCTCTTAAAAGCTTTTCTAAATCAGGCCATTCCATTACCTTCACGTCTGCAGCTCCCACCAATGCCTTTGCCATCTTGAAGACTGCCGGACCGCAGTGCATAAGAAAGACCGCCCTCTTCTGCTTCTCGGAGATGTCGGCAAGGTCGTTTCCTTCCAAATACATTTGGAAGCGATCCGCATACGATTCCCAGTCTTCTGCCGCCGGATCGAACGGGCTGGGGGTGTTCAGCGCAGCCATCTCGCTCTTCTGCTTGTCTTCCGTCTTCTCTTCAGGGAATCCCACCCTCGTCGCCAGTGTTAAGTTTGCATGAAGAGTCAGACGCGAAGAGCTTCAGTGAAGAGTTTATTATTGACTACAGCTCGAATGGACCCGTCTTGGCTGGGCTACGGCTGCTACTTATTGCCAGCAGCCGCAGTTGCCAGCCAATCAGAGTGCAGGGTTTTCCTGCACTTTTCAAACCAATCATATTTGACATTTTACAAGAACAATTCAAACTAAACCAATGACATTCAAACCTACATACATAACAGAACCAACTCCCTTTGGAGCTCTGTTTGGCTCCTGATCTTCTTCTGCATTTGAAGACCTGGTTGTTTGAACAGGCCAGGCTGGATTGACCTCTTGGGGGAGTTAAATTCATTTTAAATTAATTTTAGTGATTGGGCTTGCTTGATTTAATTCTTTTTTTAAATATTTATTATTTAAATAAATGATAAATAAATAAGTGTCATCTACTATGCATTGATTTGAAATTATTCTAAGATTTCCTTGAGAACAAACTATGTGGTATTAAAATTTTATTTATTTATTTATAATTGGACTTGTATGCCGCCCCCTCTCCAAGAGGACTCGGGGTGGCTCACAATTAAAAGACAACAACAATAAATATTTAAAAAGAATTAAACCTAACAAGCCCAATCGCTAAAAACAATTAAAATAAATTAAAACCCACAGGAGGTCAGTCCAGCCCAGCCTGTTCAAACAACCAGGTCTTCAGATCGCGGCAGAAAGAGCGAAGATCAGGAGCCAAACGGAGCTCCAAAGGGAGTTGATTCCACAAGGCGGGGGCCGCAACAGAGTAGGCCCTTCCCCGAGGCACTGCCAGCCGACATTGTCTAGCCGACAGCACCCCAAGGAGTCCCCATCCATGTGCATACACAGGGTGATCGGTTTTTGATATTGGCAGGAGATGCTCCCACAAGTACCCCGGACCCAAATCGTAAAGGATTTTGAATGTTAATACCAACACCTTGAATGTCACCCAGAGGGCAACCAGTAACCAATGCAGCTCGCTCAGGAGGGGTGTAACATGGGAGTATTGGGAAGCTCCCATCACAACCCACGCAGCTGCATTCTGCACCAGCTGAAACCTCCGGATGGTATGCAAGGGCAGTCCTAGATAGAGAGCATTGCAGTAGTCAAGTTAGGATGTCACAAGTGCATGAGTGATTGTGCGAAGGGCATCTCAGTCCAGATATGGGAGCAACTGGCGAACCAGTCAGACCTGGGCAAAAGCCCCCCTGGTCACGGCCCCCACCTGCTCCTCCAAACTGAGCCATGAATCCAGGAGGACTCCCAGGTTCCAAGCCCTGTCCACAGGGGGCAACACCTCTCCCCCTTTGACCAAAGATGGAATCAGTTGACTTATATGCAGGAGATAATCAGTACCAATTCTTTAGCATAAAACTAAAAATAGATGTTGTTGTTAGTTGCAAAGTCATGTCTGACTCATCATGACCCCATGGACAATGTTCCTCCAGGCCTTCCTGTCCTTTACCATCTTCTGGAGTCCATTTAAGCTCACGTCTACTATTTCAGTGACTCCATCCAGCCATTTCATTCTTTGTCGTCCCCTTCTTCTATTGCCCTCAATCTTTCCCAGCATTAGGCTCTTCTCCAGTGAGTCCTTCCTTCTCATTAGTTGGCCAAAGTATTTAAGTTTCATCTTCAGGATCTGGCCTTCTAAACAGCAGTCAGGGTTGGTCTCCTCTAGCTAGGGATGACTGGTTTGATCACCTTGCAGTCCAAAGGACTCACAGGAGTCTTCTCCACCACCATAGATCAAAGGCCTCAATTCTTTGGTGCTCAGCCTTTCTTATGGTCCAACTTTCACAGCCATACATTGCAATTGGGAAAACCAATAGATATGTGGTGACAACATGATGATTTTTTTTTAAATTAAAATGTCCCAAATCTGGTACCTTGCTGTTGGTAACGCTCTTTCCTCCACCTTTGCTAGCATCACAAGTTAGATCTCCAGTTAGATCTTCATTTTATAGTGTTTGAAATATGACAATTTGAGTCTGGTCATTTGTGCCTCCAGTGAGAACTCTGAATTGATTTGTTTGATAGTCTGTTTGTTTTCTTTCTTGGCTACCCATGGCATTCTTGGGTCTCTTTTCTACCACCAAAGTTATTACATTTATTCTTACATTTACATTCTATGCTTCTATGAATATGTTAAGATTTATTAAAGTATTGCACATTGGTACTGGATAATTCTCCCTGCCATTTTAATAAGTCAGCATTGAAGTTGATGATTGCAGTATATCATAAATAAAAGGCCATGGAAGACTAGGAAAGAGCCATTCATTGCATTCTTAGTGAATGTCATTTTGAGAGAGTGGTGTATGCATTATTCTTTCCCTGTGTGCCCTGATTCTATTTCATTTGCATGCATTGTGTGAAAGAGGCTGCAAAGTAAAAAAAATCCAGAGATCTTTCCTGATTAACTGCATATTAGAAGATCAATGTCTTGTTCTAATTCATGGATGAAATGCTTTGGCAAGACTTCAAAGTATTATCTGGCAGGTTGCTAAAGTGTTAAAAGCAGTGACATATCACTTGGTTTCTCAAGTGTTTTGTGCATATAAGGCTTCCTCAGTAAGACCTGCCAGAATTCACCACAAATCTCCATTTTAACTTTTTAATGCCACTTCTTGAATTGAATATAAATTATTTCAGCATCCATTTGCAAAGGTATAAAGAACTGTACCTTTCAGAAGGTAACTTGAATCTATATACCACATTGTATTGCTGTCTTCTGAAAGCTTGGCCATCCACACCTTAATGTAAAAGCTAGAAATCTTTCAGAAGCTGGGAGCTGCATTTTCTTTATTATTTGGTGATGAAAATCATAGTCAATGGTCAATTATGCAAAGCAAACAAGTCCGCGGTGTTTTAGTTTTCATTTTCAGATAATGCATGCTTTTTAAAACCTACTGGATTTTTAAAGCCTACTGCAAACAACAGTTTTATACAGCTTTCATCTGATTCCACTCCCACTAAGAAAAAGTGTTTGCAAAAATACCTATTCCTTTTCACCTGAAATAACAATAATTTAAAAAGGAGCTTTTCTGCCTCAGAGCATTGTTGGAGGAAAAAGCTAATGATAAGAGGAGGAAGAAAAGGAAGAATAGGAACTGAGCTGTGTTTACTGAATAACCTAAACACTGCCTGAGAAAAGAAAAATGGCTAGGATCCATCTGATTACAATTCATGTAATGGATTCTGTAGACTACGAGATACCAAATTAATATTTTCTGATGTCAACTTGTAGTTATCTTCTCTCTTTTCAAGGAAATTAATCTACAAAGTAAAATTGTTTTCCATGTCCCCCTCCCCAAATATTCATGTTATAGAATACATTAGCCACATTTTAAAAGATGAAAAGGTTCAGCTCTTACACCCCTTTCTATGTTGTGCCAGTACATTTGCTTAAACAAATGGCATCTCAAGTAGAAAAAAATACCATGGTGGTAGGAAAGGGAAAGGGAAATTGGGAAGGAAAGGAAAGGAAAGGAAAGGAAAGGAAAGGAAAGGAAAGGAAAGGAAAGGAAAGGGGAAGGGGAAGGGGAAGGGGAAGGGGAAGGGAAACAATTTATTTGCAGCTTTCTGTATAAAATATTTACGATCAGATGTATACATAATTTTCCATTTTCATCTGGCATACTATAATATGATTACCCATCCATAGAGAGTCAGCTGCATAACACAGCTTTAAAGTAGGCATTGAATACAATAAATCCTATTGTCCTTTACTAGAACCAGTGTAATGCAGAAGCTAACATGGTAAACTGGAATCGGGGAAAGTCAGATTCAAATCCTCTCAACAATAGTCACAAGTTAATCTAGAGTGGTTCACTTTCTCTCAGCTCAGTCTATCTCAGACAGCTGTTTTTCTGGAGATGCAATTCAAGGTGTTTGAAGACCTTTAAAGCCCTTCATGGAATGTGTCCAGGCTATTTGAGGGACTGTCTCATCCCACTGGGGTTGGCCCATCCCACCTGTGCCAACAGAGGAGGCATGCTGTGGGACCTATCAGCCCAATTATTCCAGCTAGCAGGATCCAGGAAAAGGGCCTTCTTTCCAGTTGTGCCTGCCCTTTGGAACATTTTGCCCCCTGACATGAGGTTTGCTCTTTTGTAAGAGCCTAAAAACTGGCTCTGCTTGGAACCTAAATGGGAGAGCATCACAGTGGAGGTAGTTGATTAATTAAGAACAGATGCCACCTACCACCTACACCACTGCTATCTGCCCAGAGTTACTCTGTGGTGAGATGGGTGGCCAATAAATATTATAAATTCAAAAAAGGGAAATACTCCCAAATAAGTAATCTTAATATCTCAGACAAAAGTCAGAAAATAAATACCTGAAACAAATACAAATCTTATTGTAGTTATTAAGAGGATGAAAAACAAATATCCTACATCTGTTTTCACTTTTCTTATTATAAAGAGATTTTCATTTTTACACCTGTGTTAGATGCTTAATTCAGTCGAATCCTATGTAGCAGCAGATGTTTCTCTCCTAGGGCACACACACAAACAAACACAAATCTTCTGTGAACTCTGCATGGCATCAGGAAAGGCATCCGGGCAGTAAAATGCTTAGCTCCATATGGTCGCCCCGACTCTACCCCTGAATTAAGACTTTACAGGATCATAAAAAGGGGAGCTTTCAATTCATAACTCATGAACTGAAGCATTCTATGAAGGTCTCAATAAAGAATATATAGCATGCAAGCATTACAAAAAAGAAAACAGGAACATAAACTATAATAAGCATAAGTGCAGAAGATAAAATATTTATGTTAGATTTGCATGAAGAGTCAAATGCAGAGTGCTTCAGTGAAGAGTTTACTAGTGACTACAGCTCATAACAGACCCGAATTGGCTGGGCTGCGGCTGCTACTTATAGCCAGCAGCCGCAGTTGCCAGCCAATCAGAGTGCAGGGTTTTTCCTGCACTTTTTAAACCAATCATATTTGACATTTTACAAGAACAGTTCAAACTAAACCAATGACATTCAAACCTGCATACATAACACTCCTCCCCACTAGGTTCAGTCCATACTCAAACACCAACCTATCTAATGTATTCTTTTAAATAGGTGGGGCTCTTATGTGTATGTTGAGACCTACGTGGTTCAGAAGTTTTAACGTTCTCACCCAGTGATAGAGGAAATGTGTCTGCTGACATTTCCCTAGTTGGACTTCCTGTGAAAGAAGACGCTGTTTGATTGTTAGAATCTGGTTTCTCCTCCCAACCCATCTCCAGCCCAATGTCAGCACCCAAGTCAGGTAGTGATGTGCAATCTTCCACTTGTAAGGATGGATTTTGGCATTGTGACAGGGTTTGGGATGGTTCCTGTCATAATGGCTCGTTACACATGGGGTTGATTCTTGCTTGCTGATTATCCTCATGTTCCTCCCCTTCCCCCCTAGAAAAGGCATTAGGTATGGGAACTAGAGAGGAACAATTGCGATGTTCCTGCGGTAATCTGGATCTTAACTGATCAATGTGCCTGCTCCAGAGGACACCATCCTCTGTTTGTACCCTGTAAGAACGAGGGCCACTTATTTGAGTTATTTCAGCAGGAATCCATGAAGGTTCACCCATAAGGTTCTTAGCATAAACAGAATCACCCACACTGAACGTGCGAACTTTGCTAGTGGAATCAAGTGGTGCGTTGGGTGCGTAAGAGGGATGAAGGTGGTCAAGGGGAGACCTAAGTTTCCTACCCATCAACAACTCTGCTGGGGATAAGTTAGTTGATGGGTTAGGAGTGATGTGCTGAACACTAAGAAGTTTTTCAACTTTCTCAGTGATGTCCCCAGGACCCAATTTCTGAAGCTTTTCCTTGGTAAAACGTACCATTCGTTCAGCCTGGCCGTTAGCCGAAGGGTGCCCAGGGGCAGTCAGGACATGTCTGATACCCTCTTGTGCTAAATAGGATTCAAAAAGGTTAGATGTAAATTGAGGGCCATTGTCAGAGACAAGCACATCAGGTAACCTGTGGGTTACAAAAAGCTTTTTGAGCTGCTTGATGACAGCATCAGTTGTGGTGGATGCCATAGGGATTACCTCTAGCCATTTGGAATATGCATCTACTATAATAAGGAAGGTGTGCCCTCTGGTAGGGCCAGCGAAATCAATGTGAATCCTAGACCATGGGCCCCTAGGACATTCCCATTCCTGTTTGGGGGCAAGAGGTGGGGCAGGCCTGACTACCTGACAGTTGGACAAGATGCAACCCAGTTTTCAACCATTTTGTCAATACCTGGCCACCATACATAACTCCTGGCCAATCCCTTCATCCTTACAATACCAGGATGACCCTCATGTAACATTTCCAAAACCTCTCTTTGCAGTTTTGCAGGAATAACCACCCTGTTACCCCACAAAATACATCCTCTTAATACAGATAATTCAGTTTGCCTGGATTTAAAAGGTTGGGCGAGTTGAGGTAGATCTTGAAGAGGCCAACTTTTCTTAATCCAGCCTATAACAGGAGCCAATACAGTGTCTTTGGCAGTCTCTCTGGCAATTTCAGCAGTGTGTACTGGAAGCTTGGCAACAGTTTCTAGGAAAAAGGTGTAAGTCTCAGGAGCAAAGTCCTCAGTGTGAGAAGGAAGTGGGCAGCAACTCAAAGCATCTGCATGTCCAATGCCCTTGCCAGGCTTGTGGATAAGTTTGTAAGAATAAGCAGCAAGAAACTCAGTCCACCTCAGCATTCTTGGTGACAGGATAGTAGGTGTAGGTTTATCTCCTGCCACAATGCCTAACAAAGGTTTGTGATCTGTAACAATGGTAAATGTTCTCCCATACAAATATTCATGAAATTTCTTGACAGCTGCAACAATTGCCAATGCTTCCTTGTCCAATTGGCTGTAATTCCTCTCTGCTTTGGTCAAGGTGCGAGAGTAAAATGCAATAGGGGCTTCTCTCCCGCTGGGAAGCCTGTGGCCCAAAACGCCCCCCCACTCCAAAGGGGGGTGCATCACAAGTCAGTACAACAGGTAAATTCTCAGAGAACTGTATGAGTACAGCATCAGACGTGATTAGTCTTTTAATATTGTTAAATGCTGATTGTTCCTTCCTGCCCCAGACCCAAGCAGATTTTTTGTCCAGTAGTCTGTGTAATGGTTCTGCAATGGTTGCCTTCTGAGGTAGGAACATGTGGTAAAAGTTAATAAGTCCAAGGAAGGCTTGCAAATCTGTTTTGCATTTTGGTCTAGGGGCTTCTTTGATTGCTTGAACCTTGGCATCTGTAGGGTGGATGCCATGCTTGTCAATCATATAGACCAAGAACTCAACCTTGTCAGTTCTAAGAGTACATTTTTCTTCCTTGACCTTTAACCCCACTTTCTTGAATCTGGTAAGGACTTCTCTGAGTCTCTCTTGTAATTGAGTGTCATTTTCAGCAGAGATTAACACATCATCAAAGTAAGGCACTACCCCTGGCAGTCCTTGGAGCATCCTTTCCATAAGGCTTTGGAAAATGCCTGGTGCCACACTTACTCCAAATTGTAACCTTTTACATTTGAAGGCACCTCTATGAGTCACAATGGTTTGGGCCTCTGCAGTGACATCATCAACTGTTAGTTGTTGATATGCCTGGGCCAGATCCAATTTGGCAAAAACTGTACCCTGCCAAGTGAATGTAATAAATGATGCACCACTGGAACTGGATATGCACTCTGCTGAAGTGCATGGTTCAATGTCCCCTTATAGTCTCCACAGATTCTTACTGACCCATCAGTCTTGACTAGTGTGACTATGGGTGTCTCCCATCTGGAGTGGTCAGTGGGCTCTAAAACTCCTTGAGCTATTAGTTTATCTAATTGTGCATCAATTTTTTCCTTTAAGGCAAATGGGACCCTTCTGGGCTTTAAACGAATTGGGGGCACCTTGGGATCTAGGTTGAAAGTGATAGGGGTCCCCATATACTTGCCCAATCCGTTGCTGAAGACCTCTGGAAACTCAGACTTCAAGGCCTCCTCCCATTCAGTGTTGCTCACGTGATTGATGCCAGTCACCTCAATGCCTAGTGGATTGAACCACTCAAGTCCCAGCAAGCTTGGGTGATCCTTGTCCACGATGGTCAGGGGCAAACGTTTGGTGTGGCCTTTGAACTTCACGTTGAATTCTCTTGCTCCAACTACTGGAATCTTGTTCCCTTGGTAGTCTTTAAGAGTCAGTGCTTGCTTCTGGAAATGCTTCTTCTGAATGTTGGGAAGTAGCCTGTGAATAGTGTCCCATGACACCATAGATAAATAAGAGCCTGAGTCCACTTCCATTTGGCAAGGCCTTCCTTCAATAAGTAGCTTCACATGTACTTTTCTGCTTCTTAAGGGTGAAGAATGACCAATAGTGACTGTTTGATGAGTTTCATTCTTCCCATTTGCTTCTGTGTTGTGCCCCATTTTCTCACTGAAGTTGTTATATCTTTGTCAGGGAACTTCTTTCTGCTTGGTGGAGTTCTGGATGATTTGCAGACTCTTGCTAGGTGACCTCTTTTTTCACAACGGAGCAGATGGTATCAAAAAACTTGCATTCAGTGCGGGGGTGCCCCCACAACCTCTGCAATAAAAGTCTTGCCTTTTCTTCCAAGGTCTTTCCTTTTCTTCTCCATTCTGAGTCTATAAATTCCTTCCTCCACCTCACTACAGTCTGAATCAGAATCTATTTGCTTGCAATGGGTTGCTGTGGATTTTTCCACATCAGGATGGTTTGCGGCCTTGTTAATTTTCTTCATGGCTGCTGCTGAGGACTTGGTAGCTTCGCTGAAGAAGCTTCTTCTATGGCTTCCTTAAGCGTGATCTTAGGTTTCATTAATAATTTGCTCTGCAAAACCTTGTCTTTTAGGCCTAGAACAAATTGATCGTGCATGGCCTCTTCAAAGTTGATAAACTCACATGCACCCCCAATGTCCCTTAAACTTGCCACAAAGTCATTAATGTTTTCGCTTTCCCCTTGATCCTGATGGTAGAATTCGTGTCTCTTAATGAGGCACGATACTTGTGGCGCGTAATGGGCTCTTAATAAGTTTTCTAAGTCGGGCCAGTCCATTACCTTCACGTCTGCAGCTCCCGCTAATGCCTTTGCCATCTTGAAAATGGCCAGACTGCGGTGGGTGAGAAAGACCTCCCTCTTCCGCTTGTCAGAAATGTCGGCGAGATCATTTCCCTCCAAATACATTTGGAAACGATCTGCATACGAGTCCCAGTCTTCTGCCATCGGATCGAACAGGGCTGGGGGGTGTTCAGTGCAGCCATCTCTCTCAGCTTTTTCTCCGCGCTGTCTTCTCTTCGGGAAGGATCCCACCTTCGTCGCCAGTGTTAGATTTGCATGAAGAGTCAAACGCAGAGTGCTTCAGTGAAGAGTTTATTAGTGACTACAGCTCATAACAGACCTGATTTGGCTGGGCTGCGGCTGCTACTTATAGGCAGCAGCCGCAGTTGCCAGCCAATCAGAGTGCAGGGTTTTTCCTGCACTTTTTAAACCAATCATATTTGACATTTTACAAGAACAGTTCAAACTAAACCAATGACATTCAAACCTGCATACATAACAATTTACATTGACTTATATATTGAACATGGGAAGGAATGTGGTCCTACATTATAAGGCTAACTGGAAGGAAAGAGTTCTTTAAAAGTGAATTCCACCGCTCTTAAAAATCAGAAAAGCTTTGGGAGCTTCAGAAAAAAATGGACTACTAGAAGAAAACCTAACTTAACAATTAAGATAAAATCTATTTCAAATGAAGCTCAGCTTCTGGTTACTTCCTGCAATATTATTAACAGCAATTCCCAACACTGCATTCTTGATAGTTTTCAACTGCCCAGCCCTGAAATTTCCAGATGAAATTCCATCCAAGTATCAACCAGGGGCAAACTTGCTTAGTGTAGTCAAATTAGTCAAAATTAGCTAGAAGCTGCAACCTGCCATGATTTTAAAACCCAAAGGATTTTGCTCTTGCAATAAGCACAACATTTTTGAACTGAGCTCAGAAAGAACCAGGAGCAATGGAGCTTATCACTGAACAAATTGCAGTGTTTTCAAGGGCTGCCCCATATATAAAGCATTGTCAGAGTTTCACCTGGAGTTTATGAAAGTATAATTAACTATGGACTGCAGCTGATGTAGTAGCCTAAGCTAGTGAACGTTGAAGCATTTACTATAGGAATACATGCATACATATTCTCCAGTTCATCTATATGTAAAATAAGTCTAAAGGTAGTGTGTACATTTTCCATCCGTCCTCATTTTATCTTCACAACTTGTGAAGATAAGTTGTGTAACAACTTGTATAATAAGCAGAGCATAAATGGTTTAAGATCACCCAGCCTGAATGGAGATTTGAATTTCCTTTATTCAGGCCCAACCTTCTAATCACATTATTCTACTGCTTCTAATGACATGTACATACAGTATATGTCAAGCCGGAAGCTAACCTGGCTGTGGGCCATTTTCTTTTCTGTGGGATCCTTCCTATCAAGATTTCCCACCACAAGCTTTCACAAGCCTCGAAGCCTGACACAGCTTGGAATGAAGAGGGGTACAGGTAGATGTGGGTTTGTAGTCTAAACAACATAGCTGTCTGATGAATCAGTGACATTCCAACAGCTGCCTGGCCAGAGGAGGAGGAGAAATGTAACCAGGCAACCAGCTAGTATCCAGATTAGACAATGTGATTTATTGTTTTGGGAAAACAGGAAACTTTTACTTTTATTGTGGTAGAAAGTGGAGAGTTGGCTTTCTACCAGTTGTGCCAGGATGATGCTTCCTAATAAAGCTGTTCTTTGAGGAACCAAGCTTCCTCAGAGTTCTGTGTAAACTGAATGGATTACTTGGAACACTGACACTATATATATATATATATAATTATTAATTATATTAATTATAATTATATATATAATTTTTACAACTTTTGAAGACCTGGCTAATGTTTTCAAATCCTTTTTGATTCTCTATAGCAGTGCCTGCCTCATGGAACTAAGCTTCATGGAACTAAGCTTCATCCAAGGAATGAATGACAACTTACAGTTGTTTAGACAAGCCAAAAGACCTGGTTCTTTATCCAGGCCTTTGGTAAGGGACAGTGCAACCCACTGGCTTCATCATGCTTCCCATCTTTTTTTTTTAATGTTAACATTTGTTTTACTGATTTTATTGCAATTTCTAGGTTTGATTGTTGTGAGCCAACAGAGCAACTGAAAAACAGATGGCTTACAAGTATAATAAATTATTGTGTTCATAAAATGCATAAAAAGGGCTTATACCAATGAGTTCTGAAATATTCTGGTGTGGCATTTGAGGTTTGGCTTCAATTTTGTTAATTTAGTAGAGAAACACTGAGCAATGTAAACTGCTAATACAAGCCATCATTAATGTTTAGATGCTTGCTTTAGTTGACTAAATATTTGCAGTTATTACAATAATTACTATGTTACTTCAGGTCAATCATGTTTCCAAGAATATAATTATCTAGCCAGGAGGGGTCAGAAACAGTCCTTCTCTATTGCTACCCCAACCCTCTAAAACATGATCCATCCTACCCATTCCAAGATCTAGCTAATTCCAAAAGCACAACCAATGCCATTTCTATTCCATGTCCAGGCCTGAATCCTAACTGAAAATTCTCCAGATAATCCACTTCATCTAGGTTCTACTGAAGCTGCTTCGTGACCACTTTCTCCACAATCTTGCCTAAAAAAGAGAGGTTGGACACTGGATGGAATTTCTTAGAGTATGACAGGATCCTATGATGTACCAAAAGCAAGCAAACCATAGAATTGGAATACATTTGCCAGTGTTAATTTTCAATACACACACAGGGTCGTAGACATAATCATACCACACACAAACTTTCTATTTGAAGCTATGCCTACATCCAGTTCTAAATATAATCAGGTAGCAAATCAATGTTCTTTGTCCTTGAAAAGCACTAGTTTTCATTTATTTGCCTGACCGGGCCTGGCCAATGACATATTAGGGGTGAATGGAGTTGCTTATTAGTGGAAACATTGAAATTATTAGGGAATGATATTTATATGATGATATGAAAAAGGATGATTCTGAAAGCCAAGAATCTCCATGTGGATGCTCATTAAAATCTTCAAGAAATTGTATATGTAAGACATAATTGTTCTGATGTCAAATCCAATTTTAGCTGAAGTTATTACCAACATTTTCTTATAGTTTCTATTATGGTTTTTTCCCCCTTTGTCCTTACTCATTAAATCACTGTTTCAGAGTCAAATGTTGACTGCATGCCAAAAAGCTTATAATTTCCTAGGGTTGTTTTCACCTAATTTTAATTGTTTTGAATGGTGTTCTCTATTTTGTCCTTAGACCCTAGACTAGTTCTATAATTTACTTACCCTATTATATTTTTGTCACCGCCATCAGAAATAATAATAATGATGCTTTTTAGTTGCTTCAAAATATGTCGAGCGGTTTCAATATGTAGATTTTTTTTGTCAAACTTTGGTGCAGGTGATGCAAATAGATATATTTTTAAAAACAAATAAATAAAATTAAAGAGGGGATATGGAGGACCAAGCATTACGGTGTTACATGTCAACATCCTTATCTATTATCCTGAAAGTGACATGTGCACTTTCTACTTCTGCTTTCAATTGTGTCTAAGTATGAAGACTGGAGAAGAATAATAGGAATAAGTTGTGTTTTTCTCCTGTTAAACACAGCTCACATCTAATCACCAATGTACCTTTTGAATACAGGCCAATTTACAAAGCAATTTCAGGAGCTATGTAAATGTGAGTGCCTTAGTTTAGTGCTGGAATGTTATTTCAGAGACAGGCAATTTTGGATATGTGGGGAACATTTTTTTTCATACTTTGCCTATTTGAAGACTGTAATGTAACACTTCTTTGTTTTTATTTTTAAACAATTGCTTCTTGGTCTTTTGGCTAAGATCAAGTGTAGTGTGTAATCAGCAAGATCTAAAACAGCTTGTGGCAGAGCAGTCTGTGTGAGCTTTTGAGACAAAAATAATATTGGACATTTGCTAAACTCAATTTCATATCAACCATATATATGGACTGGAAAAATTTGATTGTTGCTAGAAGAAAGTAAAGAGGTACAGAAAATACTATCAACCCTAACCCTAACTCATTTTGGATTTGGCAGTCTTATACACACTTCTACCTGATCAAAATGTGTAGGACAGCATTTTAGATAATGATCCCTACATTTGGGTCTTCTTATTGCAGCTTCCGTTTTGACACTGAAACTCATTTTTAGCTCAAGAATCTGGCTTTTCAGAGATCCACCAAGCAGGGAAACTTTAGCCATTTGCTTTAAACAAAGCCTGCTGCCAAGCAGGAATATTTAAGAGGTGATTTTCCTTCCCCTCCTGCAGTGTCTTATATGAAAACATTACAATAGAGAAAAGTTCCCTTAAGATTGACTCCAGCACAAGTCCAAAAGCTTGAAAAATTAAATCTCTGGTCCCAGTGACTGACCTAGATTGATCCTGTAACATTATTCTGGGGGACACATATATTTGCCTTCATTCGTGAAAAAGATTAAATCTCTAGTTTTCAGCAGACATGGATAATTTTACTACTTACTTTATAAAACCAGCCAAGAATATGTATCACACAGGTAGAAGAATATAGTAATTATTGAACTCAGTGATGAGTTCTCAGAACTCAGGATAATCTCCTAACCTGCAGAGAACCCTGTTCAGATACAGCAGTTCATCTACAGTAGTCTGCCAGTCTCCTTATAAACATGCAACGCATATAGCACATACTTAAACAAACACTTTTATCCCATCCTTTTAGCAAAATGCTCAAAGCAAATGTAAATGCAGTTTATTTCATCTTCTTATGCCTGGCTGCGTAATCTCCCCCCGAGGTGGACCTCTTCCATCCTGGTGGATGTAAATCCGTTCTGCCTCCCCTGTCCTCTCCTCTCCTCTCCTCTCCTCTCCTCTTTTTAGGCCCACAAGCCTCTCAGAGCTGATTCACTGGGCAATTTTCTCATTAATGAAACTAGCCAGCCTCTTTGCTACTTTTGCTAAGCACTGCCGCTAATTTTCCTGTTTCCTTGCACACTCCAAGTTATGCTTCCTCGTGAGCTTCAAAGGGTAGAACTCCAGCTGGGCAAAGTGCTGTGGGGGGAAAAAACAGTGTCATGTTTTCTTCCTTTTATTTCTTGCTTTAAAGCTTTATCTCTTACTATCTCCTTATGCTGCCTCTTCCTATGATAACCTTTCCCTTTTCTTCTCTTTTCCTTGCCATTAACTCTAGCTATATTTTTCTTCTTCCTCTTCTTTCTCCTGCTAGAGAGGGAGGTGTCTCTGGGCCGTTGTGCAATGCAAGCTAAGCCACATATCTTCCATGTTCCTCCTATGTATTTCAGAAATTGCAATCCATATTGCAATGAGTTCACAATGGTGCTCAGTGTGGATTATGGAGGCCACAAAGTATATTCCCGTTTCTTGCCCTTCACATCTGTTTAGGAAAAGTAAGCTAGCGTGGACCAGTCTACCAATGTTTGAATTTCCTTTCAGGGAGAAATGAGAAAGAAGAGACAGTTAGCTTGATGTGAGGCTTTCTCACTAGTCCCCAAGCTTCTCCTTGTTTTTATATGATATCTTTTAATAAGCCAAACCATCTCTGCCTCACCCAGATTTTAGTTTTCTTCAGTTACAGGCCTTTGAAGCCAGTTTTTATCATACAGCTTCCTAACTGTGTATCTACTATAAGGCTTTCAATTATTTCTCAGCTGTACTGAAATTCAAGTAGGTTGCTTTAAATCGCCTAGGCTTGAAATATTTGAAGGGCTTTCACTCTATATTAGTTGGCCTAGTTGTTATGTATGTAGGTTTAAAGTCATTGGTTTAGTTTGAACTGTTCTTGTAAAATGTTGGAAATGATTGGTTTAAAAAGTGCGGGAAAACCCTGCACTCTGATTGGCTGGCAGCTGTGGCTGCTGGCTATAAGTAGCAGCTGCAGCCCAGCCAAACTGGGTCCGTTCTGAGCTGTAGTCACTAATAAACTAAGAGCTTGAAGCACTCCACATCTGTCTCTTCATGCAAACATAACACTGGCGACGAAGGTGGGATTCCCCTGAAGAAGACGGCAACGCGGAACAGAAGGAGAGCAAGATGGCTGCACTGAACACCCCCCCAGCCCCGTTTGATCTGACGGCAGAAGACTGGGAGTCATATGCAGATCATTTCCAAATGTATCTGGAGGGAAACGATCTTGCCGACATTTCCGAGAAGCGGAAGAGGGCGGTCTTTCTCACGCACTGCGGTCCGGCAGTTTTCAAGATGGCGAAGGCATTGGCGGGAGCTGCAGACGTGAAGGTAATGGACTGGCCTGACTTAGAAAAACTGTTAAGAGCCCATTACGCGCCACAAGTATCGTGCCTCATTAAGAGACACGAGTTTTACTGTCATGATCAAGGGGAAAGCGAAAACGTAAACGACTTCATGGCAAGTTTAAGAGACATTGGGGGTGCATGTGAATTTAACAATTTAGAAGAGGCCATGCGCGATCGATTTGTTCTGGGCCTTAAAGACAAGGTGCTTCAGAGCAAGTTATTAGTAAGACCTAAGATCACGCTGAAGGAAGCAATAGAAGAGGCCTCTTCAGCAGAAGCTACCAAGTCCTCAGCAGTGGCCATGAAAAAAATCAACAAGGCCACAAGCCATCCTGATGTGGAAAAGTCCACAACAACTCATTGTGAGCAAATAGATTCTGAGTCAGACTGTAGTGAGGTGGAGGAAGGAATTTATAGACTCAGAATGGAGCAGAAAAAGAAAGACCTGGGAAGAAAGAGGCAAGATTTCTACTGCAGAGGTTGTGGGGAAGCCACCCCCGCACTGAGTGCAAGTTTTTAGACACCATTTGTCTCCGTTGTGATAAAAGAGGACACCTAACAAGAGTCTGCAAATCATCCAGAACTCCACCCAACAGAAGAAAGTTTGCTACAAGCAAAAACAAAGAATTCAGGCCCAACAATCTCAGTGAGAAAATGGGGCGCAGCACAGAAGCAAATGGGAAGAATGAAACTCATCAAACAGTAACTATTGGTCATTCATCACCTTTAAGAAGCAGAAAAGTGCATGTCAAGGTACTTATTGAAGGAAGGCCTTGCCAAATGGAAGTGGACTCAGGCTCATACCTATCTATGGTGTCATGGGACACTACACAGACTTCTTCCCAACATCCAGAAGAAGCACTTCAAGAAGCAAGCATTGACTCTTAAAGACTACCAAGGGAACAAGATTCCAGTAGTTGGAACAAGAGAATTCAATGTGAAATTCAAGGGCCACACCAAACGCCTACCACTGACCATTGTGGACAAGGTCTGCCCAAGTCTGCTGGGCCTTGAGTGGTTCAACCTGTTGGGCATGAGGTGACTGGCATCAATCACGTGAGCAACACTGAATGGGAAGAGGCCTTGAAGTCTGAGTTTCCAGAGGTCTTCAGCGACGGATTAGGTACTTGGGGACCCCCATCACATTTAACCTAGATCCCAAGGTACAACCAATCCGTTTAAAACCCAGAAGGGTCCCATTTGCCTTAAAGGAAAAAATTGATGCACAATTAGATAAACTAATAGCCCAAGGGGTTTTAGAGCCCACTGACCACTCCAGGTGGGAGACACCCATAGTCACACCAGTC
Source organism: Naja naja (assembly GCA_009733165.1). NCBI lineage: Eukaryota > Metazoa > Chordata > Lepidosauria > Squamata > Elapidae > Naja > Naja naja. The sequence continues at coordinate 280,237,264 of CM019148.1, forward strand.
AAGGCTGATGGGTCTGTGAGAATCTGTGGAGACTATAAGGGGACATTGAACCATGCGCTACAACAGAGCGCATATCCAGTTCCAGTAGTGCATCATTTATTACACTCTCTTGGAGGGGGCACAGCTTTTGCCAAGTTGGACCTGGCACAGGCATATCAACAATTAACAGTTGATGATGCCACTGCAGAAGCCCAAACCATTGTGACCCATAGAGGTGCCTTCAAATGCAAAAGATTGCAATTTGGAGTAAGCGTGGCACCAGGCATCTTCCAAAGCCTTATGGAAAGAATGTTACAAGGGTTGCCAGGGTGGTGCCCTATTTTGATGATGTTTTAATTTCTGCTAAAATGACACTCAATTACATGAGAGACTCAGGGAAGTCTTAACTAGATTCAAAAAGCAGGGTTAAAAGTCAAAGAAGAAAAATGCACACTTAGAACAGATAAAGTGGAATTCTTGGGTTACATGATTGATAAACATGGCATCCACCCCAGAGGCAAAGGTTCAGGCGATCAAAGAAGCCCCCAGGCCAAAATGCAAAACAGATTTGCAAGCATTCTTGGGACTCATTAACTTCTATCATATGTTTCTACCTCAGAAGGCAACCATTGCAGAACCCCTACATAGGTTGCTGGACAAAAAATCTGTTTGGGTCTTGGGGAGGAAGGAACAAGCTGCATTTAACAATATCAAGAGACTAATCACGTCTGATGCTGTGCTGATACAGTTCTCTGAGAATCTTCCTGTTGTTCTGACTTGTGATGCCTCCCCTTTTGGAGTGGGGGTATTGAGCCATATGCTTCCCAGCGGGAGGGAAGCTCCTATTGCATTTTACTCTCGCACCTTGACTAAAGCAGAGAGGAACTACAGCCAACTGGACAAGGAAGCCTTGGCGATTGTAGCAGCTGTCAAAAAATTCCATGAGTATTTATATGGGAGAACATTTACTGTTGTCACAGATCACAAACCTCTTTTAGGCATTGTGGCAGGAGACAAACCAATGCCCGCCATCCTGTCACCAAGAATGCTGAGATGGACGAATTTCTTGCTGCTTATTCATACAAACTGATCCACAGACCTGGTAAAGATATTGGGCATGCAGATGCTTTGAGTCGCTGCCCACTTCCTTCACACATTGAGGACCCTGTTCCTGAGACTCACACCTTTTTCTAGAAACTGTTGCCAAACTTCCAGTACATGCTGCTCAATTGCCAGAGAGACTGCCAAAGAACTTTATTGGCTCCTGTCATAGGCTGGATTAAGAAAGGTTGGCCTCTTCAAGATCTACCTCAACTCACCCAACCTTTTAAATCCAGGCAAACTGAATTATCTGTATTAAGAGGATGTATTTTGTGGGGTAACAGGGTGGTTATTCCTGCAAAACTACAAAAGAGGTTTTGGAAATGTTACATGAGGGTCATCTTGGAATTTGTCAGAATGAAGGGATTGGCCAGGAGTTATGTATGGTGGCCAGGTATTGACAAAATGGTTGAAAACTGGGTTGCATCTTGTCCCAACTGTCAGGTAGTCAGGCCTGCCCCACCTCTCCCCACACAGGAATTGGAATATCCTAGGGGCCCATGGTCCAGGATTCACATTGATTTTGCTGGCCCTACCAGAGGGCACACTTTCCTTATTATAGTTGATGCATATTCCAAATGGCTGGAGGTTATCCCTATGGCATCCACCACAACTGAAGCTGTCATCAAACAGCTTAAAAAGCTTTTTGTAACTCATGGGTTACCTGATGTGCTTGTTTCTGACAATGGCCCTCAATTTACTTCCAACCTTTTTGAATCATATCTAGCACAACAGGGTATCAGACATGCCCTGACAGGCCCTGGGCATCCTTCGGCTAACGGCCGGGCTTAACGTATGGTACAATTTACCAAGGAAAAACTTCAGCAATTGGGTCCAGGGGATATCACTGAGAGAGTTGAAAAACTTCTCAGTGTTCAGCATATCACTCCCAACCCCTCAACTAATTTAACTGCAGCTGAATTATTGATGGGTAGGAAACTAGGGTCTCCCCTTGACTGCCTCCATCCCACTTACGCACCCAACGCACCACTAGATTCCACTAGTAAAATTCACACTTTCACTGTGGGTGATTCTGTTTATGCTAAGAACCTCATGGGTAAACCATTATGGATTCCTGCTGAGATAACCCAAATCACAGGCCCCAGGTCTTACAGGGTACAAACGGAGGATGGTGTCCTCTGGAGCAGGCACATTGATCAGTTGAGGTCAAGACTACCTCAGGAGCATCGCTTTTGCTTCTCTCTGGTTCCCATACCTACTGCCTCTTCTAGGGGGGAAGGGGAGGATTATGAGAGTAATCAGCAAGTAAGAATCAACCCCATGTGTAACGAGCTAACATGACAGGAACCATCCCAAAACCTGTCACAATACCAACAACCATTTTCACAAATGGAATCACTACCTGATTTAGGTGCTGACATTGGTTTGGAGATGGATTGGGAGGAGAGACCAGGTTGTAGTAACCAAACAGCTTCTACCATTACTACAAGTCCAAGTAAGGAAATGTCAGCAGACAGATTTCCTCTCTCACAAGGTGAGAACCTTAAAACATCTGAACCACGTAGGTTTCAATGTACACGTAAGAGCCCCACCTATTTAAAAGAATACATTAGATAGGTTGGGGTTTGAGTATGGACTGAACCTAGTGGGGAGGGGTGTTATGTATGTAGGTTTGAAGTCATTGGTTTAGTTTGAACTGTTCTTGTAAAATGTTGGAAATGATTGGTTTAAAAGTGCAGGAAAACCCTGCACTCTGATTGGCTGGCAACCGCGGCTGCTGGCTATAAGTAGCAGCTGCAGCCCAGCCAAATTGGGTCTGTTCTGAGCTGTAGTCATTAGTAAACTAAGAGCTTGAAGCACTCCGCGTCTGTCTCTTCATGCAAACATAACACTAGTAGTTAGGGCCTAATGGTTAAGGCATCAGACTAGAACTGGGAGACCAGCAGTTCTAGTCCTACCTTAGGTATGAAAGACAGCTGGATTGCTTTGGGCCAGTCATCCTTTTTCAACCAACTCACCTCACAAGAGTTGTTGTTGGGGGAATAGGAAGAGGAGGGAATATTTGCTATGTTCATGCTTTGAGTTATTTAAACAGTAACAAAGGCAGGATAAAAATAATTAATCAAATAAATAAATAAATGATTAGTACTGGAAAACATTTTCTGAATTACATGAACCAAAGAAATTGATTCTGCATTTTTAAAAATGCACAATTTCTCTGCAATAGTCTAATTGTGAAATTTCCTCATCGCCTCATTTTACTTGATAATTTGAAATAAGGATACTGTCTGCTAGGAAAGCTGTGCTTCTCAGATTATTTTCATGATTTATTCTTTTTAAATGTGCTAGAATTTTTTAACATCATGTTTAATAAAATGCTTATGTTTGTGAGTTAGTGTCCTAAAATTATGTTCAAAATAACTAGGCCATAGCATATTTTAAAAGAAGAATAATTAGTGACACATAAACTTCTTTTTTAAAAAAAATTATTGAACAAAACAATTAAAAACATTGAACATGGTGAAACCGGTTTGACATAACTTCTGGTCAATATCACAAAGATATATACTTTCCTATATACAATCAAATATATACATTTAATCATTCATATATTACATTTTCCAAAATCTTTGGTCCTACTTTCATCTCATACTCTCATTTACCCTCTCAGCAACTCTTTTCCTACTTAAGATCTTTCTTTCTGCCCCACCAGTGGTAGAATCTATTCCAAATTGCGTAATATTCCGACTCGTCTTTGTTTTTCATCTCTAAAGTTAGCTTGTCCATTTCAGCATATCAGAATTTTGTTTATTACTCGTCTTCACTCGTGTGTCTTTCTCCTTCCAGTTCTGGGCAAATGCTATTCTTGCCACAGTAATAACATGTATAGTCAAATATAGCTCATCCTTATTAAAATGTATTTTAATTGGCATATTTATGAGACCTTTGGTTTAATTGTTTTTTTAATATTTGTATATTTGTATTGGATTGTTTTATTTTGTAAGCCACCCTGAGTCCTTCAGGAGATAGGGCGGCATATAAGTCTCATAAAAATAAATAAATAAATAAATAAATATTTTTTGATATGATTCCTAATAAAAAACATTCTGGTACATGGTCTAATTTTAAACCCAACATTTTCTCCAACCATTTCCCCATCCTAAGCCAAAATGCTTGCGCTTTTTTGCAGCTCCACCAGGCATGGTAGTATGTATCCCGTTCCAATGAACATTTTCAACAATTAGGGGACTGGCTTTTGTACATCTTAGCCAATCTGGCTGGTGGGAGATGCCATCAATAAAACATTTTAAGTAAATTTTCCTTATATGCTGGGGAGAGGAGCCACTTAGGTGGTTCCGCCCCAGACGCCTTATGGACCCGGAGCGGTTCCAGGCAGAACTGGGGTTTTTCCCCTTCCCTTGCCCACAGCCCTGTCGAGGATCTGGTGGGTGCTTGGCAACAGGCTGCGTTGGATGCCCTCGACAGGGTTGTCCCCATGCGACCCCTCACACGCTGTGGATCCCGGTTGGCTCCTTGGTATCGGGGAGCTCCGGGAGATGAAACGTCGTCCGGAGGGGCTTAGAGAGCAGGTGGAGGTCCACCCGGCTCCCAGGCCGATCGAGACCAGCTAAGAGCCCATGTTAGGACTTACCTGGTTGCTATGAGAGTGGCGAGAAGGGCTTATCTCTCCACTCTCATAGCGTCCACAGATAACCGCCCGGCCGCCCTGTTTGGGTTACCCGCTCTCTCCTTCTTTAGGGAGGGAGCGGACCCATGCGGGTAGAGCTGAGGAGTTTGGCCAATATCTGTCGGATAAGATCGTTCAATTGGGCGGGTTGTCCTCTGATTTGCAGTGGTCTGAGGATCGGGATGCAAGTAGTCTGGCCAGTGTGATTTGGGATGAGTTCGATCCTGTTTCTGAGGATGAAGTGGACGGGATTATGCGCCCTGAGTTCCACCACATGTTTGTTGGACCCGTGTCCCTCCTGGTTAGCTTATGCCGCCAGGGAGGTCACCTGCGGCTGGCTCGGGCAGTTGTCAACGCCGCTAAGGGAGGGTGTTTTCCCCTCCTCCCTGAAAGAGGCGGTGGTGAGACCCTCCTGAAGAAGCCTGCCCTGGACCCGGCCGTTTAGATAACTTTCGTCCAGTCTCCAACCTTCGCTTTTTAGCGAAGGTTGTTGAGAGTGTGGTGGCTCGGCAGTTTCCACTTTTCCTGGATGAAGTGGACTACCTGGATCCGTATCAATCGGGCTTCGTCCTGGTTACAGCACGGAGACGGCATTGGTCGCACTGATGGATGATCTCTGGAGGGCCGGGACAGGGGTTTTTCCTCTGTCCTGGTCCTATTAGACCTCTCAGCGGCTTTTTGATACCATCGACCATGGTATCCTTCTGCACGCCTCAGGGGTTGGGTATAGGGGCACTGTACTTCAGTGGTTCACCTCCTACCTCTCGGGCTGTCGCCAGTCGGTACTGGCGGGGGGACAGAGGTCCACCTCGAGGGTGCTCTCTTGTGGGGTCCCTCAGGGGTCGGTCCTCTCCCCCCTGCTATTTAACATCTATATGAAGCCGCTGGGTGAGATCATCCGTGGTTTCGGGGTGAGTTTTCATCAATATGCAGATGATACTCAGCTGTATATTTCCACCCGAACCAGATCGGTGATGCCCTCTCCCTGATGACCCAGTGCTTGATGCGGTGCGGATCTGGATGGACGGAACATGTTTCGTCTCAACCCGGCCAAGACTGAGTGGCTGTGCGTACCGGCATCGCGGCCCAGTCAGATTATCCATCGTTAACCATAGGGGAGTGTGTGCCTGCCCCCTGTGGATAGGGCACGAATCTGGGGGTCCTCCTGGATGCACGGCTTCGATTGGAGAGCAGGTGGGGCCGTCGCCAGGGGCTTTTGCCCAGCTCCGTTTGGTTCGCCAACTACGCCCTTTTCTGGACCGCGATGCCCTGCGCACGGTTACTCATGCCCTTGTTATCTCCAGACTCGACTACTGCAATGCTCTCTATTTAGGACTACCCTTGCATACTATCCGGAGATTGCAGCTGGTGCATGCGCGCGCGCGGGTGGTGATGGGAGTTTCCGGTTCTCCCATGTTGCCCCCTCCTGCGCTGTCTGCATTGGCTGCCGTTGTGCTCGGGTGGGATTCAAGGTGTTAACATTACATACAAAGTCCTCCATGACATGGGTCCAGCATAATATTTAAGGGAGCAACTCCTGCCGACATCAAGTACTAACTGCCAACGCCTCGATCCATCATAGCAAGGACTCCTTAGGGGGTCCGTCGGCCGGCCAATGCCGTTTGGCGTCCCCGACGACGAGCCTATTCTATTGCGGCCCCTGACCTCTGGAATCAGCTTCCCCGGGCTCCGTCTGGCCCCTGACCTCCGCAGCCTTCCGCCGTGAATTGAAGACCTGGTTATTTAACCAAGCGGGCTGTGACCCTTTGGGGGGATGACTTTTATTATAGTTTTATTGTGTATTTGTTTAATTGTATCTTAATGGGGCTTGTTAGTTTAATTCTTTTTAATTATTTATTGTCTCCTTGTTTTATTTGTGAGCCGCCCGAGTCTTCGGAGATGGGGCGGCATACAATCTCATTAATAAATAAATAAATAAAATATGCAGTGGCCAGGGTAATCTTTTTAATCCTTTCCCATACTATTTGCCATTGATCCAATTTGATACTATACCCGAAGTCTCTAGCCCATATCACCATTGTCTCTTTTACCTGTTCTTCCTCTAATTTATAGGCTAGTAGAAATTTGTAAATTTTCCTTATAAATTTGGCATCTGGTCTCAATAGATTTTTTTCTAAAACTGTTTCTTGCATGTTAATCCCCTATTCTTTTTTGTCTTTTTTATACCTAGCTTGTATCTGTAGATATTCCCACCACTCTAAATCCATCCCTTGTTGCTTTAAGTCCTATCTAGTTTTTAAATCTCCATCTTCATTTAAGGCATCTTTATAAGTAATAGCTTTCCCTTGTTTTTATAAATTTGGATGTGTTGTCGCCTCCACTATTGATATCCAATGTGGCATTTCTAAATATATCTGCTTTTTGGTTTTATTCCAGATCTTAAATAGTGCTTGCCTATTCTATGTTGTTGAAAATGTCAGTGTAAACCTGGCTTGTCAGGCCATAAGAACGCATTGCCATCCTTGTTTGTTTGTTTGTTTATTTATTTATTCGACTTATATGCCGCCCCCTCTCCAAAAAGGACTCGGGGCGGCTCACAGCTAAAATACAACAATAAATTAATTAATTAAAAGTATATTAAACAAGTTAAGCCGAATTGAAAATTAAAACCCATATTAAAAAGGACCAACCCCAGAGAATCAGCACAGCCCAGATTGTAAAAGAGCCAAGTCTTCAAATCGGGCGGAAGGTGCGAAGATCGGGGGCCAGCCGGAGCTCCAGCGGAAGAAGATTCCACAGAGTGGGAGCTGCCACAGAGTAGGCCCTCCCGGGTCGCTGCCAGCGACATTGAGTCTGAGAGCGGCACCCGAGGAGACCCGTCTGTGAGCCCATACAGGGCGTTTGTATTTGATGTTGGGAGGAGCTGTTCTCGTAAATAACCTGGACCCATGCCATGCTGGACTTTGAATGTTAATACCAGAACCTTGAATCTCACCCGAGGGCAACCGAAGCCAATGCAGGTCGCCAGAGGGGTGTAACATGGGAGTATTGGGAAGCTCCCATCACTACCCACGGCCGCATTCTGCACCAGCTGAAGCCTCCGAGTGGTACGCAAGGGCAGTCCTAGGTAGAGAGCATTACAGTAGTCGAAGTCGGGAAATAACGAGCCTGAGTGACTGTGCGCAGGGCATCTCGGTCCAGGAATGGGCGTAACTGGCGAACCAGCCGGATCTGGGCAAAGGCCCCCCTGGCCACGGCCCCCACCTGCTCCTCCAATTTGAGCCGTGAGTCCAGGAGGACCCCCAGGTTCCGTGCCCTGTCCATGGGCAACACCCCTCCCCATGACCAAAGATGGAACATCCAAACTGGACCGAGATGTCGGTATGCACAGCCACTCTGTCTTCTGGATTGAGTCAAGCATGTTCCTGTCCATCCAGATCCATACCGCCTCCAGACAATGGGACATCACGGAGAGAGCATCACTGATGTGGCCTGGGGTGGAGATGTATAACTGCGTATCATCAGCATACTGATGATAACTCACCCCAAAGCCATGGATGATCTCACCCAGCGGCTTCATATAAATGTTGAACAGGAGGGGCGAGAGGACTGAGCCCTGGGGCACCCCACAAGTGAGATACCTTGGAGTCGACCTCTGTCCCCCTGCCAACACTGTTTGTGAACGTCCCGAGAGGAAGGAGGAGAACCACTGTAAAACAGTGCCTCCCACTCCCAACCCCCTGAGACGCTGCAACAGGATACCATGGTCGATGGTATCGAAAGCCGCTGAGAGATCTAACAGGACCAGGACAGAGAAAACCCCTGTCCCAAGCCCAGAGAGATCATCAATCAGCGCGACCAATGCTGTCTCCGTGCTGTACCCGGCCGAAGCCCAATTGGTATGGATCCAGGTAGTCCGCTTCTCCAGGAAAAGTGGCAATTGCTGGGCCACCACACTCTCAACAACCTTCGCTAAAAAGCGAAGGTTGGAGACCGGACGAAAGTTGTTCAACGCGGCTGGGTCAAGGGCAGGCTTCTTCAGAAGGGCCCTCACCACTGCTCTTTCAAAGCGGCAGGGAACAGCCCCTCCCTTAACGAAGCATTGACCACTGCCCGGAGCCAGCTGCACGTGACCTCCCTGGAGGCATAAACCAACCAGGAAGGGCACGGGTCCAATAAACATGTGGTGGAGCTCAGCCGCCGCATAATCCTGTCCACTTCATCCTCAGAAACAGGATCGAACTCAGTCCAGATGACATTGTTGTAGGCTGTGGCCTTCTAGCTGCCAAATTCTTCTGTTTTCTAATACTATGCAATCTCTAATCCATGTAAGTGAAGCTGCCTGATAATAAATTTCCCAAACTGGAAGGTCGAATCCTCCCCTTTCTGTGGCTTCCTGAAGTAATTTTAGTTGGATCCTCGGTTTTTTCCCCTGCCACACGAAATTTGAGGTTGTCTTGTTTAATTCTTTAAAAAAGTTTTGGTTTAACTTTATAGGTATATTTTGAAATAAGAATAACAATTTCGGGAGCACATTCATTTTAGTTACCGAAATCCTTCCTGTTAGTGATAGTCTTAGGTTACTCCATCTTTCCAAATCTTCTTAATTTGTTGGTGTAATTTGTCATAATTGCTAAGACTTAAACTTCTTGTTGTTGTTTTATTCCTACTTTATTCTCAAGGTACAACTAAATATTTTCTTTGTCATAAAGGAGTTATTCTATTATTTTATTATTTGGACGTCTCTGTTTTAATAAGAATTAGAACAGATCAGCTTTGTACCCTAACCCATATGTATTTCCTAATAGGCACCATTCAAAATTCAGCAAAAAACAATCACCTAAATCCTGAGGCACAGTTTAAGTTTCAAGGGGCTACAATATGAATGGAAGTGTTAAATGCAGGTATGTAAGCAGCCATCTTCAATTATAATAAACCCATGGAAATTAGGTGCTGGGAACCAAGAATATTCTTTATAATGGTTAGGTTGAAATAAAAATTTAGCTATCATTCTAAAGCTCGTTGTTTGGATTAAAAGCTGTATTGTGTTGGAAAAGTATGATCTCACAATTGGCATTTAATATGCATATGGATTTCCCAGTGAGTAGAGTTAACCACATCAATCAGCATGTCATTAATTCAATTAGTGATTTTATTTATTTGATTTTGTCAAGCGATTATAAGATAACAGGTATAAGTATAAACATAGTTATGAATACATGAAATGGATATATATAAGAAAAATAAAAGAAACAATAGGACAGGGATGGTAGGCACGTTGATGCGCATCCCCTACAGACCTCTTAGGAAAGGGGTGAGGTCAATAGTAGACAGTCTAAGGTTAAAGTTTTTGGGGTTTGGGGAAGAAACCACAGAGTCAGGTAGAGTATTCCAGACATTGGCCACTGTTGCTGAAGTCGTATTTCCTGCAATCAAGTTTGGTGCAATAGTTGTGCAATTCAGATGTGATGTCTTATTTTGAATAACTAGGTGCAGGTTTATTACTCCAGTACTAGTGGTCTGAAGTTTTGCTAATTATTGTGATATCAGTCAATTATAGGATACATTTGTAAGCAAAATTCAAACTGGTATGGATAAACTATGTAATATTTTCAAACAGGATTAGTTGACACAGAAAAACAACTGATTTTGGTTAAAAATTTCTACTCTCATTAGAAAATAAATTTCCCTTTTTTCTTAATAAATCTTGCATGAATTTGACAATTTACACATTTTTTTGCATTATCCAGATTATATATTATACTTACAGCCATTCATGTAGGATGCTGATATCTTGGTTGATATCTTTGGTGATGCCAGCCAGATGGCCCCTTGCTCAAAGGCCACCTATTTGTTTTTTCAACATGTTGCAAGGACTACATATGTAACCAAGTTTGTGCACTTCAGTCTGAAAATGATGTGATTCAGGTGTGATCTTCATTATTGCTAATTTAGAGTTATTGTTTTGTCTGATTATGTGTCTGTCTAGTTATTATTTGACTGTGCACAAACTGGGGAAGAATAGAGGAAAATCCATAGGAGCCAGATTGTTTTGGTCATATTTTATTTACTGTTTTGAAGAATAAATTTTCCTATGGAAAATAATTCCATCAGAATAATGAAGAACTTTTTCAATTTGCAATATTGTTAGTGCAAACTTTGCTAGGCACTGATGTCAAAAGATTTTATAGAAGAATATATTTAACAATAATTTTTATTATAAATTATTCAGAGCATTGAGAAATTGGGATCTGCATAATAAAAAGCACAACACATTTAATGATAAAGTGATACACATTAATTAGTGAGAGAACCTATACCATAAATCTGAAAGTATCAAATTCAAATAGCCTCTCCCCACCCCAAAAATCACATAAGATTTTTTCCCCTTAAGTAACTTTTGCAGGTTACTTTAAGAAAGCCAATACGTTTTTCCTCCTTTAATTATTATCATAAAAAGCAATAAAACTTATTTTGCCCTATTGTGTTTCAGCCTCACAAGTAGAAAGAAAAAGAAGAATTTAGTGGATCCTTTAAGGAAAAAAAGGCAGCCTGTAGCGAGACCCTTAAAATAACTCATTTTAAACTGGGGTTCTCTCTCTTAGGTATATAGATGCTAACTGTTTCATTGTCCAGATAAAATATATGAACATTGTGCCCTTTTGTGTTCTGTTTTCTCATCAATTCTGGTAAAGGCTTTTTTTTAATAGATTGAAATTCTAGCATGGCATTATCTCTTGAGGTCTGATGGGTAGGGGTGGAGATCCAAGTCTTGAAGTAATTGGTAGAGATGTCAGTTTTTGTAATATATTAACATTTTAGTATTGCTAAAATGAACATTTTGTGACATACTGCCCTTTGGGGTTGTTTTGTTTGTGACCTCTGAGTTTCCTCATTATGATGTACATTACAGGCTGGCATAAAAACCAAAATCTTCTCAGGGCTATTATGTATGAAAAGTGATGATGTGTGCATTATTTAAAGTTTACTCAATGTTTTGCTGAATTTTGCATTTCATTCTTAAACTTTTCCATGGGCTGATTCATAATAGAGTTTTGTATACTATCACTATTGGCTTCCACTTTGAATCATTATGAGTTATTAAGGTAGCTTAATTGAACCTTTTGTCCTTTAACATAACCAAGAGGTTTGTCAGAAATGCAGGTAATAGGAAAGTGGACATATTTGGTGAATATATTTCCACCCAAAAATAAAAGTGAGAGCGAAATCCATACTTCAGTTCTTACTCAATTCCTACCTGACACAGGCAGGGATTAGTGCAAATTAAAGATCATTAGCATGTCTTTGAACAGAATATGTTGGAAGAAGAAACTACTTGGCAATACTACCAGCTTCTTACCTGCAAGTCATTGCAACAATTAAGCCTCCACAAGTTAAAGTGGTATTCAGCAGGTTCTGACCAGTTCTGGAGAACCGGGTAGTGAAAATTTTGAGTAGTTTGGATAACTAGCAAATACCATTTCTGACTGGAGATTTTACAGTATTCTTCCCCTGCCATGCCCACCAAGCCATGCCCACAGAACTGGTAGTAAAAAAAAAATTGAATCCCACCACTGGGCCTCCTCCTCACTCAATATGTCAATCAAGGAAAGAGATCTGACTTATTTTTGTTTATAAACAATAGGTGCTTGGCTTCTAAAGATTTCCACCTGTCTTATATACTTCACCAAGAATCTGCCTTCCAAATGACCAGGCAACCCCTCTACACAATGATCCTTCAAAGTTATCTCTAGATGGCTTTTCTGTTGCAAGCTGGATGACCACATGGAAAGAGATTAAAATCCTACCTGATTCTCCTATTCAAGAGCATAATTTCATTTTTTATCAAAATTAATATCATGTATATGGGTCATCACACACACAATCTCTTTTCATGTGATAAAAGCCATACTAGCCAGAGCTGGAATAAATCATTTTGTAGTAGCTTTCTGATTCCATCTGCCAACCACCAGTCTATATACATGCACGTACATAGACACAAACTTTCCAAAATCTGACAATTTCTGAACTCTCTAAACACATAATTACCACATGCATCAAGCATAGTGACATTTGACCTACTCTTTATATATTAGTTTATTATAGCCAAATAATTGAAATAGGTTAATTTGTAAAGCCCTCAAGAAGCATACTTTCTTACCTCTACCAGTACACAAAGCATTAGTGGTGTAAAACAGGCTCATGAGCTGACAGATCCTTATTTGTAGTAGTGATATTTGCTATGTGCAACCTGTTGATTATTATTTTTTATTTCTCCCTACCAGAGTATACAAAGATTAAGACCAGATAACTCTAAGCTAGTTTATTCAACCAAAGAGGCAAATCATTCTAGTTTACAATGCTGATATGTATATGAGACAGAATGTAGATGAATTATACATGAGATTTAGCAGCCTGCCTAAATGAGAAAAGTAGATGTTACTCAGGAAAGATAACCAATGAAATGTTGAAAGTCTTTGCCTTATACTACTGATAAATGAGCTCGTTCTTGATACCTTAGAAGAGTGGCATGGGTAGATGAATTAAAATAATATAATTATTCAGAATTTATCTGATGCCATAAATTAGATTATAGTGTTTCATCATTTATTGTATACAACTCAGCTGCCAATGCTGCCATATGAGGTCAGCCAGACAGTTATAATTTATCTCTAGTTCTTGAATTATAACTTCAAGGGTAGCAAATGCTTAGAGGTTGATTACTGTAAAACTAGAAAGACACAGCTTCTGAATATGTGGGTCAAATTGTGTCTGAAACTAGGAACTATCTTTAAAACTCAAAGATGTTCTCCAATTTCCTCTTTGATAATATCTGATTGTTTGACAATCGATTGCTAAAGTCTCCAGTTTGAGACTTGACACTGCCATGAAGTAAATAAATTATTTGCCTCTCCATTCTTCCAGGATATTTCCAGTCCAAATGAAAGGCTTGTATATATACTACTAATCTACCATCAAAGTCAAACCAGGCCCGAGTTTGCTTAGTTTTCAAATCCAGACAAGGACACCATCAAACATTAATCTGGCTTTTACAATACTATCTATATGAAATCTGTAAGTTCCTGTACACATTTTGCAAAGTGTAATATTGACTTGATTATGAATAATCAAGCGTAAAGAAGGCCTTAATGGCCAATTACCAAACAAGTAATATTTCAGTAGCTATAATTTCTCTGCTTTTTCATTTTTTCAGTGTATCACAAAAGCAAATATCACACATATCTCTCTTAGGACTTTTTCAATGTGGTTGCACTGCCAAGAGGAAGTTGAACCCTTGAGAAATTGTTCTAGGATTAATTATCTCCATGTTCATCTAATCCATGGGATCAAACTCATTGCCATCATGTGACATTTCATGACATTTTTCCCATTCATGGTACCTGGGGTGGCTATAGCCTGTGCATGATGCATTCAACCTGCGGGCCACCAGTTTGACACCCCTTATCTACTCTGTCCCCCCACAAATATCATCATTTGTGTTCAGATCAGAGAAGAAGCCACAAATGCTACATTCTTACCAGAACTGTGTCTTGTTCTCCATGCTGACAACTGCACCAGGTTTTATGTTTGGGACAAATTACCTGATTTAGAAAGCTTCATGCTATTATTGTTTAACCGATTAAACATAAAGCAAAAAAAAAGTCATAAAATGGGGTTCAAATCTGTTACTGCCTCATTTGGCAACATAAATTTTGGGCTCAATTTTGGGTTGTAAGTTTAGCATTACCTGTATTGGTTTACCAATATGATATTTCTTAACTAAAATGGCAATATAATCATAAATCAAGTGTTGCTGTTCCTTATTTGAAGACATTTTGCCAGAGGTTCTTTCCCACTGAGCAGTGCTGGTCTTCTTCATGTGCTTCTTTCTGTAAGGTATTCTTTTATCTTTATCTTTTTTCTTTTGCTTGTAGGCCCATTCTCTGTATTGTACATGATGAGTTATTGAGTGAAAATTTCAAGTTAGTTCAGCTAGGTACCCTTTTGGCTTCCATCTATCAGAAAGTTCTGTGTTTGGACCTATGGGTAAAATGCTCATGTCTGTGAGGGCTAATTGCCTCTGGAGTCAGAGTGGAATATTGGGATGCACAAGTTGTTTGTTTGTGGAAACCCAAGTGTGTTGTACAATGCCAAACTCTTGCTTTTTTATTAGCAAACAGCCTCTTGAATTTTTCAGTGACCTCAAGTAAGATAGCATTTTGCCTGAGGCTGCTTGCAAAGATACCAGCAATGAAACAGTTTCTCAGCAGCCTTAAGATGCCAATACTCAACTGAGTAAAAACACAATAAAATAATTCTGTATAGAAAGATAGAAAAAAACCTGTGATAATAGCATAATGATTGTTTTGATGATTAGATAAATTCTAGTAGCTGCTGCTAGCTTCAAACTGACATATTTAATAAAGAGGAAAATCCCATATTTAAGGGTATTATTTCACCCCTCTTTATTATTGGGGGCCCCCCAATATTAAATCACTATTTACTTACTTATACATTTATTTCTCTCTGGTCTACCTTCTGAAATGATAGAGGACAAATCTTGACCTTGTTCTGAGACATATTTTTTTCAAGTCTTTGTAGAATGCCATCAGATCCATGTTCAATATTGTCTTAAGAATAAGAGTTCAAATTTTCCATGACTCTTTATGGCATGTGGTCTCCTAATTCACACTGATATTTCATAATAAGTTTCTTCATATTTCATTTTTGTTAACAACATGTGTTTCTGTTAATATTTTCAGGCCATTTCTAATATAATCTTGAACTTTCTGTCCCTTAGATATTAATTAATGTCTTCTGCAAATCTAATACACATCCCCTTTATTATTATTTTTAATTAAAGTAATAATAAAAAATAATAAAATTTAGACCCAGGCCCCTTAAGCCATCTCTGCTCTTTGATATATGGCCATTGATGAGCCAATAAACCATTCATTTAACTGTCATGTCATCTAATATGCAGTTCAGTACTTTAATAATCAGATTGTCCCAGCCCTTCATAAATCTGAGTATGTTTGTTGTCTCCTCCAGTTAATGTTCACTCTCTGAGTTAGACCTTGTGCTAGGGATTAGTGGTTACTGTTATTATGGATCCTGATCATTGCTGACTCTGGGTAACTTCCTGGACAGTTTCCTTGAACGTTTTCAGATGTAGTTTGCCATTATCTCCTTCCTATTGGCTAAGAGGGAGTAACTGGCTCAAGGTCACCTAGCTGACTTTATATTTAATGCAGGAGCCCCAGTTTCTAGCCCAGTGCTTTAATCGGTATACCAAACTGATGCCTGTCTATACTGTTATATCATTTCAACCCTATTATATATGGATTGGGTGACATATAAGTCAAGTACATAATCAGAATGCCATGGGTATTTTGTCAAATATTTTCTTGAAATTAAAGCATGTTATATTGATTGATAGCACTTCCCTTTTAAAGATGTTCTGATTAATAGACAACATAAAAATTGTATGGCAAATTTGTATTTCTATTTTTATATATAGAAAAAATGAAGAGAAAAGCAACAGACATTCTGCTGGAGTAGAGTTGAGCATTAATCTACTCAATATGTCTTCAAGGTAGTTGATTTTTACTTGATGTATTGCTAAGTAGTCTTTTATTACATTTATA
>CM019148.1:280254601-280306747 GCA_009733165.1 Naja naja
TCAATTATTTCTCGCTGTACTGAAATTCAAGTAGGTTGCTTTAAATCGCCTAGGCTTGAAATATTTGAAGGTCTTTCACTCTATATTAGTTGGCCTAGTTGTTATGTATGTAGGTTTAAAGTCATTGGTTTAGTTTGAACTGTTCTTGTAAAATGTTGGAAATGATTGGTTTAAAAAGTGCGGAAAACCCTGCACTCTGATTGGCTGGCAGCTGTGGCTGCTGGCTATAAGTAGCAGCTGCAGCCCAGCCAAACTGGGTCCGTCTCTGAGCTGTAGTCACTAATAACCTAAGAGCTTGAAGCACTCCACATCTGTCTCTTCATGCAAACATAACACTGGCGACAAGGTGGGATTCCCCTGAAGAAGACCGGCAACGCGGAACAGAAGGAGAGCAAGATGGCTGCACTGAACACCCCCCCAGCCCCGTTTGATCTGACGGCAGAAGACTGGGAGTCATATGCAGATCATTTCCAAATGTATCTGGAGGGAAACGATCTTGCCGACATTTCCGAGAAGCGAAGAGGGCGGTCTTTCTCCACGCACTGCGCGTCCGGCAGTTTTCAAGATGGCGAAGGCATTGGCAGGAGCTGCAGACGTGAAGGTAATGGACTGGCCTGACTTAGAAAAACTGTTAAGACCCCATTACGCGCCACAAGTATCGTGCCTCATTAAGAGACACGAGTTTTACTGTCATGATCAAGGGGAAAGCGAAAACGTAAACGACTTCATGGCAAGTTTAAGAGACATTGGGGGTGCATGTGAATTTAACAATTTAGAAGAGGCCATGCGCGATCGATTTGTTCTGGGCCTTAAAGACAAGGTGCTTCAGAGCAAGTTATTAGTAAGACCTAAGATCACGCTGAAGGAAGCAATAGAAGAGCCTCTTCAGCAGAAGCTACCAAGTCCTCAGCAGCAGGCCATGAAAAAATCAACAAGGCCACAAGCCATCCTGATGTGGAAAAGTCCACAACAACTCATTGTGAGCAAATAGATTCTGAGTCAGACTGTAGTGAGGTGGAGGAAGGAATTTATAGACTCAGAATGGAGCAGAAAAAGAAAGACCTGGGAAGAAAGAGCAAGATTTCTACTGCAGAGGTTGTGGGGAAGCCACCCCGCACTGAGTGCAAGTTTTTAGACACCATTTGTCTCCGTTGTGATAAAAGAGGACACCTAACAAGAGTCTGCAAATCATCCAGAACTCCACCCAACAGAAGAAAGTTTGCTACAAGCAAAAACAAAGAATTCAGGCCCAACAATCTCAGTGAGAAAATGGGGCGCAGCACAGAAGCAAATGGGAAGAATGAAACTCATCAAACAGTAACTATTGGTCATTCATCACCTTAAGAAGCAGAAAAGTGCATGTCAAGGTACTTATTGAAGGAAGGCCTTGCCAAATGGAAGTGGACTCAGGCTCATACCTATCTATGGTGTCATGGGACACTACACAGACTTCTTCCCAACATCCAGAAGAAGCACTTCAAGAAGCAAGCATTGACTCTTAAAGACTACCAAGGGAACAAGATTCCAGTAGTTGGAACAAGAGAATTCAATGTGAAATTCAAGGGCCACACCAAACGCCTACCACTGACCATTGTGGACAAGGTCTGCCCAAGTCTGCTGGGCCTCGAGTGGTTCAACCTGTTGGGCATTGAGGTGACTGGCATCAATCACGTGAGCAACACTGAATGGGAAGAGGCCTTGAAGTCTGAGTTTCAGAGGTCTTCAGCGACGATTAGGTACTTGGGGACCCCATCACATTTAACCTAGATCCCAAGGTACAACCAATCCGTTTAAAACCCAGAAGGGTCCCATTTGCCTTAAAGGAAAAAATTGATGCACAATTAGATAAACTAATAGCCCAAGGGGTTTTAGAGCCCACTGACCACTCCAGGTGGGAGATACCCATAGTCACACCAGTCAAGGCTGATGGGTCTGTGAGAATCTGTGGAGACTATAAGGGGACATTGAACCATGCGCTACAACAGAGCATATCCAGTCCAGTAGTGCATCATTTATTACACTCTCTTGGAGGGGCACAGTTTTTGCCAAGTTGGACCTGGCACAGGCATATCAACAATTAACAGTTGATGATGCCACTGCAGAAGCCCAAACCATTGTGACCCATAGAGGTGCCTTCAAATGCAAAAGATTGCAATTTGAGTAAGCGTGGCACCAGGCATCTTCCAAAGCCTTATGGAAAGAATGTTACAAGGGTTGCCAGGGGTGGTGCCCTATTTTGATGATGTTTTAATTTCTGCTAAAAATGACACTCAATTACATGAGAGACTCAGGGAAGTCTTAACTAGATTCAAAAAGCAGGGTTAAAAGTCAAAGAAGAAAAATGCACACTTAGAACAGATAAAGTGGAATTCTTGGGTTACATGATTGATAAACATGGCATCCACCCCGCAGAGGCAAAGGTTCAGGCGATCAAAGAAGCCCCCAGGCCAAAATGCAAAACAGATTTGCAAGCATTCTTGGGACTCATTAACTTCTATCATATGTTTCTACCTCAGAAGGCAACCATTGCAGAACCCCTACATAGGTTGCTGGACAAAAATCTGTTTGGGTCTGGGGAGGAAGAAACAAGCTGCATTTAACAATATCAAGAGACTAATCACGTCTGATGCTGTGCTGATACAGTTCTCTGAGAATCTTCCTGTTGTTCTGACTTGTGATGCCTCCCCTTTTGGAGTGGGGGGTATTGAGCCATATGCTTCCCAGCGGGAGGGAAGCTCCTACTGGATTTTACTCTCGCACCTTGACTAAAGCAGAGAGGAACGACAGCCAACTGGACAAGGAAGCCTTGGCGATTGTAGCAGCTGTCAAAAAATTCCATGAGTATTTATATGGGAGAACATTTACTGTTGTCACAGATCACAAACCTCTTTAGGCATTGTGGCAGGAGACAAACCAATGCCCGCCATCCTGTCACCAAGAATGCTGAGATGGACCGAATTTCTTGCTGCTTATTCATACAAACTGATCCACAGACCTGGTAAAGATATTGGGCATGCAGATGCTTTGAGTCGCTGCCCACTTCCTTCACACATTGAGGACCCTGTTCCTGAGACTCACACCTTTTTTCTAGAAACTGTTGCCAAACTTCCAGTACATGCTGCTCAAGTTGCCAGAGAGACTGCCAAAGAAACTTTATTGGCTCCTGTCATAGGCTGGATTAAGAAAGGTTGGCCTCTTCAAGATCTACCTCAACTCACCCAACCTTTTAAATCCAGGCAAACTGAATTATCTGTATTAAGAGGATGTATTTTGTGGGGTAACAGGGTGGTTATTCCTGCAAAACTACAAAAAGAGGTTTTGGAAATGTTACATGAGGGTCATCTTGGAATTTGTCAGAATGAAGGGATTGGCCAGGAGTTATGTATGGTGGCCAGGTATTGACAAAATGGTTGAAAACTGGGTTGCATCTTGTCCCAACTGTCAGGTAGTCAGGCCTGCCCCACCTCTCGCCCCCACACAGGAATTGGAATATCCTAGGGGCCCATGGTCCAGGATTCACATTGATTTTGCTGGCCCTACCAGAGGGCACACTTTCCTTATTATAGTTGATGCATATTCCAAATGGCTGGAGGTTATCCCTATGGCATCCACCACAACTGAAGCTGTCATCAAACAGCTTAAAAAGCTTTTTGTAACTCATGGGTTACCTGATGTGCTTGTTTCTGACAATGGCCCTCAATTTACTTCCAACCTTTTTGAATCATATCTAGCACAACAGGGTATCAGACATGCCCTGACAGGCCCTGGGCATCCTTCGCTAACGGCGGCTTGAACGTATGGTACAATTTACCAAGGAAAAACTTCAGCAATTGGGTCCAGGGGATATCACTGAGAGAGTTGAAAAACTTCTCAGTGTTCAGCATATCACTCCCAACCCCTCAACTAATTTAACTGCAGCTGAATTGTTGATGGGTAGGAAACTAGGTCTCCCTTGACTGCCTCCATCCCACTTACGCACCCAACGCACCACTAGATTCCACTAGTAAAATTCACACTTTCACTGTGGGTGATTCTGTTTATGCTAAGAACCTCATGGGTAAACCATTATGGATTCCTGCTGAGATAACCCAAATCACAGGCCCCAGGTCTTACAGGGTACAAACGGAGGATGGTGTCCTCTGGAGCAGGCACATTGATCAGTTGAGGTCAAGACTACCTCAGGAGCATCGCTTTTGCTTCTCTCTGGTTCCCATACCTACTGCCTCTTCTAGGGGGGAAGGGGAGGATTATGAGAGTAATCAGCAAGTAAGAATCAACCCCATGTGTAACGAGCTAACATGACAGGAACCATCCCAAAACCTGTCACAATACCAACAACCATTTTCACAAATGGAATCACTACCTGATTTAGGTGCTGACATTGGTTTGGAGATGGATTGGGAGGAGAGACCAGGTTGTAGTAACCAAACAGCTTCTACCATTACTACAAGTCCAAGTAAGGAAATGTCAGCAGACAGATTTCCTCTCTCACAAGGTGAGAACCTTAAAACATCTGAACCACGTAGGTTTCAATGTACACGTAAGAGCCCCACCTATTTAAAAGAATACATTAGATAGGTTGGGGTTTGAGTATGGACTGAACCTAGTGGGGAGGGGTGTTATGTATGTAGGTTTAAACTCATTGGTTTAGTTTGAACTGTTCTTGTAAAATGTTGGAAATGATTGGTTTAAAAAGTGCAGGAAAACCCTGCACTCTGATTGGCTGGCAACTGCGGCTGCTGGCTATAAGTAGCAGCTGCAGCCCAGCCAAATTGGGTCTGTTCTGAGCTGTAGTCACTAGTAAACTAAGAGCTTGAAGCACTCCGCGTCTGTCTCTTCATGCAAACATAACACTAGTAGTTAGGGCCTAATGGTTAAGGCATCAGACTAGAAACTGGGAGACCAGCAGTTCTAGTCCTACCTTAGGTATGAAAGACAGCTGGATTGCTTTGGGCCAGTCATCTTTTTCAACCAACTCACCTCACAAGAGTTGTTGTTGGGGGAATAGGAAGAGGAGGGAATATTTGCTATGTTCATGCTTTGAGTTATTTAAACAGTAACAAAGGCAGGATAAAAATAATTAATCAAATAAATAAATAAATGATTAGTACTGGAAAACATTTTCTGAATTACATGAACTAAAGAAATTGATTCTGCATTTTTAAAATGCACAATTTCTGCAATAGTCTAATTGTGAAATTTCCTCATCGCCTCATTTTACTTGATAATTTGAAATAAGGATACTGTCTGCTAGGAAAGCTGTGCTTCTCAGATTATTTTCATGATTTATTCTTTTTAAATGTGCTAGAATTTTTAACATCATGTTTAATAAAATGCTTATGTTTGTGAGTTAGTGTCCTAAAATTATGTTCAAAATAACTAGGCCATAGCATATTTTAAAAGAAGAATAATTAGTGACACATAAACTTCTTTTTAAAAAATTATTGAACAAAACAATTAAAAACATTGAACATGGTGAAACCGTTTGACATAACTTCTGGTCAATATCACAAAGATATATACTTTCCTATATACAATCAAATATATACATTTAATCATTCATATATTACATTTTCCAAAATCTTTGGTCCTACTTTCATCTCATACTCTCATTTACCCTCTCAGCAACTCTTTTCCTACTTAAGATCTTTCTTTCTGCCCCACCAGTGGTAGAATCTATTCCAAATTGCGTAATATTCCGACTCGTCTTTGTTTTTCATCTCTAAAGTTAGCTTGTCCATTTCAGCGCATATCAGAATTTTGTTTATTACTTCGTCTTCACTCGGTGTGTCTTTCTCCTTCCAGTTCTGGGCAAATGCTATTCTTGCCACAGTAATAACATGTATAGTCAAATATAGCTCATCCTTATTAAAATGTATTTTAATTGGCATATTTATGAGACCTTTGGTTTAATTGTTTTTTTAATATTTGTATATTTGTATTGGATTGTTTTATTTTGTAAGCCACCCTGAGTCCTTCAGGAGATAGGGCAGCATATAAGTCTCATAAAAATAAATAAATAAATAAATAAATATTTTTTGATATGATTCCTAATAAAAACATTCTGGTACATGGTCTAATTTTAAACCCAACATTTCTCCAACCATTTCCATCCTAAGCCAAAATGCTTGCTTTTTTGCAGCTCCACCAGGCATGGTAGTATGTATCCCGTTCCAATGAACATTTTCAACAATTAGGGGACTGGCTTTTGTACATCTTAGCCAATCTGGCTGGTGGGAGATGCCATCAATAAAACATTTTAAGTAAATTTTCCTTATATGCTGGGGAGAGGAGCCACTTAGGTGGTTCCGCCCCAGACGCCTTATGGACCCGGAGCGGTTCCAGGCAGAACTGGGGTTTTTTCCCCCTTCCCTTGCCCACAGCCCTGTCGAGGATCTGGTGGGTGCTTGGCAACAGGCTGCGTTGGATGCCCTCGACAGGGTTGTCCCCATGCGACCCCTCACACGTTGTGGATCCCGGTTGGCTCCTTGGTATGAGGAGCTCCGGGAGATGAAACGTCCGTCGGAGGCTTAGAGAGCAGGTGGAGGTCCACCCGCTCCCAGGCCGATCGAGACCAGCTAAGAGCCCATGTTAGGACTTACCTGGTTGCTATGAGAGTGGCGAGAAGGGCTTATCTCTCCACTCTCATAGCGCCCACAGATAACCGCCGCCGCCCTGTTTCGGGTTACCCGCTCTCTCCTCTTTAGGGAGGGAGCGGACCCATTGCGGGGTAGAGCTGAGGAGTTTGGCCAATATCTGTCGGATAAGATCGTTCAATTGGGCGGGTTGTCCTCTGATTTGCAGTGGTCTGAGGATCGGGATGCAAGTAGTCTGGCCAGTGTGATTTGGGATGAGTTCGATCCTGTTTCTGAGGATGAAGTGGACGGATTATGCGGCGCCTGAGTTCCACCACATGTTTGTTGGACCCGTGTCCCTCCTGGTTAGCTTATGCCGCCAGGGAGGTCACCTGCGGCTGGCTCCGGGCAGTTGTCAACGCCGCTAAGGGAGGGTGTTTTCCTCCTCCCTGAAAGAGGCGGTGGTGAGACCCTCCTGAAGAAGCCTGCCCTGGACCCGCCGTGTTAGATAACTTTCGTCCAGTCTCCAACCTTCGCTTTTAGCGAAGGTTGTTGAGAGTGTGGTGGCTCGGCAGTTTCCACTTTTCCTGGATGAAGTGGACTACCTGGATCCGTATCAATCGGGCTTCCGCCCTGGTTACAGCACGGAGACGGCATTGGTCGCACTGATGGATGATCTCTGGAGGGCCCGGGACAGGGGTTTTTCCTCTGTCCTGGTCCTATTAGACCTCTCAGCGGCTTTTGATACCATCGACCATGGTATCCTTCTGCGCCTCAGGGGTTGGGTATAGGGGCACTGTACTTCAGTGGTTCACCTCCTACCTCTCGGGCGTCGCAGTCGGTACTGGCGGGGGACAGAGGTCCACCTCGAGGGTGCTCTCTTGTGGGGTCCCTCAGGGGTCGGTCCTCTCCCCTGCTATTTAACATCTATATGAAGCCGCTGGGTGAGATCATCCGTGGTTTCGGGTGAGTTTTCATCAATATGCAGATGATACTCAGCTGTATATTTCCCCCCGAACCAGATCGGTGATGCCCTCTCCCTGATGACCCAGTGCTTGGATGCGGTACGGATCTGGATGGACGGAAACATGTTTCGCCTCAACCCGCCAAGACTGAGTGGCTGTGCGCCGGCATCGCGCCCAGTCAGGATTATCCATCGCTAACCATAGGGGAGTGGTGTTGCCCCTGTGGATAGGGCACGGAATCTGGGGGTCCTCCTGGATGCACGGCTTCGATTGGAGGAGCAGGTGGGGGCCGCCGCCAGGGGGCTTTTGCCCAGCTCCGCTTGGTTCGCCAACCTACGCCTTTTCTGGACCGCGATGCCCTGCGCACGTTACTCATGCCCTTGTTATCTCCAGACTCGACTACTGCAATGCTCTCTATTTAGGACTACCCTTGCATACTATCCGAGATTGCAGCTGGTGCAAAATGCGGCGGCGCTGGTGGTGATGGGAGTTTCCCGTTCTCCCATGTTGCCCCTCCCTGCGCTGTCTGCATTGGCTGCCGGTTGTGCTCGGTGGGATTCAAGGTGTTAACATTAACATACAAAGTCCTCCATGACATGGGTCCGCAATATTTAAGGGAGCAACTCCTGCCGACATCAAGTACTAACCGCCCTGTGCGATCACATAGGCAAGGACTCCTTGGGGTCCCGTCGGCCGCCAATGCCGTTGGCGGTCCCCGACGACGAGCCTATTCTATTGCGGCCCTGACCTCTGGAATCAGCTTCCCCCGGGGCTCCGTCTGGCCCCTGACCTCCGCGCCTTCCGCCGTGAATTGAAGACCTGGTTATTTAACCAAGCGGGCTGTGACCCTTTGGGGGGGGATGACTTTTATTATAGTTTTATTGTGTATTTGTTTAATTGTATCTTAATGGGGCTTGTTAGTTTAATTCTTTTTTAATTATTTATTGTCTCCTTGTTTTATTTGTGAGCCGCCCCGAGTCTTCGGAGATGGGGCGGCATACAAGTCTCATTAATAAATAAATAAATAAATATGCAGTGGCCAGGGTAATCTTTTTAATCCTTTCCCATACTATTTGCCATTGATCCAATTTGATACTATACCCGAAGTCTCTAGCCCATATCACCATTGTCTCTTTTACCTGTTCTTCCTCTAATTTATAGGCTAGTAGAAATTTGTAAATTTTCCTTATAAATTTGGCATCTGGTCTCAATAGATTTTTTTCTAAAACTGTTTCTTGCATGTTAATCCCCTATTCTTTTTGTCTTTTTATACCTAGCTTGTATCTGTAGATATTCCCACCACTCTAAATCCATCCCTTGTTGCTTTAAGTCCTATCTAGTTTTTAAATCTCCATCTTCATTTAAGGCATCTTTATAAGTAATAGCTTTCCCTTGTTTTAATAAATTTGGATGTGTTGTCGCCTCCACTATTGATATCCAATGTGGCATTTCTAAATATATCTGCTTTTTGGTTTTATTCCAGATCTTAAATAGTGCTTGCCTAATTCTATGTTGTTGAAAATGTCAGTGTAAACCTGGCTTGTCAGGCCATAAGAACGCATGCCATCCTTGTTTGTTTGTTTGTTTATTTATTTATTCGACTTATATGCCGCCCCCTCTCCAAAAAGGACTCGGGGCGGCTCACAGCTAAAAATGCAATGATAAATTAATTAATTAAAAGTATATTAAACAAGTTAAGCCGAATTGAAAATTAAAACCCATAGTTAAAACAGGACCAACCCCAGAGAATCAGCACAGCCCAGATTGTAAAAAAGAGCCAAGTCTTCAAATCGTGGCGGAAGGTGCGAAGATCGGGGGCCAGGCGGAGCTCCAGCGGAAGAAGATTCCACAGAGTGGGAGCCGCCACAGAGTAGGCCCTCCCCCGGGTCGCTGCCAAGTGACATTGAGTCGCAGACGGCACCCCGAGGAGACCCCGTCTGTGAGCCCATACAGGGCGGTTAGTATTTGATGTTGGGAGGAGCTGTTCTCGTAAATAACCTGGACCCATGCCATGCTGGACTTTGAATGTTAATACCAGAACCTTGAATCTCACCCGGAGGGCAACCGGAAGCCAATGCAGGTCGCACAGGAGGGGTGTAACATGGGAGTATTGGGAAGCTCCCATCACTACCCACGCGGCCGCATTCTGCACCAGCTGAAGCCTCCGAGTGGTACGCAAGGGCAGTCCTAGGTAGAGAGCATTACAGTAGTCGAGTCGGGAAATAACGAGCGCCTGAGTGACTGTGCGCAGGGCATCACGGTCCAGGAATGGGCGTAACTGGCGAACCAGCCGGATCTGGGCAAAGGCCCCCCTGGCCACGGCCCCCACCTGCTCCTCCAATTTGAGCCGTGAGTCCAGGAGGACCCCCAGGTTCCGTGCCCTGTCCATGGGGGGCAACACCCCCTCCCCCATGACCAAAGATGGAACATCCAAACTGGACCGAGATGTCGGTATGCACAGCCACTCTGTCTTGGCTGGATTGAGTCGAAGCATGTTCCTGTCCATCCAGATCCATACCGCCTCCAGACAATGGGACATCACGGAGAGAGCATCACTGATGTGGCCTGTGGTAGAGATGTATAACTGCGTATCATCAGCATACTGATGATAACTCACCCCAAAGCCATAGATGATCTCACCCAGCGGCTTCATATAAATGTTGAACAGGAGGGGCGAGAGGACCGAGCCCTGGGGCACCCCACAAGTGAGATACCTTGGAGTCGACCTCTGTCCCCCTGCCAACACTGTTTGTGAACGTCCCGAGAGGAAGGATGAGAACCACTGTAAAACAGTGCCTCCCACTCCCAACCCCCTGAGACGCTGCAAAAGGATACCATGGTCGATAGTATCGAAAGCCGCTGAGAGATCTAACAGGACCAGGACAGAGAAAAACCCCTGTCCCAAGCCCTAGAGAGATCATCAATCAGCGCGACCAATGCTGTCTCCGTGCTGTACCCGGGCCGGAAGCCCAATTGGTATGGATCCAGGTAGTCCGCTTCCTCCAGGAAAAGTGGCAATTGCTGGGCCACCACACTCTCAACAACCTTCGCTAAAAGCGAAGGTTGGAGACCGGACGAAGTTGTTCAACGCGGCTGGGTCAAGGGCAGGCTTCTTCAGAAGGGCCCTCACCACTGCCTCTTTCAAAGCGGCAGGGAACAGCCCCTCCCTTAACGAAGCATTGACCACTGCCCGAGCCAGCTGCACGTGACCTCCCTGGAGGCATAAACCAACCAGGAAGGGCACGGGTCCAATAAACATGTGGTGGAGCTCAGCCGCCGCATAATCCTGTCCACTTCATCCTCAGAAACAGGATCGAACTCAGTCCAGATGACATTGTTGTAGGCTGTGGCCTTCTAGCTGCCAAATTCTTCTGTTTTCTAATACTATGCAATCTCTAATCCATGTAAGTGAAGCTGCCTGATAATAAATTTCCCAAACTGGAAGGTCGAATCCTCCCCTTTCTGTGGCTTCCTGAAGTAATTTTAGTTGGATCCTCGGTTTTTCCCCTGCCACACGAAATTTGAGGTTGTCTTGTTTAATTCTTTAAAAAAGTTTTGGTTTAACTTTATAGGTATATTTTGAAATAAGAATAACAATTTCGGGAGCACATTCATTTTAGTTACCAAATCCTTCCTGTTAGTGATAGTCTTAGGTTACTCCATCTTTCCAAATCTTCTTAATTTGTTGGTGTAATTTGTCATAATTGCTAAGACTTAAACTTCTTGTTGTTGTTTTATTCCTACTTTATTCTCAAGGTACAACTAAATATTTTCTTTGTCATAAAGGAGTTATTCTATTATTTTATTATTTGGACGTCTCTGTTTTAATAAGAATTAGAACAGATCAGCTTTGTACCCTAACCCATATGTATTTCCTAATAGGCACCATTCAAAATTCAGCAAAAAACAATCACCTAAATCCTGAGGCACAGTTTAAGTTTCAAGGGGCTACAATATGAATGGAAGTGTTAAATGCAGGTATGTAAGCAGCCATCTTCAATTATAATAAACCCATGGAAATTAGGTGCTGGGAACCAAGAATATTCTTTATAATGGTTAGGTTGAAATAAAAATTTAGCTATCATTCTAAAGCTCGTTGTTTGGATTAAAAGCTGTATTGTGTTGGAAAAGTATGATCTCACAATTGGCATTTAATATGCATATGGATTTCCCCAGTGAGTAGAGTTAACCACATCGATCAGCATGTCATTAATTCAATTAGTGATTTTATTTATTTGATTTTGTCAAGCGATTATAAGATAACAGGTATAAGTATAAACATAGTTATGAATACATGAAATGGATATATATAAGAAAAATAAAAGAAACAATAGGACAGGGATGGTAGACACGTTGATGCGCACCCCCTACAGACCTCTTAGGAAAGGGGTGAGGTCAATAGTAGACAGTCTAAGGTTAAAGTTTTGGGGTTTGGGGAAGAAACCACAGAGTCAGGTAGAGTATTCCAGACATTGGCCACTGTTGCTGAAGTCGTATTTCCTGCAATCAAGTTTGGTGCAATAGTTGTGCAATTCAGATGTGATGTCTTATTTTGAATAACTAGGTGCAGGTTTATTACTCCAGTACTAGTGGTTTGAAGTTTTGCTAATTATTGTGATATCAGTCAATTATAGGATACATTTGTAAGCAAAATTCAAACTGGTATGGATAAACTATGTAATATTTTCAAACAGGATTAGTTGACACAGAAAAACAACTGATTTTGGTTAAAAATTTCTACTCTCATTAGAAAATAAATTTCCCTTTTTTCTTAATAAATCTTGCATGAATTTGACAATTTACACATTTTTTTGCATTATCCAGATTATATATTATACTTACAGCCATTCATGTAGGATGCTGATATCTTGGTTGATATCTTTGGTGATGCCAGCCAGATGGCCCCTTGCTCAAAGGCCACCTATTTGTTTTTTCAACATGTTGCAAGGACTACATATGTAACCAAGTTGTGCACTTCAGTCTGAAAATGATGTGATTCAGGTGTGATCTTCATTATTGCTAATTTAGAGTTATTGTTTTGTCTGATTATGTGTCTGTCTAGTTATTATTTGACTGTGCACAAACTGGGGAAGAATAGAGGAAAATCCATAGGAGCCAGATTGTTTTGGTCATATTTTATTTACTGTTTTGAAGAATAAATTTTCCTATGGAAAATAATTCCATCAGAATAATGAAGAACTTTTTCAATTTGCAATATTGTTAGTGCAAACTTTGCTAGGCACTGATGTCAAAAGATTTTATAGAAGAATATATTTAACAATAATTTTTATTATAAATTATTCAGAGCATTGAGAAATTGGGATCTGCATAATAAAAAGCACAACACATTTAATGATAAAGTGATACACATTAATTAGTGAGAGAACCTATACCATAAATCTGAAAGTATCAAATTCAAATAGCCTCTCCCCACCCCAAAAAATCACATAAGATTTTTTCCCCTTAAGTAACTTTTGCAGGTTACTTTAAGAAAGCCAATACGTTTTTCCTCCTTTAATTATTATCATAAAAAAGCAATAAAACTTATTTTGCCCTATTGTGTTTCAGCCTCACAAGTAGAAAGAAAAAAGAAGAATTTAGTGGATCCTTTAAGGGAAAAAAAAGGCAGCCTGTAGCGAGACCCTTAAAATAACTCATTTTAAACTGGGGTTCTCTCTCTTAGGTATATAGATGCTAACTGTTTCATTGTCCAGATAAAATATATGAACATTGTGCCCTTTTGTGTTCTGTTTTCTCATCAATTCTGGTAAAGGCTTTTTTTTTAATAGATTGAAATTCTAGCATGGCATTATCTCTTGAGGTCTGATGGGTAGGGGTGGAGATCCAAGTCTTGAAGTAATTGGTAGAGATGTCAGTTTTTGTAATATATTAACATTTTAGTATTGCTAAAAATGAACATTTTGTGACATACTGCCCTTTTGGGGTTGTTTTGTTTGTGACCTCTGAGTTTCCTCATTATGATGTACATTACAGGCTGGCATAAAAACCAAAATCTTCTCAGGGCTATTATGTATGAAAAGTGATGATGTGTGCATTATTTAAAGTTTACTCAATGTTTTGCTGAATTTTGCATTTCATTCTTAAACTTTTCCATGGGCTGATTCATAATAGAGTTTTGTAGACCATCACTATTGGCTTCCACTTTGAATCATTATGAGTTATTAAGGTAGCTTAATTGAACCTTTTGTCCTTTAACATAACCAAGAGGTTTGTCAGAAATGCAGGTAATAGGAAAGTGGACATATTTGGTGAATATATTTCCACCCAAAAATAAAAGTGAGAGCGAAATCCATACTTCAGTTCTTACTCAATTCCTACCTGACACAGGCAGGGATTAGTGCAAATTAAAGATCATTAGCATGTCTTTGAACAGAATATGTTGGAAGAAGAAACTACTTGGCAATACTACCAGCTTCTTACCTGCAAGTCATTGCAACAATTAAGCCTCCACAAGTTAAAGTGGTATTCAGCAGGTTCTGACCAGTTCTGGAGAACCGGTAGTGAAAATTTTGAGTAGTTTGGATAACTAGCAAATACCATTTCTGACTGGAGATTTTACAGTATTCTTCCCCTGCCATGCCCACCAAGCCATGCCCACAGAACTGGTAGTAAAAAAAAATTGAATCCCACCACTGGGCCTCCTCCTCACTCAATATGTCAATCAAGGAAAGAGATCTGACTTATTTTTGTTTATAAACAATAGGTGCTTGGCTTCTAAAGATTTCCACCTGTCTTATATACTTCACCAGGAATCTGCCTTCCAAATGACCAGGCAACCCCTCTACACAATGATCCTTCAAAGTTATCTCTAGATGGCTTTTCTGTTGCAAGCTGGATGACCACATGGAAAGAGATTAAAATCCTACCTGATTCTCCTATTCGAAGAGCATAATTTCATTTTTTATCAAAATTAATATCATGTATATGGGTCATCACACACACAATCTCTTTTCATGTGATAAAAGCCATACTAGCCAGAGCTGGAATAAATCATTTTTGTAGTAGCTTTCTGATTCCATCTGCCAACCACCAGTCTATATACATGCACGTACATAGACACAAACTTTCCAAAATCTGACAATTTCTGAACTCTCTAAACACATAATTACAACATGCATCAAGCATAGTGACATTTGACCTACTCTTTATATATTAGTTTATTATAGCCAAATAATTGAAATAGGTTAATTTGTAAAGCCCTCAAGAAGCATACTTTCTTACCTCTACCAGTACACAAAGCATTAGTGGTGTAAAACAGGCTCATGAGCTGACAGATCCTTATTTGTAGTAGTGATATTTGCTATGTGCAACCTGTTGATTATTATTATTTATTTCTCCCTACCAGAGATTAAGACCAGATAACTCTAAGCTAGTTTATTCAACCAAAGAGGCAAATCATTCTAGTTTACAATGCTGATAAGTATATGAGACAGAATGTAGATGAATTATACATGAGATTTAGCAGCCTGCCTACCAAAATGAGAAAAGTAGATGTTACTCAGGAAAGATAGCCAATGAAATGTTGAAAGTCTTTGCCTTATACTACTGATAAATGAGCTAGTTCTTGATACCTTAGAAGAGTGGCATGGGTAGATGAATTAAAATAATATAATTATTCAGAATTTATCTGATGCCATAAATTAGATTATAGTGTTTCATCATTTATTGTATACAACTCAGCTGCCAATGCTGCCATATGAGGTCAGCCAGACAGTTATAATTTATCTCTAGTTCTTGAATTATAACTTCAAGGGTAGCAAATGCTTAGAGGTTGATTACTGTAAAACTAGAAAGACACAGCTTCTGAATATGTGGGTCAAATTGTGTCTGAAACTAGGAACTATCTTTAAAACTCAAAGATGTTCTCCAATTTCCCTCTTTGATAATATCTGATTGTTTGACAATCGATTGCTAAAGTCTCCAGTCTGAGACTTGACACTGCCATGAAGTAAATAAATTATTTGCCTCTCCATTCTTCCAGGATATTTCCAGTCCAAATGAAAGGCTTGTATATATACTACTAATCTACCATCAAAGTCAAACCAGGCCCGAGTTTGCTTAGTTTTCAAATCCAGACAAGGACACCATCAAACATTAATCTGGCTTTTACAATACTATCTATATGAAATCTGTAAATTCCTGTACACATTTTGCAAAGTGTAAATATTGACTTGATTATGAATAATCAAGCGTAAAGAAGGCCTTAATGGCCAATTACCAAACAAGTAATATTTCAGTAGCTATAATTTCTCTGCTTTTTCATTTTTTCAGTGTATCACAAAAGCAAATATCACACATATCTCTCTTAGGACTTTTTCAATGTGGTTGCACTGCCAAGAGGAAGTTGAACCCTTGAGAAATTGTTCTAGGATTAATTATCTCCATGTTCATCTAATCCATGGGATCAAACTCATTGCCATCATGTGACATTTCATGACATTTTTCCCATTCATGGTACCTGGGGTGGCTATAGCCTGTGCATGATGCATTCAACCTGCGGGCCACCAGTTTGACACCCCTTATCTACTCTGTCCCCCCACAAATATCATCATTTGTGTTCAGATCAGAGAAGAAGCCACAAATGCTACATTCTTACCAGAACTGTGTCTTGTTCTCCATGCTGACAACTGCACCAGGTTTTATGTTTGGGACAAATTACCTGATTTAGAAAGCTTCATGCTATTATTGTTTAACCGATTAAACATAAAGCAAAAAAAAAAGTCATAAAATGGGGTTCAAATCTGTTACTGCCTCATTTGGCAACATAAATTTTGGGCTCAATTTTGGGTTGTAAGTTTAGCATTACCTGTATTGGTTTACCAATATGATATTTCTTAACTAAAAATGGCAATATAATCATAAATCAAGTGTTGCTGTTCCTTATTTGAAGACATTTTGCCAGAGGTTCTTTCCCACTGAGCAGTGCTGGTCTTCTTCATGTGCTTCTTTCTGTAAGGTATTCTTTTATCTTTATCTTTTTTCTTTTGCTTGTAGGCCCATTCTCTGTATTGTACATGATGAGTTATTGAGTGAAAATTTCAAGTTAGTTCAGCTAGGTACCCTTTTGGCTTCCATCTATCAGAAAGTTCTGTGTTTGGACCTATGGGTAAAATCCTCATGTCTGTGAGGGCTAATTGCCTCTGGAGTCAGAGTGGAATATTGGGATGCACAAGTTGTTTGTTTGTGGAAACCCAAGTGTGTTGTACAATGCCAAACTCTTGCTTTTTTATTAGCAAACAGTCTCTTGAATTTTTCAGTGACCTCAAGTAAGATAGCATTTTGCCTGAGGCTGCTTGCAAAGATACCAGCAATGAAACAGTTTCTCAGCAGCCTTAAGATGCCAATACTCAACTGAGTAAAAACACAATAAAATAATTCTGTATAGAAAGATAGAAAAAACCTGTGATAATAGCGTAATGATTGTTTTGATGATTAGATAAATTCTAGTAGCTGCTGCTAGCTTCAAACTGACATATTTAATAAAGAGGAAAATCCCATATTTAAGGGTATTATTTCACCCCTCTTTATTATTGGGGCCCCCAATATTAAATCACTATTTACTTACTTATACATTTATTTCTCTCTGGTCTACCTTCTGAAATGATAGAGGACAAATCTTGACCTTGTTCTGAGACATATTTTTTCAAGTCTTTGTAGAATGCCATCAGATCCATGTTCAATATTGTCTTACGAATAAGAGTTCAAATTTTCCATGACTCTTTATGGCATGTGGTCTCCTAATTCACACTGATATTTCATAATAAGTTTCTTCATATTTCATTTTTGTTAACAACACGTGTTTCTGTTAATATTTTCAGGCCATTTCTAATATAATCTTGAACTTTCTGTCCCTTAGATATTAATTAATGTCTTCTGCAAATCTAATACACATCCCTTTATTATTATTTTTAATTAAAGTAATAATAAAATAATAATAAAATTTAGACCCAGGCCCCTTAAGCCATCTCTGCTCTTTGATATATGGCCATTGATGAGCCAATAAACCATTCATTTAACTGTCATGTCATCTAATATGCAGTTCAGTACTTTAATAATCAGATTGTCCCAGCCCTTCATAAATCTGAGTATGTTTGTTGTCTCCTCCAGTTAATGTTCACTCTCTGAGTTAGACCTTGTGCTAGGGATTAGTTGTTACTGTTATTATGGATCCTGATCATTGCTGACTCTGGGTAACTTCCTGGACAGTTTCCTTGAACGTTTTCAGATGTAGTTTGCCATTATCTCCTTCCTATTGGCTAAGAGGAGTAACTGGCTCAAGGTCACCTAGCTGACTTTATATTTAATGCAGGAGCCCCAGTTTCTAGCCCAGTGCTTTAATCGGTATACCAAACTGATGCCTGTCTATACTGTTATATCATTTCAACCCTATTATATATGGATTGGGGTGACATATAAGTCAAGTACATAAATAATCAGAATGCCATGGGTATTTTGTCAAATATTTTCTTGAAATTAAAGCATGTTATATTGATAGCACTTCCCTTTTAAAGATGTTCTGATTAATAGACAACATAAAAATTGTATGGCAAATTTTGTATTTCTTATTTATATATAGAAAAAATGAAGAGAAAAAGCAACAGACATTCTGCTGGAGTAGAGTTGAGCATTAATCTACTCAATATGTCTTCAAGGTAGTTGATTTTTACTTGATGTATTGCTAAGTAGTCTTTTATTACATTTATATTACAAATTTGAATAAGTATATTTCTCACATGGGTGCATATTTGATAAGTAACAAATGTACAAATAAATACATATGTGTTGCTTTGCACATAAAAACAAGTGATATCTTAAATAATTATACATATATAAATGATTATTTATTTAATTATAATTAAATAATTATTTAATTATTAGGCAAGTTGACTTAAGTAATTTTAAATTAGGATTTACCAAACTTTATGCAGTTGGGAACCAGAAAATAAACATTCAGAAATGAGGATGTCTCATTATAGAAATAATCCCTGTCAGATTTTTTACCATTAAATATGTAGGAATTAACATTTCTTGGTGAATAAGATTATTTTATTTACTTACTCATTTATGTACTTATTTGTTATATCTTTATCCAACCTTTATTATGTTATAAATAACTCAAGGTACAGAACATACCTAACACTTCCCTTTCTTCCTATTTTCCTCACAACAAAAACCTGGTGAGTTGGGCTAAGAAAGAAGGATGGCCCCAAATTGCTGATTTTCATGCTTAAGGTGGAACTTGAACCCACAGTCTCCTGGTTTCTAGGCTAGTACCTTAACTACTATACCAGACTGGCTCCTTTATACTTTAGGATTATGTTTGCTTTATAATTGCTAAAATTAAGTTGTGTACCAAAATATTTAATCCCAAATTATTTGTTTACTACTTGAATTGTGTTATGCATCTCATGCCAAAATAACAATTCTTAGCATGAATTTGCTATCAAGAATGTTTGTCAGTAGGTATCTTAGAGTCTAAAGCACGTCGCCATGGCAGCATTGCGTGATGTATCAGAACTTTTTCCCCTTCACTAAGGCTAAATTGGTGTAGCCAGTGTGTGACGCATCCGACCCGTGGGCTGGGAGTTTGACAGCCCTAGTCTAGAGAATGAGAGGATTGTCATTCTTTTCTGTTGGGTTGCTGGGGCAAAACCATGATCCCAGTTAGCAAAGCAGAGATAAATTGTCAATAACAAAGAGCAGTGAAGTTGAGGTGATCCATTGGTTTTGAGCCTTGAATGTGGGGAAGAAGTGACAAAGTACCTGATGAGCCTTTGTAGGCTACAAGTAATCAACAAGCCACATTATGAAAATCACAAATATACCTTTATAAATTGTCCACATTCAGGCCCATATAATGAAGAAACTGTAATAGTTTTTCCAGATTCATCCAAAGACTTTCCAGGTAATCCTTAGCTGATTTTTAATTGTGGATACTTGGGATATTTGTACTCTAGACCTATATTATTAACTTTATGGTTGAGCTGACATTTGAATCCAATGCCTGGCAGTTTAACTATTGCACACATAATACATGGCACCATCAGCATCATCTAATTTCTAAACAGTAAATAAATTACACCCAGGTTTTCACTTTATTTATCTCTTTTCATCTTTCCAAATGATTTCATGGGAAAATGCCTTGGGATGTAATGCCATATATTGATTAATTGGACTTAATGGTTTTGTTAATATTTGTGATAAATGCCTAATGTAAAGCCATTAGACCTTTACTAAATCATTCAGCAGTTTGCATAGCAAAAAAGAACTGGGAGTATATTTTACCATGCCACTCCTTCACCCAACTTCTCTACTGCTTTGGTATGTGGGGATTAACAAAATGAAATTGTGCACAAGTCTAGCTTTTCTGAAAAGCCACAACTTTTATAGAAGATCAAAGAAAAATTGAGACAGTGTCTTATCCTAAAACACAGATTTATCATCCTCTGAACAAGAGAGGCTATAGTGCTGTATATGTTTGTTTGGCCCATACTGACACACACCATTACAATTCTAATGCACTACTAAATCTCTCCTTTTTTTATTAAGTCTTAGAAAAGATCCACTTTGTAGGCAGTAGACCTTTAACATTTCTTTTATCACACAGTTTCAGTAGGTTGGCTGGGCTCTACCGTATTAGCCCTGCCAGAAGCTGTCTCTTGTGATTTGCTGACACAAAATGCAGCTTCTGGTACTGCAGACTCAGCAAATAGGACAATAGGATTGGACTAGCTTCAGTAATGGCAAGATGTTACAACTGCTGAGGGTAGAATGATTCCCAGTTTTCCCTGTTTTCTCCATCTTCTCTACTAAGAAGCTTTGGCTTCCTTTTTTCTCTTGACAGCTTCATTTCCTTTTCATAGCAGGAAGCAATTATTTATTTATTTATTTATTTAATTTATTTATTTTATTTATTTATTTATTTTCTTACAGAAATCCAACCTGTTGACTCCAAGCAGCAGAGAACAGCCCAATATGTAATTGGGATTACAAGCCTACCATCAGTTAAGAATCAACAGCTAGAAATATTCCAATGGAAGCAGCAGTCACTATTAAAAGAATTAGCAATAATAAAGGAACTCCTTCTCACATCTGAGAGACAATTACAGCAATGTAGCCTTCTGCCTTGGTGGAACAAT
The DNA here is from genome assembly GCA_009733165.1 of Naja naja. Taxonomy (NCBI): domain Eukaryota; kingdom Metazoa; phylum Chordata; class Lepidosauria; order Squamata; family Elapidae; genus Naja; species Naja naja. The sequence continues at coordinate 280,275,302 of CM019148.1, forward strand.
CAGATTTTTATTAGCTTCCTAAAAGTTAGAAAGAAGAAGCTAATTATAAATTAAGGACTGCTGTTCCAGAGAGGGGCACCAACTGAACAGATAACATTTACCCTGCTCTGAAAAAGTAATTTAATTTAATTTAATTTAATTTAATTTAATTTAATTTAATTTAATTATGAGATTTATATGCTGTCCTATCTCCCGAAGGACTCAGGGCGGTTTACAATACTAAAAAACATACAATACAAAAGTTAAAAATAAATTAAACCCAGGGAATCTCATAATCATAAACTAAAAACAATTAACCCATTTAAAAACCCTCCCTCCCATCAGTCCGGGTAGGCCAGTTGAAATAGCCAAGTTTTTAGGCCACGGCGGAAGGCCCAGAGGTCCAGGGCCACCCGAGCTCCAGGGGCAGCTGATTCCAGAGGGCAGGTGCCCCCACAGAGAAGGCCCTATTCCTAGGGGCTGCCAGCCGACACTGTCTAGCTGACGGCACCACCAGGAGGCCCTGCCTGTGGGAGCATACTGGGTGTCGGGAAATCATTATCGGCAGCAAGGTTTCCTGCAAGTATCCTGGTCCAATGCCATGAAGGGCTTTATAGGTCCAGCACCTTGAATCTCACTTGGAGGGCAACTGGTAACCAGTGCAGCTCGCACAGGAGGGGTGTAACATGGGAGTATCGGGATCCTCCCATCACAACCCGCGCCACTGCATTCTGGACAGGTTGAACCCCTGGGCAGCCCCATGTAGAGAGTATTGCAGTAGTCCAGACGGGAGATGACAAGTGCCTGAGTGACCATAGTAGGGCATCTCGGTCCAGGAAGGGTCACAACTGGTGCACCAGGCGAACCTGGGCGAATGCCCCCCTGGCCACGGTTCCCACCTGCTCCTCCAAACTGAGCCATGTATCCAGGAGGACACCCAAGTTGTGAGCCTTGTCTATGGGGTGCAACACCCCTCCCCCCAAAGTTAACGATGGAATATCCTGGCAAACCCAAGATGCCGGTACATACAGCCACTCGGTCTTGGTCGGGTTGAGTCGGAGTCTGTTCCTCCCCATCCAGACCTGCACCGCCTCCTGGCACCTGGACATCACTTCGACGGCGACACTGGGTTGATTAAGGGTGGAGATGAAAAGCTGGGTATCATCAGCATACTGATGATACCTCATCCCAAAACCACAGATGATCTCACCCAGCGGCTTCATGTAGATGTTGAACAGGAGGGGTGAGAGGACCGACCCCTGGGGCACCCCACAAGTAAAAAAAGTAACATCGCTAATAAGAGGACATGTAGGAAATCCTGCTAGGACTACCAAACTGATAATACCAAAAGGAAGAAGCCCTGCAGAGAGCCAGACCCCAAACCCCAAAGGGATTTAAAGGTGACAATCAACACTTTGAATTGTATCTAGAACCTAGTGCAAGATCTGCAATCGCACTGCTTAAGTCCTACTTTGCTTTGATGGCAGCCTGCCACAAAGTAGGGGAGGAGTGGGGAGGGAAGGGGGAATGCAAGGAGGGAGGATGGCAGGAACCAGAAGTGCCAACCTGTCGTGCCCCTTTCAGAATCTGAATCTGTGGAGGAAGATGAACAGCTGACAGAAAGTGGGAGTGTGGTTCTGTTGGTTGTGGAGGAAACTGGGGAAGTCCAGCTGGGCAGAGCAGGAAAGAGGTGGAAAAAGGGAGAGGAAGTTCAGAGGAAGACCCAGGCCCACCCCCTCTTCATCCTAGGGTACGCAGGGAGGAATGGAGAAGAGACCAACATGGGTTGTGTGGCTTACGGCGGAGAAAAGGCCCTGATTGCCTTCATTAGGCACACCTGGGAAGAGAATTTAAAAGAGATGCAAGCTGAGTGCGACTTCTGCTGGGAACAAACATGAGTTTATCTTGTGCTGACTTTGATTATCTGTGTTCCTGCCATCCTCCCAGGTTGAATTACTGCTGTTCCTTCACATCTGGAATTCCTTCTCTTGCCCTGCCAGACTAATTACCTCATCTTGCCTTTATTGTACTTATAGTTACAGTTTTTGTTGACAATGTTTTAGACTTGAATCTCTGCAGCCAAAGGCTTTTCCTGGGAGAGTTTTTCTCCAGCACAGAAGGTAACCAGGACATTGAGGACAAAGTTGGAGCAAATAAAGGGACTCCTACTTATTATTTGACTGTATTGCCTTTGTGCCATGGCTCAGGTCATCACACAACCAGAGACACCAGTTGAATAATCCAAGAACACAGGCATGGGTATTGAACATGAACATTTATCAAAGAGGCACCCAACCTCATAACTGTTACCAAAACAACTAATTTGAATTTTATTGGACATTAGTAAGAAATCCAGGAGGGAAGGCCTAGGAGAGGGGAAAAATAATGGTTTTACACAAGAATCCTTAGATCTGGCTTTTCCTACACTGTAATCACTTGGCTTTAGTAAAAGTATGCCTTTCACTGCAAATGGAGTTGAGGATCCTTTTTCCTAATTGCCCAAGCTGGGACAGGCCTGACACCTAGTGTGGTTCTCTGAGCATAGTGCCATATGGCTGCTTGAGATGAACTTATGACTCTCTCTCATCACTGTTGCATTCTGGACCAACTGTAGTGATGTAAAGCTAGGAAATGAAGGGCAGTGAAGGCCAGTGCTTAACTGACAAAAATAAATCATTGTTTAAATGTTTCCAACTGACGTGCGCTTTGTCACTGAATCTTAGACCTAAGGAAACAAGATGCAATTATTTGTCTACCAACATTTTCTCTTTAGAAGCCTTTCTTGCTTCCTATTTCTAAGGAACACATTTTATTGTATTTGAAATTTGGCCTGATTGCTTGTCTAAAATTCAAACCTCATAATATTTAGGGACCACAAAACATAACTGAATTCTGAATTGCTATTCAATGTCAAAAGGAAAAAGGCTTGAGCATGCTAAACTCATAGTACAATCCTTTTTTGCTATCAGGACTGCATCTTGCTTTTGATTCTATTTCCTAGTAATTCTAAGATGATATGAAGGGTTCTTCTTTCCCCTCCGGGGCACCCTATCTGCTTAGATCAGGAGTGAGCGATGTCCGTTCCCTTAAAACAAAGGCTAAATATTATGATGGTGAAGTCATGAACCAGACTACTGTAAAGTGCAAATTTTAATCCCACTGCCATCACCTGATGAATGTACACGGTTGTTTTAGAGAAGTGAGGCAGTTTAAAACCCTGGTTGCATATAAATACCAAATTATATAAGCAATTGCCACTTACTGGTGGTATGTTCACCTGCCTCACACAAGTCAGTCATATTTCATGCACTCATGCAATATATGATATTGCAATGGAAAAAAACAAAAAAACATTCAGCGGAAAGATGTGTTCCAGTCTGGGAAAACAATGACAGAAGTAGCAGCAGCAGCAGCACCAGCAGCAGCAGCAAGGAAGTAAATGAATTATTAAAAGCTTATAATCAAGCCACACTTGAATGACCAAATCTGATCCATTCAAAAATCCTTTCTAATTTTTGAAAGACCAAAGTACAGCCCCTACACATTTCAGCATGTAATGTCTTAAATGAATGCAGCTGTGTTTTATGCTAGCAAGCATAATCAGACATTACTAGATATGTAATCGTTTAAATGAATGCAGCTGGGCCTTTGGAAGAAAAAAACAGATTATCTATATCTAGCTTTAAATAACCATGAATGCTGAATTCCAGGACAGATACTTTAGCGTGATGTAGCCCTTCTGTGCTGTAGATGGCTCAGTGCCAACATAAATGATCTGGGACACTGATGGAGAAACCAAACTGCAAATAGCTATGGGCAGTGTTAGCCAGGAATGAATTTATTTTTTGTAAAAAATCTAACTTTATTAAGTTGGATATAAAAAAAAATGCACTTGGTAAACTAATTGGAAAACATAGGCTAAGTCACTGAGCCAAAATGAAATAAAAAGGCAAAAAGGTTAAGCTATGGTTCTAATAAAGCTCAGGGCTGATTGCAAATGGAAGAGATTATTAGCATATTAGATCAAAGGCAAATCGGTTAAAAGCAGAGTCCAGATCAGGAAATACCCAAAGGATCTTATGAATCTTTGTACAACTATGTACAACAAAGGGAACGCTATATATGCTATTTGATTTCCTAAAGGAAATTTTAAAATGCCTCTGAATCATAATCACAGAATGATGATCGTGTACAGAAGTGGATTTACAGCAGGGATTATCAGATCTAATGAGCCATGGAAATGCAAGTAGTGTTCTTAGACAAATAAAATGACATCTTAATAAACAGTATTAAGCAATTGGTATTTTCTTCTATCCATATCTATGGAATAGTATATTCTTGGAAGTTTAGATGGTAAAAAATTGTGATTTAACTATAACAATTTGAAAAAGTAACAGCTACAATAAACTACTGCCTCAGTTTTTTTCGATAAACTCCCTTATTCCTACCAAGCAAAAATACTTTTCCTTAGTTCTGATACAAATGAGGGGGTTGAGATTTCATGTGGTAATTAAATGCTTAGTGAAACATGCAATACACAGAGGATCTTCACATGCAAAAGATTTACGAAATACAATTGTTTAAGCATCACTGAAGACACATATATTCATTTGCACAGCTGCACCTTAACTAAGTGATGTGTAGAGATGGGAGAAATCAGGAGCACTCCATACTGATAGTCTGACCAGACCCCCACCTAGCCTTTTTTTAAAAAAGTCTTTTGTCAGATATATTCTATCATGTACCATTTCAGCTCTCCTTTCATTGACCGTTAGGTTGCTGCATCAAACGTGACTTGCTGCATTACAGTTTCTTATCTCTGTTTTACTGCCCTCTACTCTGGGTTTGATTTCATGGTTGACTTCTCTCTTCACCTGGCTTACATGTATGCATTCACCTTCAAAATAAATTGTCATCATACTGTTTCATCTACTTCATCTGCTGATCTGCTTCTCCCAAAATTGTGGTTCTTATAACAATCCTCCCCTAACATTACACATCATATCCAAGAGAATGAATCGCTTTAATGAAAGCAGTGTTTCGAAGTAACTTTTCCACCTATGTCTACTGCTTTGTCTCATCTTGTGCCAGATCTAGCATTGCAGTGTATCAGACAGTATTTCTCAATCTTAGAAAGTTTAAGATTTATGGAATTCAATTCCTGGGAATGAATCCTAGGATTGAAGTCCACACATCTGCTTTATTTGTTTATTTGATGCCCATCTCGTTGCAAAGCAACTCTAGGTGGTTTACAGCCTTAAAAGCATTAAAACCATAAAAGATAAATACTTCTAAAACAATAAAAATGGAATTACAATAAAAAATAAAAGAAAGAAGGGAAGGGAAGGGAAGGGAGGGAAGGAGCAGGATGCATAGAGGGAGATGGGAACTTAAAGTTGTTGAGGCTGACACAATTGCAGTAGATTAATTGAATATAACTTAAGCTTTTGTAAAAACTCTATATTGTCCTGCTTACAAGCAAACAAATCTGCATTTGCCATAGTAAAATAATTCTCACAAAGAACATAATAGCCCATCTGACCACTCAGATGCTCAGAAATACCACTACCATTATACCCTAAAAGGATCCATGAATCCTGTACCATTAATCCAAACTCATTGCTGAATGTGATGGCCAGAAGACTATGGATGAAAATCAAATTTATGGAAGACTACACCAAGTGCTTGAAAATCTATAGTTGGCTCTGTTCTTTGCTTTGCTTTCTTTGGTTCCAACTCTTTAATTCTTGTAAACAGTGCACTTATTTGTGTCAACTGACAACTTTAGAATACACTGGATATAATTTAATGCTTCTAATAATGTGCCTAATTATGTATTAATACCGTACAAAATTCATATTGCTTAATATATTTGATTGTGTTTTAAGTCTACTCAAATACAACACAAGTCCATATTTTACTAGATTGTTGATTAAATGAATGGTGGCCGAGGAAGCTTCAGGAAGGGGTCTGAACTATGCCAGTTTCTAACCTCTGAATTCAGCAGGTTTTGGTTATAATCCAGGCTGTGTTAATGTTCAGGGATCCCATAGGAAAAGTTAAATTAACATCCAGTATCTGCGAGCTTATCTGAGCACCTTATCAGGCCTATTTAGAGCTAGTATTCTATATCTATAGATTGTCAAGTCAGATACAGCTCCATGAAATTTTCTTGTAATATTCACTGATATCTGCCCTGCACGTTCTTAAAAGAGTCTTCTGGGTTTTTTTTAATCTTGTTCTGGGGCTGTTTGAGAATTTCTTTCAAATCTCTCATTGCAGTGTTTTTCAGTTTATTTCTGCAGATGGTCCAGGAAGTTATGAGTGGGTTTTTTTTTTGTTGTTGTCCTATACCCTCCATCATTCTGAAGCCTTTCTGACTGCCCACACTTCCTACTGTGAAAAACTCATGGGAAGAATCCCCTTCTGATTTCTTCCCGTGAGATTTAATTGAAGCATGGAAAGACGGAAAGGCTGTAGACATCTGAGCAGATGATTTACAATAAAAACAGAACAAAAACATATACCTTGGGCACATAAGTAAAATAAGAAAATTATACTCCACATGGAAATCCATCAAAATTATCTTCTTCCTTGAAAAAAGTTTCAATATAAACTTTTCGCAAATGTGTGGGAAGCAGAAAAAGAAATCATATATTTTCTCCATGGCATAATTTTGTTGTTTGAGACAAAACATAAAAATAGTATATACCCATGTTCATTCTATGATGAACATAGAGTCAATGGTGTTAACATCCGTATTTTACTCTCAATATTTAGCAATAGGTAGCTGCTAATATAATAATATTGGTGATTTTAGCAAGATAGCTTGAAGTATGTAGAACAGGGCTGTCAAACTTGTGGCCCACAGGCCAGATGCATCACATGCTGATCACGCCCCTGCCCAGTTCAGAGAAGGGGGGGGAAGTTGTGATACATCACATGATGACACCATGACGATGTGAGTTTGACACCCCTGATGTAGAACATCCAAACTTATAAAGTTACATAATTGTTTCCACAGCATTCTGGACTTGAGGCCTGTTTCATGGTCTCCCACAGGATTTCTGGCAATATTTATTTTTCCTTATTTATTCAAGACTTTCATAGCTGCCCAGTTCCCATGAATTCTGATATGCCTGATGCTATGCCCAATTATATGTTTACTGAAAGTGGTCTTGTGTATTATAGAAACTGAATTTGAAAGCTCAGTGAAAGTAGTAGAGTATTAATATTTAGAACAACATTCAAAACCTGTTTTTTTTAAATAAGGCAAGATTTTTTTAAATTCATTCAATACTTTATTTAATTATTAAATAGCATTCAGTTGCATTTCTTATAATTTCATTCATTATATAGTTTCCATGTGATCTGCTTTCCCCTTGATATCGGTGAGAGATTCTTTGATTTCAATTTGTCTATCCAATATATATCTATATTTCATGCAGCCATAGATTCTGCTGTTCCTATAAAATTTATATTTATTCTGGGGAAAGAATATCCATGTTGTGATAATTAGACAAATGCATAGTCAATAAACATAATAATTGAAATAGATATATGGAAAATTCAATGTAGAGTTGATAAAAAATATTTGTGAGAACTGAATGTTTTGGAAAACTTTTGATTTTGGCACAAAAGCAAAACACATTGAAATAGTTTGAACTATTTTTATCTAGTCAAGTTCATATGTCAGTAGAATAAATTTGGATGGTAAATCTAATAATCACTCACCATTGTATCTCATATAAATCTAAATCCAAACTGTTGTGAGGATCTTTGGAACAGCTTGGAAATGATACAGGTAGAAGAAAGAAGGGAAATGTGTATTCCATGGACTTCTTTTTCATTCAAAGGAAAGGGATAGCTTATGGGAATAAAGGAATACACAGTTAAACTAACTTCATTGATCAGCCACCAAGAAGATTCAAATGCCTTGTTTATTTATCCTCTTATATGCAACAATTGATTCTAAGGTATGGTTTGAGCTTACTAATTATTTTGCATCTGTTTTGTAAACTAGATGAAGAATAACCTTTGTATGCATTTCTGTCTTGAAGAGTGATTGTTTTAGTAGTTGTGTAAGGGTAATATTGCTACTACGTTCTTAAGCTAATTGTGTTATCTAATTAATTAGGTAAATAACAGCAGCTCTTATCTCCATTTATAATGTTTCAGTTAGGACATTTAAATTAGTGTGTTGACCACATGGTAGAGTGCACACATCCTCACCTTCCATTCACTCATCAGGAGGGAAATTAAATAACTGCAAAGACTGATTTTTCCATGCTTTCTTGTTTGCTATTCTTTTTTTTTCTGGAACATAATACTTATGAGATTATTTTTTTTCCAAATTTGTAGATCAGAACCTGCTTTTCCAAATTACCAAAACCAATAATTCCATAATGCACTATGCACAAACAAGACCTTATTTAAACAATCCCTTGAATCAGCTTTTGTCCTTTTCTTAAATATCAGTTGGGATTTCACTGCAGATCTGTCTCATTACCCCACTTCCATCTGAACATCAAATTTCCTTCTTGGCTTCCAAAAGGCCCTGGAATTGTGTTTCTTTCTCTGTGATTTCTTTGCTTCATCTGATTTCACAAATGAAATTGTCTCCTAATGTACTTCCAATCTAAATGTATATTTCAAAACATATTTTTCTTAGACTCTGAAAAAAAACCACATCAAAAAAGGCCCCATCTCTGAGACACTTAAAACTGTTTGTGCTCATAGATAATTATAGTCTAATCTTACCTGAGGTATGGATCAGGTCATTCCATACTAGACTTCACAGGACTGGATTCTTCAAGCATACCAACCTCAAGAATAAAGAGAATTATTTCCCATTAAGAATTTTGTTGCACAGCAAGGAGTTCCCTTGTTTGTACTTGCTGCTGCATGTAGCTCATTTGGCAGGGCAAACTTTTTTACATGCAATCAGTCTTGCAAAGTTTCTTTGCTCTATTCTCTTTGCAGTCTACTGAGCTCTTGCATAAGGAGGGGGAAATAATTCTGTGCCCTCATCTCCAGAGAGCAATGTGTTTGATGGGTGTAGGCATGCCCCACCTCTTCTGACTTCTGACTGGTGGACCTAGCTCCTTATCTATCAGCACTTGTCTATCAGACCATCATGACACTTTGATAGCTCAAGAGCTAGAAATGTAATAGAATGGCCAAAATGGCATTATGGTACAACAAATATATTTTCAGGTATTTGATGTATTTTTTTCTTTCTCCAACTACTGAGTATAATTGACCCTAAAGCTACTGAATGATGAATAGATGTTTGGAGCCAGGGGGTGGAATTAAAGTAATGCATAATCTATCAGCCTAGCTTTTTTTAAAAAACAGAAAATGCTATCCCATTAAGAGCTGCACCACTGGCTGTCATTTGAAAATAGAAGATCTATGCAAAGCTTTGAAAGGGGTGCTTTGCTTTAATCAAGTTTAATTCAAAACAGGTATTCAAAGTTGTGTCACAAAGAATCTCCTCTTCTCTTTCCAAAAAGAAACAATTGCAGTTCTACTGCCCAGAAGGCACTTCTATAAAAGGACTGCACATGTGCATAAGTCTATTGACAGTAGAACTGTTGGATTAAACCTTAAGGCAACGCAAACTAGCTCCATCAAGCAAATCACATGAATGCTATGGTCCAAAATACTTTTCTGAAACAAAAGCAACCATACCACACTTTCCTAGAATAGCCTTTTATAAAATTATATTTAAGAGTTGTGCAGTTTACTTGAATAAAATAATTGAAACTTTTATATTTATTTATTATTTATTTTATTAATGGGATTTATATGCCGCCTTATCTCCTGAAGGACTCAGGGCAGTTCACAACAGTAAAAAACTTACAATACAAAATTTAAAATTTAAAAAATATTAAATAGAAATCCCAAAAAACATTAATTAAAACCTGCAACAGTGAATATACACTAAGAAAACCAATACCCCCACCAGTCCAGGTTGGCCAGTTGAAATAGCCATGTCTTCAGGTCACGATGGAAGGATAGAAGGTTAGGGGCCATCCGCAGCTCCAAGGGCAGCTGATTCCACAGGGTGGGCGCTCCCACAGAGAAGGCTCTCCCCCTGGGGGTTGCCAGCCGACACTGTCTGGCTGATGGCACCCTGAGGACACCCTGTCTGTGGGAGTGCACGGGACGCTGGGCAGTCTTTACTGGCAGTAGATGTTCCCACAAATACCCCGGCCCTAAGCCATGTAGGGCTTTATAGGTGATTACCAGTACCTTGAATCTCACCCGGAGGGCAACTGGCAACCAATGCAGTTCACACAGGAGGGGTGTAATATGGGAGTATCAGGATACTCCCATCACAACCCGCGTGGCCACATTCTGCACCAATTGAAGCCTCCGAGTGGTCCGCAAGGGCAGCCCCATGTAGAGAGCATTGCAGTAGTCTACACAGGAGGTAACGAGCCGTGCATCCAGGAGGACGCCCAAGTTGTGCACCCTATCTATGGGGGGTAACACCTCTCCCCCATAACTAAAGAAGAATTATCCTGGATAACCCGAGATGCCAGTACGTACAGCCACTCAGTCTTGGCTGGGTTGAGTCGAAGCCTGTTCCTTCCCATCCAGATCCGTACCACTTCCAGGCATCGGGACATCACGTTGAGGGCATCGCTGGGTTGGTTTGGGGTGGAGATAAAAAGCTGGGTATCATCAGCATACTGATGGTACCTCACCCCAAAACCACGGATGATCTCACCCAGCGGTTTCATATAGATGTTGAACAGGAGGGAAGAAAGGACCAACCCCTGGGGCACAAGGGAGGGGCCTCGGGGTCGATCTCCACCCCCCTGCCAAAACCAACTGGGAATGACCCGAGAGGTAGGAGAACCACCGTAAAACAGTGCCTCCTACTCCCAACCCCTCGAGGCGTCGCAGTAAGATACCATGGTTGATGGTATCGAAAACCACTGAGAGATCTAATAAGACCAAGACAGAGGAATAACCTCTGTCCTGAGCCCTCCAGAGATCATCCACCAGCGCGACCAATGCTGTCTCCGTGCTGTATATCCTGACCAATCCCCATGGTCAACTCTGCTTGTATTTCTCCATTTCTTACATAGGAAAAGGAAAGGTATGATCTTCCAATATGGCTAAAATACAACTCCCAGCAGCCTCCTCCTTTCAAATCATAGTCAATAGTTAATTACATATCTGGAAACTGTAGATTAATAATCTCTAGAAGTTTTACACACCTAATTTACACATTTTGAGGAGACCACTTATATGTTCCACTTACTTGACTCATCCACTATAAATAAAAGTATGTTTCAACTGGTATGTTTAAAGCTTAAATAGTTGATGTTCCAGGGTGCATGGGTTTGCTATATCATGTAGTTATTGGGAGCAGACCTTACCAAGGAAAACAAAAAGGACCGTAACTTTTGTTGTTTTATATAGCTTTTGCTACCTGCAGTGGAAGCTCTCTAGTGGAATATGAGTGCACTTATAAAGTATAGGGAGACTTACTTCACTTGTAAGATGAAAGCAGAAAAGTTCAGAAGAGATTCTATCAATGTGCTCAGCAGTTTTTTATTCAGCAGAAAAAAGTGATGTAAATTTAAAGTTCAGTGGTAGCATTTAAAAAAAGCTTTACAGCCTAAGGCACAGCATTATGGAATGAACGATCAGTACTTCAAATGAAAGGTTTACATATGGTTTTATCTTTTTTTGCAAAACATGTTTTTCTTGATGTATTATATTCATAAGAACTTAACAGAGCAGGCAGATATATTCTATTATTACTGCACTTTTATCGATATGTATAATGTATCAATTAAGGGCATTGCTTAACAATCTATTATATTAAGGAAAACTTTATGCAGAAATGTTCTCATTGGAATGTGTACTCCAAACCAGTGCATTATGGAAAATATGTATGAACTAGCTATGTATATGTAAAGAAATTTGCAACATAACTATATCAATTTTCCTATAAACTTTTCAAGGGGGGGGGAGAAGAAAAAAATATGGAAATGGGAAAACAAAAAACACCCACCCACCCCCCAAAAATCTTAAAGATATAAAAGTGAGAACTGAGTGAAACTGATATTCTCTATTTCCCTAACCTACATTTTCCATTTTGTGATACACTATATCATAAAAACTTGAAGTCCCCTAGCTGCTTAGCTCATTCTGGCATTTTCTGTACATGTGGAAAAATTAATAGCACACCCAATTGTGCAGAAAACTAAAGCCAAGTAAAACTAGTAAGAACTATTGATCCACTTAAAATCTTCTAACTGTATCTAGACTAAGAGATCTCAGAGGATATGTAGGAAAATCAGGTATCCGTAGTGTACAACTTTAAGGCAGTAAAAGTTTGTTCTGCCAATAAATTCTACACTATTCCAAAAACATCTAAAATTCTGAAGAAATCCTTCGTACCACCAGAATCATTTAATCAATGTCATATTAAAATACAAAAATCCTGTTCTCTTGCCACTCTGAATAAAGGTAAATTTAAATAACTGTGTAGCCACAATCTCAGGCTGTTTGGGAAACAGCCTGAAGATTTGTCAGATTATGCTATTCAATGTCACCAATAGTTATGTATTCAAAGGAAGAAATCTAATACTGGATACCCCTTCTCCCATTTTCTCACCAGCTAGCTGATTTCAAAGCCACAATTTCTTGATTTTGGAAAGTCCTGAAATGTGCAACAGGGCTTGAGCTGGAGACAGCTGAGGAACAGCTGACTGGGACCTTTTGGTTGTCCAGAACCTGACACTTAGTGCAGGAAGCCAGGACCCTGAAAGAGCTGGGCTGGCCCACAGAGGCAGGATGAAGAGAAGGATCAGAGGAGACATGATAGCAGTGTTCCAATAGTTGAGGGGCTGCCACAGAGAAGAGGGGGGTCAAGCTATTTTCCGAAGCACCTGAAGGCCAGACAAAGAATAATGGATGAAAACTGAAGAAGGAGACATTCAACCTGGAAATAAGGAGAAATTTTCTGACAGTGAGAGCAATCAACCAATGGAACAGCTTGCCTTCAGAAGTTGTGGGAGCTCCATCACTGGAAGCTTTCAAGAACAGACTGTACTGCCATCTGCCAGAAATGGTGTAAGGTCTCCTGGGCGGGTGGTGTTGGTGTTGGATTAGATGAACCTACAAGGTCCCTTCTAACTCATTAATCTGTTTTTTAAAAAAACCCATGAGGACATCTTATGAGTTTGAAGAATATATGAAAATAACTCCTCACCCTCTCAGGTGAACCTGGGTGGAACCCAGATAACAATAAAATGTATTTTAGTCCATGGAATATTGGCAAGAAGGCACTCGTAAAATTGTAGTATCATGTACCAGTCAAATAAGCCTTCCAAAAGATATGGCTATTTTCCTATCAGTTAAATACTTGCAACTTTTATATTTCATTAATTGATATTTATTAGGTCTACCAAGTGTGGATAACAAAAATCCCCATGAGCATTAAAATGCAGCAGAGAATTCATATTTTCTGTATCACTTTGCCACCATTATTCATCTTCTGAAGTTGCTCATCCCAGATCTGGTGGTCCTAACGTTCATTTACTTTTCATAATGCTATGAAATATGTAGCTTTATTTTTATTTAGGCTAGTGGAAGGCTCAGTCAGCCTGGACTATGGACAGTATAAAATGTTTCATGTAGAAATGTTATTCACTTTTTTGCTAGTTTAACGAACACTGGTGGAACAACAGAAAATGTTGGTCAACGACAAAGTTATCTTGGGAAAATGCAATTCAGAAAGAGAAAGAAACGTCAATTTTCTACTGTTTCCAATTTTTCAGTCTCAGATAGAATCTGAAGAGTGCACATTCAATGGGAAGAACATGTGGCAGAAAAAGGAAGAATAATAAAAATAAAATAGTCCCAAAAGAACAACATATTTATATGTGGTATTTCTTATGAGCATTAAATTACTGGGCTAACAAAGATACAGAAAATAATACCAAGACATAATGTAGTCCTGCCTATCTTCAAGAAGTGTGTTTATTATATTTTTATTCTCATTTTATATCCTGCTAGAATAATACAAATTTTTTTCTTTCCAAAAGAAGAAAAGCATGGATTTAAGTTTGGACTAACTCCAAACCAGGGGACATGTACAGTTAATGATATTCATTTCCTTATGCCATCTGGTGGCTTCACTTTAAAATTACTGAGTGTGTTCAAATTGCTTTATTACTGAAGTTCACTTAAAGTACACTCTGTGAAATAATGCACTTTGACATTTTTTCTGTATAAAAAAGTCAGATATTTAACTCTAGCATTCTGCTTCTTGTTAGAATGATTAAACAAACTTAAAGCCTACAATTCTGTGGGATAAATTGCCTTTAATCATGCCCAGTATAACTTTTTTTGAGTTTGTAACTTAACCTTTTGACAAATTAAGCATTAGTTATCTAAATATATAAAAGCAAAATACCACTCACGCATCATCACAAAATCTCCAGAACCCGGTCCCCTGGGATCTAAACTGACTCGTAGGGTTGGTGAAAGTTGGGGGCACCTTCTGTTGATCCCAGGGACATCGCAAAGTCCCTGGTTGATCCAGGACAGCCCCTTTACCCGAAATGTGCTGAGGCAGCCATCGGGCTGAAGAAGCTGTGACAGCTCCGGAGGAATGAGATCGGAAGAAGTGTGTCGGCCGGTGAGATCATTTGGTTGTTAACCCTTTGGGAACACCCTAGTGATTCTAATGGTGTGAAATTGAATGCGAGATGGACTAGGCAGAAGAGATTGGGCTTGAAAGTAAAGAACTTTGTTTCTTCTTTCTTTTATGGCTTTAAAGACTTTTCCTCCACTTTTTCTTCTTGGGAGTTTTTGAATGCCTTTTATACTTTTTGAACTTTGTCTCCTTTTTCCTTTTCTCTTTTTGGCACTGGGGGCTCCAATGTAATTTGGCTATTTGGACTTGGTTACTTTTCATTTTTGCATACAAGAAATGGCTGCTGAGGCTTTTTTTCTGTCCTTCTTGTTTTGAATGAGACAGGAAGTGATACATTTTGGGAGCCATCTGGCAAGGAAGTGAAAGTTGGCTGAGATATATAATATTGCTACCTAAAGGCTCGCTATCTTATATAAACATATACATTTGCAAGGATTGTATCCAAGGCTCTGTTGATTAGAAAGTGCTGGACAGGCGCTTTTGGAATATCTTTGAGCCTTCAGTTTGGAATTGAAGAGTAAAGTGACCTTGGAGAATTTTAAAACAAAGGAACTGGAATTTTTGAGAGGCAAAAATAGAAGAGCTGGAATTTCTCCTCTTTCAATTGTTAAGCTCTGGACTTTGCATAGTGGCACTGGAATAAAGAGTGATATTGCTTCCTGCCAAGGTCTCCTATTGTTTGTAATTTATTTTTTTATAATTGGAGCCCCTAAAAATATATTTTGTTATTCTTAAAGGATACTTTACTATTTTATTATTACTTTTTTCAACTTTTTATTGATATCTTCCTATTTTTCAATTTTTAGCCTTTTCTCTTTTGAGAGGTGGCTTTTCATTTTGTACATTGGAAACAAGACAGTCAACTATTGATCTTTTCTTTTTTCTCCCTTCTTTTTTAAAAAAACAAAACAAAACTCAAGTTTTTTATTTATACATTCTCTTCTTAGTTTTTAAATTTTTATCTTTTTTTCAAATTATTGATATATCATTGACACGTTATGGAATTCCTCTTTTTCTTCTTTTACTATTTTTCTCTTTTTTTTGAGTAGGATTGTTCCTCTCCCTTCTTATATTACTAATCTTTACTTTTTTATTATTGGCTTCCATTTTTTTTTTCTTCCCTTTTTGGAATTGGTGTTGACAATCTCTGCAAGAATGAGTAGAAGGTCTTCAGTTCCACAAGTTACAACTCCCGCATCAACAACATCACAACAAGAAAGGGAAAGGGAGAAAGAAGATAAAATACAGATGATATTACAAGAGCGAGATTGGAAAAAGTAGAGAAAATTGAGATAATTGAACAGAAGCTGGACAAGACAGATGAAAATATAAAAGCTTTACAGCAAACAATGGAGAAATATGGTGAGAGGATTAAGAAAGTTGAGGAGCAGCAAGAACAAAGAGATGAAGAAATGAAGAGTTTCAACATCAGATTAAGTGAAGTTGAGAGTGACCATAATGAATCACTGCAAAGCGAAGGGGATAGATTGGAATTTTATTTGAGATTCCAAAATGTTGAGGAAGAGAAGGGTGAAAACTTGTTGGAGAAAATGACACAGATTTTGGCAGAATTTTTAGAAACAACTGAAGAGAAGATGAGGGATGGAATAGATGAAATATTTCGAGTCTATACAAGGTATGCAACGAGGAATAGACTTCCAAGAGAAATCCATATTAGGTTCACTAAGAAGAGCATTAAATCACAAATACTGCAAGCAACTAGAGACAAGACATTGAAGCACAATAACAAAGACATTATGGTATTGAAACAGGTACCAAGAAGAATAAGAGAGGAGAAGAGAATATGCATTCTTATCTAAAGAACTGTTGAAGAGAGGTGTAAACTACAGATGGTTAATACCAGAAGGCCTTCTGTTTGTGTGGTGGGAACAAAGACATAGAATTGATACAGTGGAGAGAGCGCAATTTTTTTATGATGAATATTTTAGAGGAAAGGACGGAAATGGAAGACAAGAGGAGCTGATTGTGGAACTTCCAAAGGAAGGTGTAGCAACAAGTGAAGAAGAGGAACAACTTGGAGCGGTAGGTGGTCTACCTAGAGAATGAAGAGAAGTTAGAACGACTAGAGCAACAAAACCTATATACAAGACCTAAAATGGAAGGGAAAAACTGATTTCGATGAATATAAATGGACTTAATTGATTGCTAAAAGAAGGAAAATATTTCATAAATTAGAGAAACTAAAATTTGATATAATTTGTCTACAAGAAGTCCACATTAAAAAACAACATGAATATGTATTGAGACAAAAAAAGTTAGGAAAGTTATTTACATCATTGGCACAATGTAAAAAGAGAGGAGTGGTCTTGTACATTAAAGATATAATTACTGCAGAATTGATTTATACAGATGAAGATGGGAGGATTTTAATGGTGGAGATAATAGACAACAACACTAAAATGCTCTTGATAGTAATATATGCACCAAGTGAGAATCAAGAAGAATTCTATAAGAAATTATACCAAAAAGTGATTGAATTAGACTATGCAAATATCTTTCTGATGGGAGATTTTAATGGGATAATTAATGACCAGCTTGACTACAAATCTGAAAGAACCAAAAAGAAAATTAGAAAAAGCTACCCAAGTCCTTCTTTCAAATGATAGAAGAAATTAATATTAAAGATATATGGAGAGAGAGAAATATTGGAAATAAAGAATTTACTTTTTATTCAAATAGACATGAATCATGGTCAAGAATAGATATGGTATGGGCATCTGCAGATATGCTCTCCGATATACAGAAAATTCAAATTGAAAGTGGGACCTGGGCGGATCACAATCCATTGATAGTTGCCTGGAAAGGACAGAGGAGAAGATCTAGATGGACACTAAATAACATGATTTTGAAAGAAGAAGAATTTAAAAAGAGAATTGAGACAGAACTTTTTTTTTTTTTCAAGGAAAACAGAAAAGAAGATACATCACTACAAACTCGCTGGGATGCGATGAAGGCTTATACAAGAGGTTTGATAATTGACTATATAAGGAAAAGAAATATTAAACGGAAGAAGACACTCAAAATATTGGAAGATGATTTCATGAAATTGGAAAAAGAACTACAACAATCACCGCAAGGGAAAGATATTAAAAGGAAAATGGATGTGATTAAACATAAAATGGCTTTAATGGACAAGGAAGAAGTCGCTCAAAAGATTAAAGGCTAAACAAAATTATTTTGAAAATGCTAATAAGCCAGGAAGATGGTTAGTATAAAATTAGAAAGGAAAGAGAAACAAAGAAAATTAGCCAATTAATAGATGGAAAAGGGAATATACAACATGGGAATGACGAAAAGAAAAAAATTATTCGAGACTACTATGAAAAACTGTACTCTCAAGAAGATATTCTAGAAGAAAAAATTGAACAGTATCTACAAAAGACAAGACTACCACAGATACCTAAAGACATTGAAACAATGTTAGAAGGGAACATAACCATGATGGAATTAACAGAAGCCTTGAAGAAACAAAATACAGGAAAAGCACCAGGTCCAGATGGTCTACCGACGGAATTTTACAAGACCTTCCAGGAAGTGTTAAGAGCTCCCCTTCTAGAAGTGATGAATGAAGTGTTGCTAAAAAAGAGAATACCTGAGACATGGTTGGAAGCTTATATTACCCTTATACCTAAAGAAGAAATGGACCTACAACAAGTTAAAAATTATAGACCTATCTCATTGTTGAATTCAGATTATAAAATCTTTGCTTCAATTTTGGCAGAAAGAATGAAAAGATATTTAAATGAATTTATCCACACAGATCAAAATGGATTTTTGCCAAAACGACAAATCAAGCAAAATGTGAGAATAATTTTAGATACTTTGGAGTATTATGAAGCACACCCTGAAAAACAGATGGCACTGATGTTTTTAGATGCTCAAAAGCATTTGACAATGTGAACTGGCGGTTTATGATATTGCAAATGATGCAAATGGGCTTTGGAAAAACTTTATACAGGCTATTGAGACAATATATAATAATCAAACAGCGAAGATATTGGTAAACGGAGAGTTGACAGAATCTATAGGGATAAGAAAAGGAACTAGACAAGGCTGCCCTCTGTTGCCCCTGCTGTTTGTTTTAACACTAGAAGTACTGAATAGAGCTATCAGAGAAGATGAAGAAATAAAAGGAATGAAAATTAAAAAAGAAGAATATAAACTACAGGCTTGCAGACGATTTGGTATTCATACTAGAGGATCCACTTAAATCAGCACCTAAGTTGATAGAACAAATAGAAGAATATGGAATGGTGGCAGGTTTAAAAATTAATAAAGACAAAACAAAGATCCTAACAAAGAATATGTTAGCAAAACGCAAGAAAGATTTAGAAGATCTATTAGAGATCCAGATTGCAAATAAAGTTAAATATTTGGGAATATATATAATGCCAAGATGCAGTACTTTGAAAGAAGACAATTACATAAAACTTAAACAGCAGATAGCGACAGATCTTGAAAGATGGGAAAATATACAATTATCCTTTATTGGTAGAATATCGACAGTTAAGATGAATGTATTACCTAGAATTCTATATTTATTTCAGACAATCCCAATTAGACTTGGGAAAGAGTACTTTGAAGATTTAAATAAAATCACATCAAAATTTATATGGCAGGGCAAAAAGCCAAGAATTAATTTAAGCTATTACAAGATGCAAGGTTAAGAGGGGATTCGCACTACCAAACTGGGAATTGTATTATCAAGCTGCAAGTTTGATGTGGGTGAAAGAATGGATAACATTGAGAAATAATAGATTGTTAACTTTAGAGGGTCATGATTTATTACTAGGATGGCATGCTTTCTTATGGTATAAGGGAACTAAAAACAAGGATATTTTAGAAGACACTATGTTCGAGAAGCTTTATTTTTAAATTGGGAAAAACTAGAAAACAACATTATATACAAATTCCATTATGGGTATCTACTATTGAAGCTTTTTCATATTCAATAATATACAAGAAGGAACAAACAGTTAGATATGGAGAGATTTTAAATGAAAAGGGTGAACTCAAATCGATGCAAACACTACAAGAACAAGGTATAAAATGAATTGGTTTTCATATTTGCAAATACAATCTAGATATGATGAGGATGTTAAGACTGAAGGTATTTATAAAAAACTAACTGAACTAGATAAAATTTTGATGGGTATGAATGAAAAAGTGATTAAAAACTCTATGGTCATTTATTAGAAGTTAGAATGGAAGAGGAGCAGGTTAAGGAAACAATGATTGCTTGGGGAAAAATTTTGGTTATGGGATAGATCTAGAGAGATGGCAAACACTGTGGGATCAGAATTATAAAATGACAATGTCAACTGCATATAAAGAAAATTTGTATAAGATGTTTTACAGGTGGCACCTATCCGCAAGAAGGATTGCAAGAATGTTCAAGGACAAATCGGATAAGTGTTGGAAATGTCATCAGATACCTGGCTCCTACTACCATATGTGGTGGACTTGCGCTGATGCTAAAAGATATTGGGCTAAAATCCACATGTGGTTGGAAAAAATGACACAACAACATATAGACTTGAAACCTGAGATATTTCTGTTGGGAATTGTACCAGAGACACTCAACAAAGAACTGAATATTTGATTGTTAATGTATTGACAGCTGCCAGAATTGTATTTGCTAAAAACTGGAGAAATGATAAGACACCTACGCAGGAGGAAGTGATTAAGAAGATTTTGGACTGTGCCGAAATGAGTAGATTAACATTTGAAATTAGGGACCAAGAAGAAAAGCAGTTTTATAAGATATGGAATATGTTCTATCAATGGTTAGATAAAAAAGTTTGGTAATATATTTTTGGGAATATAAAGATAGATAGAACTGTTGAAACAATATAGAGATTATAATATGTTAGAGGATTAATAATAATGATTATAGTTTTTCCTTTTTGTAATACTGAGTATGAATAATGAGGGGAAGGCACTGTCATTTTTGACCGACCGACATACTTGAAATTGCTATGGATCTATGTGTTGTATGTTTGTTTGTTACATTTGTTCTTTTGGAAAAATAAAACTTTTGTAAACAAAAAACAAAAAACTCCAGAACCGTAAAGCCTACACACTTGAAATTTTGCACGTATGTTCCTCTTGGCTTCTAGGTGCTCACTAAGAAAGGGTTTTTTGAAATGACCAACAGAGCATTAATATTTCCTATATTATTAACACGCTCTGATGCTAAGGAGTTCTACTCCTCCTCCCCACCTGAAAAGAAATCTGTTCCAAATGCAAAGCACAATCAGAGGAGTTTCAGTTTTAATTTCACAGCAGCAACCAGCTTTAGTACAGAATAGTTGAGCTAAGCCATACCCAGGCTCCTTGCTGTCTCCTTCTTGCTCACATAGCAAATATTGTTTCAGTTTCCATGTTTCAGTTTTCAAACAGCCCTCAACTCTCTCACACACTAACAGGATGCTAGCCAGATGAATACCAATGGATGCTGCTAGGCAGAGGCACAATTTTCCCCCTTTATTTTCCTCCCCAAAAACTAAGCCTGATCACATAGTTTTGTAGCAAAGCATGGGTATAGATGTAGTATGTTATAACACAGAGTCCCTTTGTTAGGGAGATGGATAGTTTAAAAATTAACTAACTAATTAATTAATTAACTGTTTAAGATTATTTTAAATGAAGCCAGGTCTATTAAGGTATAATACTCTTAACCCCAGCCTTATAAAAAGATACAATGGAATAAACAAAGCCATAAAATATAGCTGTAGATATGTTTTCTAATAAAGTACAGTTAATAAAAACATGTTTTAAAGCTTTAAAAATGAAATGATTCCGTATGCTTCATCAAAATTATATAAGCTTTTCTGCAGATCAGGAAGGACTAGTGAAAAATGTATAGTTCTGTGATTACTGTTAGTTCATGTAAGTGTAACATTAGATTCTCTCTCTCTCTCTCTCTCTTCTCCTCCTCTTCCTCCTCCTCCTTCCCCCTCTCTCTTACACATGCACACACACAAAATTTGGTACCAATGTGCATGACTTTGCACTTCTTATAGTGAACTACATTTACCATTTTGAAGGACTACTCTTTCAGTTTGGAGATTGCATAGCTAAAAACTAGGCAAGAACAGCAGCTGAGCCTACTGTGGTGCATCCCAAGACATCAATTATGGTGTAGGGTTTAGTGTTTTTACTGTTTTGTGGATTTTATTTATTAATTTACTCTTATTGTGAACCACCCAGAATTGCCTAAGATAGGCAGAATTATAAACCAATTAATTAACATATTGAGGCAATTAATGATCCTTTTCAATATTTTCTTGCTCCAACAACCAGTTTTCAGGCTCAAAGTCTATTAATACACATCTTCTCACTCCTTAAATGGACAGATTCTTTTTTTTAAATAGTTTTGAGTTGTACAAAACATACAAATACAAATAAAATGTCTTTTTTGGAGAACAGCATGCTCCCGGGTTAACACTTCTCCATACAGACATAAGCTCAATTACATATTCATCTTATATATTCTAATTCATATCTTATAACTATTTTCACAGTTTTCTCAATAATTTTTCCCCTTTTCTTTGCTTTCCATAACCTCATTTTTAATTATCTCATTTCTTTCTAAGTTCAATTACATGCCTTATTCTAGTTTTCAATATCTTTCCAATCAGTATTTTTACACTTTCATCTGTCCTGTTTACAATTTCATATTTTCTTTTCTCATAAAACACATTTTCCCCTGTAATTACTAGTCTGGAGTATAACACCTCTGTATCTTTTAATTATCCATTCAAATCTTGTTTAAAGTTTATATTGTACCTTTACAATTATAACATTCATTTTCTAATCTCTATTTTATAACACATAGCTATTATCAACCGAATTCTGCTTGGTACATTTCCTTAAAAATACACACCAGGTTCTTGAAAATAGACACATACACACACACACACACACACACACACACACACCTGCATATATATGAATAACAATAAATAAAAATTATTCTATTCAAATTCAGCTGCACCATTAATATTAATAACAGTCTTGTATATTTCTATTTAAAAAATTTCCATAACAAACATTGCCTAATAATATCAGTTGTCATTCACTTAATCACCTATATTTCAACAAAAAACAAAACAAGTTATTAACAATAGTCAATTAAATTATTATTCTTATTCAAATTCATCCTGTCAACTGATATTAATTTCATTGAAAATCTTCCATGTTTCTTTTCAATTTTTATACTTTCTTTTTAAATTATTGAGAGCCTTATTCTCGTCCTCTTTGTTTCATTTAATTACTAACAAGTGTTCCGTTACACATCAGTGCCAATTTTATCTATCACTTCAATCATCTATCATATTTTCTAACTCTTTTCTATTTCTAGTATAACAATGCTATCTCGTGTACCTTTGCAGAATCCTCTCTTTAAGTTAAATTTTTAGCCATTGTCTCTGTGTCTTTTAAATAGGTTTATCCCTTTAATTCTGGTATGCTTTTCCTGTTTCTCTATATTTTGTTTATGTCCTTTATAACTTCTTTTCTTTCCATCTTCCCATCTTCTTCTCCCTCCCTTTTTGTTCCTTTTCTATCTGGTTCTCCTTCTGTGATCCTCCCTTCTGTTTCTTCCCAATGTTATAATTACTTTTCAAGTTATTCTTTTTTTTTGGTTGTTGCTTCAGATTTTAACTTTTTAACTCCCTTTCCACCCTTTCCCTTTTTTACCCCGCTTAAAATTGCTTGGTCATTAAAGATGGCTTCTTCTTTGTCCCGCCCTTCTTGTTCTGCAAGCAGTCCTTGTTGTTTTTCATAGTTCAAAATCTCCATTTCTATAAATTGAAGTACGATGCCAAAAGATTCTCTTCCCTCATGTGATTCTCCTTTTTGTTCTTTAAGTATCATTTTTAGTTCTTCAAGGAGTGATAGCATTTTGAGAAAAAGAATTTTTTAAACAACCCCCAATTGATTTTATTTCATTTCATTAGGATCCACCATCCAGAAAATCCAGGAATCACCCAATAATCCAAAGCTGTATCTTGCTTCTCTTCTCACTTTCTCTTTCCAGGGGGTTTATTGTCTTGTAGCAAAGATTCAGCTACAATGTATCTTTTTCAGATCTTATTAAAATTCCACTCTCGATTCTTTTTAGTTCCAGGTGGTCTCCTCCATTTTCCAGATTCCACCCTTTTTGTTTTTCCTCCTGTGCTTTCTTTATTTTAGAAAATTTTAAATTATCCAAAAATCTTTATCCCTTTGACATTTTATTTTCAGCTAGGAATAGCCTATTAATGTCAAAGTGGATTAGTATCAATTTTTTAATTCAAGTCCCTTCTTCTTAGCATTCCAAGTCAATTAAAACTGTCAATATGAGAGATAAAAACCAGTTCTTTTCCTTTCTTTCACGCTTTAAAACTCTTTTTAGGAATAACGATAGTCTTTATAATTCAAGTTCCAGGTACCTTATGTAGATGTTTTCTCCATTCAACCTGGTCAGTCAAACTTTCTCCTTTAAACTTCATCCTGCACAATCTTGTCCGGTCAGGTTCTTCTTTGAGGTGGCCATTTCTGACCACCGCTGCAACTGCCTTTGGGAAAGGGAGTAAAGACCACCTGGGGAGGAGAGATGCAGCTCTCCTCAACCCTGCTGGTGGTCTCCCCTCTTCATCACTTCTACGGGGTGGCTTAGCCCCGAATCCAGCTGGCTCGGGGCACTCTGGCGGCGAGCACAGATGGAAACCGCAAGATGATCATGGATTTCGTCCGTCGCCAAAGGGACCCAAACCGAAGATGGACAGATTCTTGAGGTACAAAGAAACATTTGGATAAGCTTTCCAACAAACAATCATATCAATACGGAAGCCAATGAGCTTAGTTTTTACTTGTTTTGGTGTATGGAATAGTTAACACCACATTTGGAAAAGTAATGACACAAAAATCATTTGCTAGATTTTTTTTTGCAGCAATTCCTGACATATCTTTGGATGCTTCATGTCTTGATGGACATCATTTTGCCAAGACTGTCTGTATATAACTTCTTCTGTTTGTATAGTTCTTCTCGGCTTATGCTGATGTGACAGTGATAGTATTTAGTCATTTTACCTTCTGTCAGTCTTTGCTTTGATTGCCTTCATGTTTTTTTCCAAGCATCAGAGTTTTCTCCAATGACTATTTTCATATGAAATCTCCAAAATATCTAAACTTTTTCTGCATATCAATTTTACTTCCTGATTTTCAAATCTCTTGTGATCCAACCATTCACAACTGTTTTGATGTCATCATAGTTTTTTGCTGTTGTTGTTTACATTTACTTCTTCCTATTATCTACATTCACAGCCATGTGTTGCAATGGGGAAAACAACAGCCTTGACAATATTTTACTTTGATAGATTAATAGCTCTGCACTTAAAATCTTTTGTATGGATTTGTCATAGTCTTTTCTTCAAATATCCATCAAAATAGTATCAATACATCTTAATGTTTGTGGATTTTTCCCTTTTTGATTCCAATTCACATTTGATAAATAGATAGAATTCTTAATTGGCCAAGTATGATTGGACACACAAGGAATTTGTCTTGGTGCAAATGATCTCAGTATACATAAAAGAAAAGATACATTCATCAAGAGTCAAGAATCATAAGTACAACACTTAATAATAATCATAGGGTACAATAAGCAATCAAATCATACTAGGAAGTCAATAAAAATCGTTAGGATACAAGCAACAAAGTTACAGTCATTTAGTCACAATTGGGAGTGGATTTCTATAGTACATTTCTCAAGTATATTTTACATTTCAGCTAAATAATTTTGAACTAGTTTTTCTGTATTCCATTCCAACATTTATTCCTGGTCATCATAAAATCTCTACTGTCAAAAGCAAATAGTGTCATTAAGCAGTACTGTATATTTTATAGCTCCCTACCCTTTGATATACTCATACCCTAGAAAGAGAGTTTTGCACCTGGTATACCAGCAACACTAACAGGGCATCCTATCATTGGGTCAAAAGGCAGGCTTTGCCATTTTAGGAGACCATTCCAATATGTTAGACTTGAACTTCTAGTTAAATCATCTCAAGGCAGAAATGCAGGTGATAGGAAATGGGGGACTATAAAGCAAAAGAATTCCCATGTCTTTTCCATTTCTTTCTTCGAGGAGCAGATGGTAAAATATAATCTGTCATGTAACTTCATTGCATTTCAAGGTTCCTCATTTACTTGAATAACTGAGCAAGGAGCAATTCTGAATATGATTATACCCAACTACAACCTAGACACAGGGATGCTATTTTCAGCAGATGCTACACATCTCATAAAGAGCTGTACTGGGAATGAAAAAATATATATTTCCTATCATGATCAACCATAGAGCATGAAGCCAAAAACTAGCATCTGGCTTTCACACTTTACTCTCATCCTTCTCCCTCCCATATGCTGGCTTCCTCACTTTATTCCTAGTTTACATTGAGCTAGAGATTTCTGTTATTTAAAACTAGGGAAATTTGGTTTGCTCTTGGGTGACTTTGAAGTATAATGTATGAACCTGAAATACGAGTTCCTCTTTTTTTATATAACTGTGGGTCTTCATGTAACAGAAACCAGGTACAAGAGTGGAAAGAGGAAATAGTATTCATCAAAATCTTGTTCTGGTGATGGTAGAAATCTTAAATTGTTCTGGTTCACCTGAAAGTTAAGGAGTTCACCAGGGAGGCTGAGAAAAAGAAACTGCCTGGAGCCTATTTTTTCTGTGTGTAACTCTGATTAGTGGTTGCTGTTGGGAGATCCAATCTTTCCTCATCTTGTTTCTAAAATGGGCAGTTTATTTTAGTGTGGCTAAATTCCCACCAGGGATAGAATCTTTACTTGCCTAGTTGTGAGCAGATTTGCTGTAACTCAAAGTTTAATTCCTAGAGAAGTGAGTTTAACAGGTCTGGAGTTTTATTTGTTTTGTGGTAGAGAAGAAGAGTTATTAAGGCCCTAGAGCAGGGCTGTCAAACTCCCAGCACCCAGGCCAGATGCATCATGTGCTGGCCACACCCTCGGATGGTTTAACGAAGGTTGGAGAACTCCTGATACATCACGTGATGCTGCTGTGATGCCATGAGTTTGACACCCCTGCCCTAGAGGAAGCACTCTAATATAAACCAATAAATCACGTTGCGTCATTTGTTTAGCAATGGGGATTAGGATTTTCATTTTAATTTTGGGGATTGTGGGAGGGAAAAAAGGCAAGCATTTTTCAAAAAGTAATTCAGTTGTGGGTTTAACATACAAGCTGGTAAAAAAGGGCAAGAGACAAGGTTTCTTAATGTAAACCAATCAATTGTCTACCTGAATGGCAAGAAAATTAATAGAATTTCTGTTTAAATGAATTTGGTTGAAGAAGAGAAAGCAGGCAACAGAGGCCACATAGCATAATTCCCTTATTTAATTTGTTGCTGTTGTTTGTAATGTGTGTCTAGCCTGTGATGCAAGAGATTCATTAAAAGGTTTTCCACAGTAAGAGTTTCCTTCAGTAATTATCTTTGCTACAAGAAACCTACATTAAGAATTTGTGGTACAAAATATATGTGCAGAGGCTTTAATTCACAGATATTAGTTTTATATGGCAGCACGTTGTAGTAGCAGTAAGCTATACAATTTTGCTGCATCAGAGCCCAGAATGACAAATTCTCCAGAACACTATATATTGTAAAGTACCTCAGCTTCCCTACATCAAATAACCATGTGAAATAGGGTTTTATTGGGGGGTCAGTATTATTCATCGTTATCATTTATTGCCTGTCAAATCTTCAGAAGTTAGAAAATATTGAGAAATGAAAGGCCAATTTGATCTGGTAGTTAAGACACCAGGTTAGAAACCAGGCTCTGAATTCTAGTCCTGCCTTAGGCATGAAAGCCATCTAGGCAACTTTGGGCCAGTGTCCATCAGTCCATGATATTAGGTTTGGGCAACAAACTGGTTGGTCAATTCCTGTGGCAATCAATAGATCAATACCTGATCAAGCTGAGATAAAATGGCTCCTGCACTTGAGGGAAAATGTTAGAGGAAAAACAACAATAACACAATGTTATCTCACCTAAATCCTCAATAATAGCAATAGCAATAGCACTTAGACTTATATACTACCCCACAGTGCTTTACAGCACTCTCTGAGCAGTTAACAAATGTCAGTAATTTCTGGGTTCTCATTGTACTGACCTCAGAAGGATGGAAGGCTGAGTCAACCTTGAGCCAGTCTAGATCAAACTGCTAGCTGTGGACAGGGTTAGGCTGCAATACTACACTTTAACCACTATACAAGCACAACTCAGAACAAGATTGCTGTTTAATCTGGACAGACTGGAAAACTGAGAAAAAATGAAAAATCCTTTAACAAAGAGAAATATTTATTTAGGGAGAAAATAAATGTAGGACAAAACAGTCAAAATTGTCCTGAGTTGAATTCAGCCTGATTTGAAGATTTGGTTTAAATTGTTCCAGGTCTCCAAACCATAACTGCATCACTCAGAACAATACGGATCCAGATGGAAGGAATGTGACATGTAGAAAAAGAGAAAGAATAAAATACAAAAATAGCTGATAAGAAAGAAAAAGTAGCAGTTCATTGTCTGGATAGGTCATTTTCAGGTTTACCTCAAGGTGCTATATGGAATGTTCCTAGTAACATTATAGGTAGAATTATTTAAAGACATGAGGATGAAAAAGGAAGCTGTCAGAGAAAAATGTGGAGGAGGAGATATTTTACCAAAGATTAAATTAACTTGGGAAAAGAAGCAAAATATTTCTTCCTCTTCTGACTTCTTAAAAAGAGGGTTTGCCTATCTGTATATTGTGCTGTTTCCGGCATTAATTTTTTTCCTTTCTGCCAAAAATAAAAGAATGTGACATACAGTCAGAACACAGCTCACCAAGAAAAATATAAGAGAAAAAAGGAAAGCTAGAAGGGAAAAGAGAATAAAATGTGAAAGCTCAGATTTTGAACAAATGCACTCCATGCTGCAACATTTTGCTGCAGGCCCTAGTTGATCTAGTTTCTACTCTATAACAATTCCACAACTGGACTTGAATTGATTTGGTGGACCCTCCTTTCTCCATGGCATGCCCCCTTCAGCAGTTTTTCTTGGCTTCAGTCAATGGGAAGTAAAAGTTC
Source organism: Naja naja (assembly GCA_009733165.1). Classification (NCBI taxonomy): domain Eukaryota; kingdom Metazoa; phylum Chordata; class Lepidosauria; order Squamata; family Elapidae; genus Naja; species Naja naja. The sequence goes on from CM019148.1 coordinate 280,304,123, forward strand.
TTTTTCTACCTAGATAAAAATAGGGTAAGTGAGGGAACATGTTCTTTGCATGAAGAGTCCAAAAAAAAAAATTCCAGCAAAAGACTTTATTAATGACAACAGCTCGAATGGACCCGTCCGGGTAAGGCTACGGCTGCTTCTTATAGCCGGCAGTCAGAACTGTTAGCCAATGGGAGTGCAGGGTTTCTTCCCGCACTATTTAAACCAATACCATTTGACATTTTACAAGACCAATTCAAATAAACCAATAACATTTAAAACCTACATACATAACACCCCTCCACACTAGGTTCAGCATACCAAACCCCAACCTATCTAATGTATTCCCTTAAATAGGTGGGCTCTACGTGTACGCTGAGACCTTCGTGGTTCAGAATCTTTATTGTTCTACCCAGTGAGAGGGGAAATGTGTCTGCTGACATTTCCCTGTTAGGACTTCCTGTGAAAGAAGACCCTGTTAGACTGTTAGAATCTGGTCTCTCCTCCCAACCCATCTCCATTCCAATGTCAACACCCAAGTCTGGTAGTGATGTACCCATCTTCCACTTCTAAGGATGGATCTAGGCATTGTGACAGGTTCGGGATGGTTCCGGTCGTAATGACTCTACTTCTAATGATGGATCTTGGCATTGTGACAGGGTTGGGATGGTTCCTGCAGCAATGGCTACCGCCACACAAGGGGCTCGATTCCTGTTTGCTGATATTCCTCCTGTTCCTCCCCTTCCCCCCCCTAGAAGAGACATCAGGTGAGGGACCTAGAGAGAGGGACAGGGCGGCGTTCCTGAGTGAACCGGATCTAAGTTGGTCAATGTGCCTGCCCAGAGGAGGCCATCCTCTGTTTGAACCCTGTAAGAAGAGGGCCAGTGATGTGAGTTATTTCAGCAGGAATCCACAAAGGTTCACCTGTAAGGTTCCTAGCATAGACAGAATTCCCACACTAAAAGAACGAACTTTGGAAGTGGAATCCAGTGGTGTATTGGGTGCATAAGTGGGATGAAGTCGGTCAAGGAAGACCTAAGTTTCCTGCCCATTAACAACTCTGCTGGGGACAAGTTAGTTGATGGGTAGGAGTGATGTGCTGAACACAAGAAGCTTTTCAAGCTTCTCAGTGATGTCCCCAGACCCAGCTGCTGAAGCTTTCTTGGTAAAGCGTACCATACGTTCAGCCCGCCGTTGGCGCGAAGGGTGCCCAGGGGCTGTAAGGGCATGTCTGATGCCCTGTTGAGCTAGAAAGGATTCAAAAATGTTAGACGTGAATTGAGGCCATTGTCAGAGACAAGGACATCTGGTAAACCCATGGGTTACAAAGAGCTTTTTGAGCTGCTTGATAACAGCCTCAGTAGTAGTAGAAGTCATGAGAATAACTCTAGCCATTTGGAGTATGCATCTACAATTACTAGAAACGTGTGCCCTCTTGTAGGACCTGCAAAATCAATGTGGATTCTAGACCATGGGCCCTCTAGGACATTCCCATTCTGTGTGGGGGCGTGAGGTGGGGCAGGCCTGACTACCTGGCAATTGGGACAAGAGGCAACCAGTTTTCAACCATTTTGTCAATACCTGGCCACCATACATAACTCCTGGCCAAACCTTTCATCCTTACAATCCCAGGATGACCCTCATGTAACATTTCCAAAACCTCCCTTGCAGTTTTGCAGGAATAACCACCCTGTTACCCCACAAAATACATCCTCTTAATACAGATAAATAATTCAGTTTGCCTGGATTTGAAAGGTTGGGCAAAGTGAGGTAGATCTTGAAGAGGCCAACCTTTTCTTAATCCAGCCCATAACAGGTGCCAACACAGCATCTTTGGCAGTTCTCTGGCAATCTCAGCAGCATGGACTGGAAGCTTAGCAACGGTCTCCAGGAAAAGGTGGAGTCTCAAGTTCACAGTCCTCCTTGTGGCAAGGTAGTGGGCAACGACTCAGTGCATCAGCATGTCCAATGTCCTTGCCAGGCCTGTGAATCAGTTTGTAGGAGTAGGCTGCAAGAAATTCAGTCCACCTCAGCATTCTTGGTGACAGGATAATAGGTGTAGGTTTGTCTCCTGCCACGATGCCAAGCAAAGGTTTGTGATCTGTAACAATGGTGAATGACCTGCCATACAGATATTCATGAAATTTCTTAACAGCTGCAACAACTGCTAAGCCTCCTTGTCAATTGGCTGTAGTTCCTCTCTGCTTTGGGACAGCGTGCGAGAGTAGAATGCAATTGGGGCTTCTGCCATTGGGAGCCTGTGGCTCAAAACCCTCCCACTCCAAAAGGGGATGCATCACAAGTCAGAACAACAGGTAAATTCTCAGAGAATTGAATCAACACAGCATCAGACGTGATTAGTCTCTTAATACTGTTAAATGCTGACTGTTCCTTCCCCCAGATCCAAGCAGCTTTATCAAGTAAACGATGTAAGGGTTCAGCAATAGATGCTTTGTGAGGTAGAAACATGTGATAAAGTTAATAAGGCCAAGGAAGGCTTGCAGATCTGACTTGCACGAGGTTTAGGGGCTTCCTTGATCGCTTTAACCTGGCATCAGTGGGGGGATGCCCTGTTTATCAATCATGTACCCCAGGAATCAACTCTGTCTGTTTGAGAGTGCATTTGTCTTCCTGACTTTCAAACTG